>OY757922.1:88474282-88659282 GCA_963585895.1 Sepioteuthis lessoniana | reverse complement strand
GAAAGAAAGAAAGAAAGAAAGAAATATGCCTAAAAGAAATAAATAGAAAGAAAGAAACAGAAACAGAAACAGAAAGAAAGAAACAAAAAAGCAAACAAACAAACAAACAAACAAAGAACGATAGAAAAAAATACAAAATATGTATAAAAGAAAGAAAGAAAGAAAGAAAGAAAGAAAGAAAGAAAGAAATATGTCTAAAAGAAATAAATAGAAAGAAAGAAACAGAAACAGAAACAGAAAGAAAGAAACAAAAAAGCAAACAAACAAACAAAGAACGATAGAAAAAAATACAAAATATGTATAAAAGAAAGAAAGAAAGAAAGAAAGAAAGAAAGAAAGAAATATGTCTAAAAGAAATAAATAGAAAGAAAGAAACAGAAACAGAAACAGAAAGAAAGAAACAAAAAAGCAAATAAACAAACAAACAAACAAAGAACGATAGAAAAAAGACAAAATATGTATAAAAGAAAGAAAGAAAGAAAGAAAGAAAGAAAGAAAGAAAGAAAGAAATATGTCTAAAAGAAATAAATAGAAAGAAAGAAACAGAAACAGAAATAGAAAGAAAGAAACAAAAAAGCAAACAAACAAACAAACAAAGAACGATAGAAAAAAAGACAAAATATGTGTAAAAGAAAGAAAGAAAGAAAGAAAGAAAGAAAGAAAGAAAGAAAGAAATATGTCTAAAAGAAATAAATAGAAAGAAAGAAACAGAAACAGAAACAGAAAGAAAGAAACAAAAAAGCAAACAAACAAACAAACAAAGAACGATAGAAAAAAAGACAAAATATGTGTAAAAGAAAGAAAGAAAGAAAGAAAGAAAGAAAGAAAGAAAGAACGGGCGATTGGTATAGAAAATAAAGAATTAAGACAGAAAGATATCCTGTGGAAAATAAATAAATAAATAAATGAATAAATGAAGTAAGAAAGAAATGTTGAGGTGTCAACGAGTTGTCGAGAGGAAAAGGTTATCACTTGATTTCCAGAGACGAAACAGACAGATATGTTAGTTCCCACGTATACGGATATGTTATTATTTCAGTCTTGTTAATCTCCGTGAGTTTACCAACTTTCTATCATAGAGAAGTTGAAACTCTTCCATTTCTGGAAAAAATATCGATGTCCCTTAAAGTCAAAAATACACGTCAACTCAGTAGCACACCAAAAACCTGACTCACGAATCCATAACTGGCCCAGGCGGCTGGGGCTGTAGAATACACCGACTATATCAAAGAGTGTCCTGGTATGTCACTAAGCAATTTTGATAGTGTTGCTTCAATAATGCTGGAGCTGTGGGTATGCAAAGTACCTCTTTATTGCCACCTCTCCCATTTCCACCCAAGCCCGGAGTGGTAGCTGCTGATTGGGTCCTATCTATTCGTCAAATGGAAATAAAGAATGTACTTATACTAAACTGAATCGTTTAAAATAGAACTGTTTGATATATATACTGTATACTTATGTGAAACGTAATAGATAGGAATAGAACTGTTTTGATACTTAAACTGCTTACTTATGCTAAATTTAATTGTTTAAAATGGAACATTTTATATTTAACTGTTTGTAAATAAAAAAATGTAGTCATTCCAAACTGAATTGTTTGAAATAAAATTGTTTATTAATATAAATATGGATTTGGCATTAAATAACCCACAATGGTTGATATGCCATAAAACCAAACCAAAACCAAGAAAAAATAAAACGAACCTACCACGCAAACTTTCTTATTGTTTTCTTCAATTTCATCTTCCTGTTAAAAGATTTCACTCTTTTGCTTACATTGTGATTTGTTGGCGTGAGAAGGCAATTGAATACAGGAAACATCATTAATTCTAGTTGTTTAGGTTTCATTTCTTTCTACATTACAATGAATAATGCTAAATGTATTACGCAGTTCTTATTCTCATAAAATGTGTCGTTTGAGATTGCGGATATAACCGTGAGTAAACGAGGAACGGTTAAGTGTACTTCTATTTTGTAAGCAGTGTCTACAGTTCAAAGCGTTGATTAACTTTTTTTTCTTTTATTGGGATGGGTCGGGCTAAAATTTATCAGCTCGTGTTAGCCTCGTATAAGTTTGTTCTTATAAGATTATTACGATGCCGAACATTTACTTAAGTCAACATTTTGGAAGCTGTCACTGTTGAATAATTTGGAAAATATTTAGATTAAAGCTTTTAGAAAATCTTTACATTATTTTCAATAGTTTGGTTGGTTGGTTGGTTGGTTGGGTTTTATGGCATATCAACCTTTGTAGGCTATTTAACGCCAAATCGATTTTTTTGGTAAATAATCAGTTCTATTTAAAACAATTCAGTTTATCATGAGTACACTGTTTAACTGTCAAAAACATTTCTATTTCAAACTATTCAAGCAGTTATATATAACAATTCAGTTTAGTGTAAGTACAGTATCAATGTCAAAAACAGTTCAATTTCAAATAATTCAGTTTAGCATAAGCACGCAGTTTAAATTTAAGTACAGTTTAATAGTCAAAAACATTTCTATTTCAAGCTATTCAGTTTAGTCAAACAATTCAGTATTGCATAAGTATGCTGTTAGTTCTATTTCACCCATAGATAGGGCCCTATCAGGTGCTACCTCTCCAGGCCAGAGTGGACCTGGGAGCGATGGCAATGAAGGGGTACTCCGCATTCCCCAAAGCTCCAGCATTACTGGATCCTCACCATCAGATTGTTTAGTGTCATATCCAGGACACTCGTTGTATTGTACGGCTTCAGCCGGCTGGGCAATCAATAGTTTGGGAAGAAATCCCCTTGCCCACCGTATGTTATAGATTGGTTTCTTTGTTTAATGGCATGTAAACCTTTATATGTTATTTACTTCCAAAAACTTTCTGGTAGACCTGTATTATTAGAGAATGAATGAAAGCTATTTCATTTGTTTCACCTGGTAGGATTTTTTTTTGATTAAACAATACAAGTATTTAAGTTTATATTTTACGTGATGAAGTTGAAACTCATCTATATTGCATGAACAATAATGAATTGTAACTACTCAACATGTTTTGATTTTTTTCTAAATTCTTAATAATGTTGTTATTTTTAATATTTCGTATCGAAATTTGTTAGATCGAGTCACGAATTATTACAAGTGAAGAACACTTTTCTCTTCTGAAATAATTTTCGTTTGAAATATACTTCACTCTTATAGCGTAAGTGCTGAAGTGGCTGCAGATATATATATATATATATATATATATATATATATATATATATACATATATATATATATATATATATATATATATATATATATATATATATATATATATGCACGTACACACGTGTACGTTTGTGGAATAATGATTACCACGGTGGGAAATGGTCCCGGTGACCAGAGTTCAAAACCTGAACTTGGCTGTTTACACTTCACAAAGTGCTAATACACCAAGGGAAGGTACAAATTCAACAATTCTACCTCCATCTATTGGTAACTAACTCCATCGATTGGTAAATAGTACTTCAGCCTATTGGCTGGGCCGTCTGGCATTCGTGCCGGATTGTAGATCGACCAATGGCAGATTCCAGGCCGAAAGGACCCCAACTTCGGCTGGGCCACCTTCGGGTGGGCGAGCTGCTTTTTTGACTCCTATGCACCCCTTGTATAGCAGAAGACTTCAGGGTCTAGTTCAAGCTATATTCTTGTATACGGACCTGGATCTAGATTTAGGTCTGTGATACTGCTTGTCTCATTAGACCCACATTGCACTTAATGGGACAATGACCAGCAGGGTTCGAGTCTCGACTCGTTCACGACATTCCCCTCCCTTTTATCCCCACTTTAATTGAAAATTTTTTTGAAAATTCCTAAAGGATTATTTTGTCTACAATTCAGTTTTATTCCATTTGTATAAACAGGCTCTCATACAAAAAATTGTGGAATTTTGCTAACTTTTTGTTTGGCCAACTTGTCATTTTATGTTTATTATAGTATAACGTTTATAAATTTTTTGTCATATTTAAGAGGATATAAGAAAAACTAAATATATTTGTAATTGGTTCGTTTTATGATTTTTTTAGGTTGATAAGTATATGCCGTTTTTATGCCTGTATCAAAATTCATGAATATTTGATACAGTATAATTTCAAAAGTAATGAAAAATATGTATTTCTTATAAAATCATTTATCATTTATATACATTATTCTAAGCTGGTAAAGCTGTAATTATTTTTTGAAGAAAGCATGCTTAGAGTTTGAATTATTTATATTATTATATCAATAAAACATCAATAGAAAATGTATATCAATATATAGCTTAACGATAAAATATATTATTTTACCTATTTTGCCAAAAATAATATTCTGAAAAAATGATTATTGATTTAAAATTCTATGTTGGGTTATATCAATATATAAGTGCAGAGTCGTGATGTAAGGCAATATCAAAATAACTCTAATTCTCATCCTTAATATATATTTCATATAACAAACAAAATAAAATTGCGTACCGACGCCTTTTTTATCGGAGCATTTGATGCACCAATATCTATCTATCTATCTATCTTAGTCTCTTCACTATCTATCTATCTATCTATCTCTGTATTGGCCTAAGGGTTAGAGTGTTCGCCAATGGCCCGGGAGACCTGGGTTCAATCCCAGGTCGAGTCATGCCAAAGACTCAAAAAATGGCACTTGATGCCTCCTTGTTTAACACTCAGCATTATAAGGTACGGATCAAGGGTAAAGTAGAGCAATACAGGGAAGGAGTAGCACCCTCCCCTACACATTGGTGTAGTAGCTATCGAAAAGGGAGCCTTCGGGTTACCCTCGACTATGGTCGCCAACTTTACTTACTTTACTTATATATATATATATATATATATATATCAAATTGAAATAAGAAAGTGGATGAAAAGTAACCGATGCTACTACAGCAGAGTAGGTTTAAAACAAAGAAATATGAATTTTAATATAATCATCAGGCTGGAATAGGAGAAAAAGTAGATTATGGACTGTATTCCTTGTGTGGAAATCAGTTCACTTTAAACTCACTCGGAAAGAAACGGTTATTTATTTTAGAAATCAGAGATGAACAATACAGAAAAAATGAATCATGGAGCTACTTTTTTGGTAAATGACGCAGAAGTTATATATTAATATGTCTGTATTACAATAATCATGTGACGTAAATATTGAGATATTGGGAACATATATTACTTTAGTTGAATTCAATGGACACCATACTATGGATATAGGCTCCTCTTAAGATCTTGATTGGAGCTCAGAGTCGTGAATGATATTTATTTATCTTAATTTATTTCAAAAAAAGGAATGGATTAATCTTGTTTTGAATGCAGCACTCTATGTATCTGAGATTTTTACTATTTTATTGGCAATAATCAATTATAATTACACACACACACACACACACACACACACACACACACACACACACATATATATATATATATATATATATATATATATATATATATATATAGTTAATTCATAGAATTTAGACTGCGACCCTGGGTTTCATGAATTTTTTTGCAACAACAATTTTCAGGCAGTTAATATTTGATTTTCCTAACTGCCTGATGATGGTTGTTTTGCAAAAAAAAAAAAAAATCCCTGCAACCTAGGGTCGCAGTCTAAATTCCATGAATCAAATATATATATCTAATATATATGTATTCATTATTATTATATAATAGCTCTATCCTAGATATTGAGCACTTTCCATATTATATAGCACTTTATTAACCCAGAAAGTGATTTAGTGACAACCAATACTGTTATAATATATATACCATCATCATCATGTCGTGCCGCCAGCACGGATATCCCTGACCCTATCTCGCCAATTCTCCCTATCATTCATCGCCTCCGGCAGGTCTTCAGGGTTACATCCTGTGTCATCACATAGTTGCTGTATGTAAGTTCGAGCTGGTCGTCCTGCTTTTGCATGGCCATATCTGGGGGTCCATAGGAGTACATCACTTATGAGCTCGTCCTTGCTTCTCCAGCAGTGTCCCTCGTGTCTGGTTCGTCTAACTCGTATAGTTTTCGTGATGGGGGGGCAAGTGTCCGTATAGTTGGTGTCTCGTGGGGTGTTGTCGCCAGGACTTGTTCAATACTGCTCTCAGCATTTTTGTGTAATTTCCGTCTAGTTTCTTCTCCAGCAGTTTAGTTAGCGTCCATGTAGTGCATATATATATATATATATATATATATATATATATATATATATATATATATATATTATCAGGATGCTGGTAAATTTAAAAACAGAACGTTATTAACGGGAATAGAATATGATGAAGAAATTGAGATGCTGATGGTTTTAAAAATAGAACATAACCAACGGAAATAGAATATAATCGAGAAATTGAGACGCTATTTTTTAAAAGAACAGAACGCTATCAACGGAAATAGAACGTTATCAAGAAATTGGAATGCTGATGAATTTAAAAACAGATCGCTATATATAGATGTATGTGTGTGTGTGGTTAAGTTGATTGGGTTTAATGCATATCAAATATGTTAGGTTATTTAATGCCAAATCCTGTTTATATATATTTAATATCTATGTTTTAAATACATTTAGTAAACAACATTTTTTAAGAGTCTACGGTCATCTTTTGAATATAGATAAATGGTTTCAAATATAACTATATATATATATATATATATATATATATATATATATATATATATATTATTTTGTCGGTAATTTCATTTTTAAATGAGAACTTATTCGTTTGCCCACTAGTATAGTTGTTGCTCTATATAGTTAAATTGTTTCAACTATTGCTATCAAACACTTATAATTATATCAAATATCGATTATTAGTTTGCACACAGTGAAGTTGTTTCAAGTATTGCCATTTAACACGAAATGTTTTATTCAACATTACTGAATAATTAGCACACAGATAAATGGCTTCAAGCATTGTCATGTATCACTAACAATTCAATTAAACATCATTTGTTTGTTTATAAACAATTAAGTGATCAGAGAGTTCTTTTTCAAACCAGTCAATTTAGCGTAATTCATATGTTTGATAGGACACTACCAGGTGCTACCACTCCGTACCAGAAAGGAGTAATAGCAAGGAAGGACTAATCCATATTTCCCAAAGCTCCATGACTGGATCCTCAAGATGAGATTGATTTATGTCATATCCCAGACAAAGGTTGGGAGAACTTTATCCCTCTGCAGGGAGGCAGTCACTATATGCTTCAGCCCCAGCCGGCTAAGCATGTGTATGAGTGTTGGTTGGTTGGGTTTTATGGTATATCAACCTTTGTAGATTATTTAATGACAAATCCATTTTTATGTAAATAATCAGTTCAATTTAAAAAAAAAATCAGATTGGTATGAGTACACAGTTTAATTGTCAAAAACATTTCTATTTCAAACTATTCAAGAAGTTCTATATAACAATTCAGTTCAGTGTAAGTTCAGTTTCAATGTCAAAAACAGTTCAATTTGACATAAATACGCAGTTGAAATGTAAGTACAGTTTAATTGTGAAAAACATTTCTATTTCTAGCCATTCAGTTTAATCAAACATAGTGGTACCATTTAACCCATAGGTGGGATGATAAGGGGGTTCATAACTTTGCTAGGAGTATTTGCCCGAAAGTAAACGTAATAGCGCGACTGGAATTCGAACTCGCTTACTACGATTCTGTAGTCCATCGCCTTAACCATGTGTGTCTCTGTGTGTGTGTTGTTCGGCAGTAAATGTTATTATGAGCATATTTTATTAAATCTGACTGACAGGGATTTAGTCTTAAGTTTTTCATTGAACTTTTCACGATTGCGAGTGAGATATTCGGCTGACAAAATCCTATTCGTCTCAAAATATGAAAACAAAACGTCATATATAAGAAGTCATATTTATGAAGAACTTACATCCAACTCTTAAAATAATTTCATTTAGGCGAGGAACTGAAAACAGATCTAAATTCGTACAGCCCCAGCAAAGCACTGTTACATCTTCCAAATCTTTGATTTCTACACATAAAGACCGTCACCAATGAACTTTGCATTGAAAAATGACGTCAACTGAACGTGAAGAATGTCCATTTTCAAAAGAATATTCATTTACAGAAAAAATCCTTTAATCTTTAATATAGTCATATTAACATCCTGGACAATGGCTAATGATATTTGTAAGTTCATGTACTCCAGTCATCATACAAGAGATTTTCGACAAATATTAAACTGGCTTCATCCACATCTGTGAGTTTTCGTAGGTCAATATTAAAAGCCCAATGAAAATACACACACACACATACACACACACACACATATATATATATATATATATATATATTGTATATCCTTTAAAGTCTTGGAGACGCCGATATTTTTGCTACGTGACAGTGGATATGAAATTGACTACACTTTGAGAGTTAAAGAATTATTTTTTATTCGTCAAGATGGTCTTATTCACCATTATTCCTTTTTCTGCCTCTTTTAGCCGCAACCTTTCTAGTCTTGCCATACTTCTGTCATATTTTTGCATATCAGTTTCTTAATTTCCTACAAGATACAATATATTTGGAAGGCAGTAGAATAGCAAGTGATATCCAATCATTATATTTATTACATCTCTGGCAGTTACTCAGCACGCGACGCTCTGAAATCGGACATGATACAATGAACAACATAACAGCGCAGTTATTTGAGCTGCTATTATTTGAACAAGAGTAGCATATGGTTACATAAAGCTTGGCTTCATTTTGACATCTTTAGCTATCATTAATCTTCGTTATCTATGGGTTTATTTGCTGAAGAAATCAGATTAAGTCCAGAATTTAAACAATAAATATTTGTCTAAGTATATGGAATCGGCTTTGAAATTTTATGAAATCATTAGAGACTGTACTTTCTCGGATAAGAATGCTGAGTCTTGTAACCGTATCCCCAGTAATTACTGCCTTCCATAGTTGTTGTCTATCGCACCACGTTTTTTGACCCGGGCGGCTTGGGTAGGATTTGAAACTGCTATCTTCTGACAATGCTCACCTGGAACCGTAGAGACTCAACGCCTCTATCCGCTGCGCCACGGGCCCCGAAGGATGGATTTTTTGGTCTTATAAATCTGGTCTTCCAGAGTCGGGTCCGTACCGAATTTCCATAGTTGTTGTCTATCGCACCACGTTTTTTGACCCGGGCGGCTTGGGTAGGATTTGAAACTGCTATCTTCTGACAATGCTCACCTGGAACCGTAGAGACTCAACGCCTCTATCCGCTGCGCCACGGGCCCCGAAGGATGGATTTTTTGGTCTTATAAATCTGGTCTTCCAGAGTCGGGTCCGTACCGAATTTTTGTACTTGTCTTTAATTGGAATCACTTTGAGATGAGGTTTCTTAATCTGAGAATTAATTTTTATTTATTGCGGACTTTTTTCCTCATGTTGGTAGTTTTTGTGTTGTTTCTTCTTTCAGTACGTGAAGAAGGCCAGAGGTGAAATTTGGCCGAAACGTAGTGAAAGAAGAAACTGTACTTTCTGTTGTAAAATTTTCACTCGAAGTCAGATCTGTTTTAATTCCGTTTGGTTTAGCCACATGTCATATCAACCATTGCCGGTTGTGTAATGCTAAATCCGGTTTATAGGTATATAATAGCTATATATGATTTGTAAGCAAAAGTAAACGGAGTTTGATAGTTGCAAGTATTGCTATGTATCTCTCACAATTCAATTAAACATCAGTCATATTTTACACGCAGTTAAATTATCAAACAGTTCTATTTCAATATATTCAACTTAACATAAGTTACTTCTTTACATTATATAAGGGTCAAACAGTTATATTTGCCCCATAGATAGAACCCTGTCAAGTGTTACCACTCCGGGTCAGAGTGGACTTAAAAGAGATGGCAATGAAGGGGTACTCCACATTCCCCAAAGCTTCAACATTACTGGAGTCACACAATCAGATTGTGGGATGTCCTATCAGGACATTGATTGTGGGGGTCTTAACCCACTGTAGAGATGCACTCTGTGTATTATCGAACCACAACCGATGTGACTGGAATCTGTTTTTAGAAATATACACAATGTTTCATGAATAATATATGATTCAAACCCTTTCTTTTTGTAGACCTATTAAAACACGATATAACAAATATTTTACTAATGAGGTGAAATCATCTCAATATCACAGTAAAACAATATCCAATCAGGATACCAAACGTTAACCACTCGATGACAAATTATAAGTAACCAGTTTTTTCGGTTTTGTTTTGTTTGGTTTTATGGAATATGAACCATTGTTGGTTATTGATTGCAAAATCCATTTTTATAGTTATAAACATTTTTATTTCAAATAATTCAGTTTATCATGAGTACAGTTTGTTTGTTTGTTTGCACACAGTTAAATGTAAAAAAAATATTCTATTTCAAATAATACAGTTTGCCATAAGTAAGCAGTTTAAATGCCAAAAGCAGTTCAATTTCAAATGATCGATTTAGTATAAGCACTCTTTAGATTATACAGGGTTACATGTAGAAACAGTTCTATTTCAAACAATACAGTTTACCATATGCAAGCAGTTTAAATGCTAAAAGACTGTAAAATTTCAAATAAAAAAGAGTTAAAATTAAAATCAGTTCTATTTCAAGCAATTCAAATTAGCGTAAGTACGCAGTTTTGTGCTACTTGACCCAGATATAAGACCCTTCCAGGTGCTACCACTTCAGGCCAGACTGGAACTGGCATCAAATCAATAAAGGGGTACTTTTTATTCCCCAAAGCACTGACATTACTGGAGTGTCACCATCAGATTGTTTATTGCCATATACAGGACACTCGTTGAGGTGGTGGCCTGAACCCTCTCCATAAGTGCAGTCGGTGTATTCAACAGCACCAATCGATTGGGCTATTTTTATTCAGCTTGAGAGTTTTACATACATTTGTAAGTTACACGTTTAAAAGAACGACTGTTATTTCTTACTCTTTGATGAAAAGCAATGCTAAATACAGAAAAATATGTTTCAGCCCACACATTTACGAAACTACGAATTCAAACCGTGATTAAACGCATTTACTTTTTAAGGCTTTAGACATAAAAAATATAATTTTTTTTATTATCATAATTGGACCTACGTTTTGCCATTCGTTTTCCGATTATACAAATCATAAAGCTGAATCTATTAAAACTAATTTTACTTTCTAGAATTCTCTTGCTAAAACAATAACTGTTTTACCGATTTGTTTGCCCGTCCTACGATGGTGTATATAGCTGAATTGACTAATTAAAACATGTATAAACGGATTTACTTTAATCGATATTAGCTTAAAAATAAATGTTATGACCGATCTATTTACATATCTTCCGATGATATTAAAGCTTTAGCCACACGTAACTTTCCGATTTAATTGCCGAAAAGTATAACTGAAATATTTATCTAACATTGAAGGAAAATAGTCATTCTTTTACCCACAGACAAAGAATCGCTTCTTAAAAATGATCACCAATTAAAGCCGTTTATTCACAATTTTACTTTTTATCACTCTCGTGAAAAAAAAAATTACTTATTCATTAGCATGTCGTCCACTGGTTTAAAAGCTGGATCTACTCTTAACTCTCAGGCTTGACCAGTCAAAAAACGCGACCGGAGAAACCATTTATAAAAACTGTTATTCTCCATCGCTAATTTGTGAAAATCATACATTTTACAACACATTTATTTCCGTGCATCTCGACGATATAAAATCATATAGCTGATATCTTTAAGTAAAATCGGGAGAAAATTTACTCACTTCCTACCACTGTTATGCAAAAACACTAATATTTTATTCCCTACTTATTTGCTGATCACAATTTCTCGATAGCGCTTTGAATTGTGAGACATTCTTCTCTTTTAAAGAAGCATATTCTGATTACAGAATCGTCTTGTCTAAGATACGCCTGATTTACGCAAAGATTAAGAAACAAACAGAACCACACGCTCCAATTGATACTCACTTACTAATAGGGATATAAGAAATATGGCGACACTAAGAAACAAATACTCTTCTGGGGATATCTGAAAGAAATACTCCAAATAATGAATATAAAAACTATGTTGCAGCCAATAAGGAAGCAGCTGCAGATTGCATACCAACCAAAGCAAGATCCAAATGATGAGACCCATGGGAATCCCAGAACTTAGGGAAAAAAAAAAGAATACTTTGAAAAAAAAAGCATGCTTACTCAATAAAAAAATAACAAATGCCAACGCGCAAAACAAATTTAAAAGGCCACATAGAACTAATACGTACAAAAATAAAATAATCAATTTGTATAATTTCAAAGGTAAAAGGATGAAATCAAAAATTCAGTGGAAGATAGACAATCATGATTAGCGTAATAAACATTATATAAATTGTACGAAGGAGAAGCATCTTGAGAGCAAAATTAAAGCCTGCCAGTCAAGAAGAAATACAAGAGACGTGGAAAGAACATGTTAAAAATCTATTCGGCATCTCTCCGGTTATAACTGGGAACCTATCCAAAAATATTAATTACCAAGAAGGCATCAAACATGGATAGTTTACGGAAGCATATGAAGTTGTATTGAAAAAAAAAGTTAAAGTTGTTGGCCTCGACAAATAATCACTGAATATTGGAAGACAAGATAATTTGACGACGTAGTTCATCGATTGTGCAACGCAGTCTATAAAAAAAAACCAATGGAGGTGCCCGTGGAGTAATATTTATCATTGCAGGATGTGGACACGATGACACGAGTTCAAATCCTGGACGAGCCTGATTATATTTCCCATAGCACTAATACCCTTGGGAAAGGTACGAATCCACATATTCTCCCTCCAGCTATGGGTAAATATTAGGGCAGACTAGATTCTTCAGCCTCTCTCTCTCTCTCTCTCTCTCTCTCTCTGCAACCAATAAAGAAAAGAGATGTGTATTTTTACGAATAAGTGTTGTCGTACTTTTCTTTGTTCTGTATACAAAAAGTACGAAATTCTTCGACATTGTTTGTGGAATATTTCAAGGAGATACATTTATACCATATTTGTTTATACACTGTCTTGAAGACATACTTCAAACTTCTATAGATCTAATAAAAACAAAAAGGAAATAAGTAGACAATAAGCCGTATAAAGATTGACAGTCGCAGACTACGAAGATGACAAAACACTTTGTGAAAATACACAAGCACAAACTGAATATTTACTGAATAGCCAAAAGCAGATAGAAGAGGGCATTGGCCTCCATGTTAATGCGAATAAAACAGTGCATGTATGTTAACAAAAGGAACCATCTCCACTCTAAGTGGGAACCCTTTAAAATTAGCAGGCCTCAACATCTGCATCTCATCAACTGAAATTGATGTCAACACACGCCTAGTAAAAGCATGGAGTCCTATTGACGGTTATCCATCATATCTAAATCTATACACTTTGATAGAATAAAACGGGAGGCATCCGTGGTGTAATTTTGGTTGTGCCCGTGGTGTAATGGTTATCGTCGTAGGAAATGGACACGGCGACACGAGTTCAAATCCTGGACGAGACTGATTGCATTTCACATAGCACTAATACCCTCGGGAAAGGTATGAATCCAATTATTCTCCCTCTAGGTATTGGTTCATTGTGAAACAGACTGGGTTCTTCAGCCTTGGTCAGGCGACTAGTCTAGGAGAAGGAATACTCTGAATTCAAAATTGTTCAACTCCGTTTAAAAATTGACCTTGTGTCATATCCCGCCCGAGTTGGGGGGTTGGTAAATATGATAAAATGTTATTACTATACTGCAATTCGGATGCCCCACACGTACGCTAACATGACGCACAGAGAAAAGGCTCAATGGGAAATAGAAAAGAATGCAGCGTGCTCTCTGGATCAAATACTTGTAGCCACAATAATTCGCAAAAGCAGCTTCTATGGTCACCTGCCTTTACTCTCACTAACCGTTCAGGTAAGACGAACTGTGCGCTGTTGTGGGAGAAGGTAAGGTTTTATTGGGTGATTTTCTCTCATAGAATCCTACTCATAGACGCTCTAGTTTTGGCCAACTAGCAAAAACCTGCTCTGGAGGGACACAGGATTCAACCAAGACCTGTTAGGAACAACAGAGATTGAGATGAATGTAAAGAGAGAGGTAATTGTGCTGTTAGTGTGACTTGATGATGTTGCTGATGATGATGACGATTCGCTCATCACAACACGTATTAAATATATAACAAACTGACATATCAAGTGTCTCCCTTGAGGTGTGCTTTTATTTTAATACATTGTGTCTCAATGACACTTGCAAACAACATTTTTCGACCCGCTCTAAAAGTGTACGCTTTAAACAAAAACGAGTGAGTTAATTTTGCATGCGTTTTAAGGATTTTCGCACCTGCGTACAGTTCAGAATTTGATTCAACGAAAATTGCATATACCTGTTAAACTAACAGAAAAAACAAAACAAAAACAAAAACATCCTTCTTCCATCCCTTCTGATTGAATTAACCATCCTGATCAACTCGATAAAATCTACGACGAACGATATTCGTTTATTTATTTACCTTGATTGAAAAAATGTAGAGTCATATCATATCGTCACCTCAGTTTCACTGAACATATATAAAACGTTTTCATATATATATATATATATATATATATATATATATATCATTAAGAAAAAACAAACACCGGACACATTAGGGTTATAAATTTATTTTCATCCTGTCATGGGTTCTGGATATAAATCAAAAACGCCAAAAAAAGAAAAAAAATTAACAGGACTTCTTCAAATCTTATGGATAAAATAATTCTGAATAGACACAGGAAAGAAGGGTGGGTGGGATAGAAGAGGGGGGAAGATAAACTGGATAAAATCTACAACGCACGATACTTGTTTATTTATTTATCTTAAAATAAAGCTCAGGTTCAGTTATGAGTGCTGCAAAACTGAAAACAATGATTTACTTTGGACTTGAGTTCGGAAAACCGATGCCTGATAATATGTTCCAAAACAAACTCAATTCACATAAGATAGCCACATTAGATTTTTTCCTTCTAATTTTATAGAACTTTCTTTGATATCAATAAGGATTCACTTAAAGAATCTTAGCGGCGTATCAAAGAATGGAATGTCCGTTATCCATTAAAATGCATTTTGGTAACAGATTTGGGTGCAAAACGATTAGCACCAGAATAGTTTACCCGAGGATATATCTGAGATGGGATCATTTTATGAAGCCGGGTGCAATCAAAATATACTGGCTGACTGATGTGTCATGCACCTTGAGTTCAGCTTTACGCAAACGAAAGTGTCTCGAACTGATCTGAAATATTCAGAATAAAGTGATTTAAAACAAATGTTGAGTTACATCCAATCGTCACCTCAGTTTCACTGAACATAAATAAAACGTTTTCAAATATATATATATATATATATATATATATATATATATATATATATATATATATATCTTTAAGAAAAAAACAAAAACCGGTCACATTAGGATTATAAATGTATTCCCATCCTGTTAAATGTTTTTGATATAAATCAAAAACGCCCCCCAAAATTAACAGGGCTTCTTCAGATCTTATGGATAAAATAATTCAGAATAAACACAGGAATGAAGGTTGGGAGGGGATTTAAGACGGGTGAAGAGTTTTCTCCTCATTTAGCCCACTTTCGTTTTTTTTTTTATTTTATTGCCGGTTGGAATTATAGTAAATTAATTTTTTTTTTAATTTTTACTTTTTAAATTCTAAATACTTTTCGACTTAAAACTCCAGATTTAATACTAATTTAGATAAATATAACTGTTTTAATAACTTTACGTAAGGATACAGTATACTTATATTAAATTAAATTCCAAATTTAAAATTAAAATTTCTAATTTCATTTATTTTCGTGCCTATTAATTCAGTTAACCATCCATTGAAGAGTACGTACACAGCATATGGTTCCTTCTCATTTTTTAAATTTTATTTTATTTTTATTCATTTACCTTAAATCTCAATTTAATCCTATGTTTTTATTTTATTTAAGCATTATCTATGATAATTTTTCTATGGTTTAAATTTATTCCTATGTCTACATCTAGCTATTAATTCACATCTCTTATTTAATAATCTTTCAGGGTTGGGTATATCATTATTTGTATTTTTTCCTCTAGGCATAGATTACATCTACTATCAAAACATATTGGAGTATTTGACTTTTTCAATATGAATCAAAGGGGTTAACCTTTATTTTTGAAACTCAGAAAATGCTTAGGTAGGGTTGTTCGGTGATTCAGATGTTCATGGGAGAAAGAAAATTTATGATTCACGTATCTAATTTTCCATTTCATGGAGGAAATTCTAACTCCAGTTTTACTAGACCGTATAATATATATATATATATATATATATATATATATATATATATATATATATATATATATATATATATAAGGATGAATATATATATATATATATATATATATATAAGGATGAATAAAAGGAATAAAATCGCCTCGTTCTCTTAAAATCTATCATTTAATTATAACTTGTTAACGAAATACTTGGAGCAAAAGTTTAGGTGAGGACAAAGCAAGAATACTGTTTGCTTTTCTAAATAAATCCTGGATGCAGCACCTCACAAAGCAGCAGCTAGGGGACTGCATCATATCTCATAAACCATCCAATTAATACAAAGACTTGTCGAACACCGAGGAAGAATCAGAAAAGAACTCACGAGTGACATTCTAGTGTGGACTCATACACATTGGCACTCCAGTGGCTGACCAGCTACTCACTTATAAACATCTGTTCTGTGGAGACCCTGGGTGCAGTTTAGAGGACTTCTCAAAAAAGAAGGTTAATAGAGATGGATAGCAGGATTGAGACACGGGAATCTGTACAATCAGTGTCACTTAATGGTGATGTTGATAATAAATATTCGTGTCGCACTGAATAATTTAACATTTTATTTAGTTCCCGAGAGTTCAGTGTGATTTGACTTTTTACCAGAGAACAATATTTAATGGCAGATGTTTGCTCTTTCCATAGTTTTAGGTTTGATAAGTTATGGGTAACTTTTTTCGAGAATCCGGCCACATGACTAATGGCGCATGATTTATTAGTCTGTGGTGTAATGGTTATCATCCTTGGAAATGGATACGGTAGCACGAGTTCGAAACATTGACCGGGCTGATTACTTTTAACAAAACACTAATATTTATGGGAAAAGTAGGAATCTTCGTATTCTCCCTCCAACTATGAGTAAATTGGAGAATAGATTGAGTTCTATAGCCTTGTGTAGGCAACCAGTCTAGACGAAGGAACACTGAATGGGAACCTGTTAATCTCAGCATAAAAATTGACCTTGTGTTACATCCTGCTAGAGCGGAGAGGTTTGTAAATATATACTAAAAAAATCAAATAAATTTTTCCTGAAAGAACCTGCTTTAGAAATAGAAGAAAATTTTTTTTTTCTTTACAGTAAAAATTATTTTCTAAAAACAATTGAAAAATTGCTTAATAATTTCAATTGAATTAATGTGATTAACCCATGTTGCAGTCATGATACATAATAGAATGATTAAGAAAGAAGTAATACTTTAACAATCAATGAAGTCAGTTTGATTGGTTTGGTTTGGTTTGAATTGATTTCATGGCATATCAATCATTGAAGGTTATTTGAATACAAGTACCCTTTATATATATATATATATATATATATATATATATATATATATATATATCATCATCATCAAGTCGTGCCGCCAGCACGGATATCCTTGACCATCTCTCGCCACTTTTCCCTATCGTTCATCACCTCCGGCAGGTCTTCTGGATTACATCCTGTGTCCTCACATAGCTGCTGTATGTAAGTTCGGGCTGGTCGTCCTGCTTTTGCCTGGCCATATGTGGGGGTCCATAGTAGTACGTCACTTACGAGCTCGTCTTTGCTTCTCCAGCAGTGTCCCGCGTGTCTGGCTCGTCTGACCTGTATAGTTTTCGTGATGGGAGGCAAGTGGCCGTACAGTTGGCGTCTCGTGGGGTGTTGTCACCAGGACTTGTTCAGTATTGCTCTCAACATTCTTGTGTAGTTGCCGTCAAGTTTCTTCTCCAGCCGTTTGGTTAGCGTCCATGTAGTGCATCCATATAGCAGTATCGATACAACTGCTGCCTGGAAGAAACTGCGCTTCATTTCATCGGTCAGGTCTGATTTCCATATTATTGAGAGCCTATCTATAGCCGTCCATGCTTTCGTCAGCCGTGTGTCGATGTCGTTTTCTGTTGATGAGACGCTACTTCCTAGGTAGGTGAATTTGTCCACTAGCCTCAGAGAGGCTCCGTCTAGAGTGGTAATGTTGCTCGTTTGGTTGTAACACATATATTCAGTTTTGTGCACATTGACATGGAGGCCAATGCCTGCTGCAGTTCGTTCCAAGCTATGCAGTAGTGTCTCTGCTTGATTAGGCGTATTCGCCAGTAACGCTAAGTCATCAGCGTAGTCGGCGTCTGTGATTGTTTTGGCGGGGTACCTTTTGCTTCTTTTCTTATTCAGCTCGAAGCCATTTTCTCTGATTATATATATATATATATATATATATATATATATATATATATATATATATATATATATTAAATGGTTTCGGGTACACCTATATAACCGTCACAACTAAACATCAGTCATTTGTTTGCACACAGTTTGTTCTATTTGACCCATAGATAGGATCCTATCAGGTGCAACCCTGTGGAGTGGACGGCAATGAATGAAGGAATACTCCACATTACCCAAATCTCCATCTGCAATTAAGCTGGATTCTTTAAACTAACTATTTCTCCAGTTAATTGTGTTTTAAAAAAATATATTTTCTAATGCTAACCTGATTTGTTTGAAATAGAACTGTTTTTTACATTTAACTCTGTGTAAACAAAACTATATTCATACTAAACTTAAGTATTTGAAACTTTTATCAAAATTATATAATTAGGCATTCATTGACATGAAAAGTGTTGATACACCGTAAAACAAAAAAGCCAACCAACCAAATCCCCATGGTTGGTGTCTCATCATCAGTTGGTTTAAAATCATATACCAGGACACTCGATGGGAGGGTATCCATTTGTTGATGGTTCAATCGATGTATTCTACAGCCACAGCCGACGGGGCTCTTCAATTTAAATATGATATGGGTATCGCTGAAAAATTGAATATTTTCATAACTCTTTAATTTAGATTTCATAAAAATTATTTTCTTTATAGACATTTAAAATTGTTATTAAAACTATATTCTTTATTAATATTTAATAATCCGACAATTAAATCTGATTTTTTTTACTTTTGAATCAAAAGGTAAAATCAGTATCAAAATATATGAAAATGTACATATTTATTAATATTCTCATCTAGTATTTGATATATTAAAGTTATCTTTCAATTTAGAAATATATCAATTTGGTTTCTAATCTGTTGATTTGACTCTACGAAATAAATGAATATGCGAGAAAAGAACAAAACACAATATTTTAATAAACTTTATTTTTCTCGTGAAATTAGGCGTGCCATTTAGAAAGTAGTGTGGGCAGCTAGTGGCCTGAGGACCGCAGTTTGTATACGACTGCTTTAGATGCATGTAACTTGCTTTAGACGCATATGATATATATATATATATATATATATATATATATATATATATATATATATATATATATATATTACTGAGACTCTTCATTCATTTACAAGACGTCTTTTCATCAATTCTTAATGCTGAGTATTAAAAAAACACCTTGTTCCTAATGGCAGCATGACTTCAAACTTTTTACCTTAAAATCCAAGAAAATCTCAAAAAATCAGCGTACATGGTTCGTACACTAATATATATATATATATATATATATATATATATATATATATATATATATATATATATATATATATTTATATATATATATATATATATATATATATATATATATATATATGTGTGTGTGTGAGTGTGTGTATACTGAATATAGATATCCACAACATAGCTGTAACACCGTATACATATATAACATTTATTTCTAATATAAATATCTTTTAATGGTCACATACAATTAATATACAATCCTGTGCATGTCAAAAGCTAAAGGCTATTGAGCTTGGAGACTTACAATATATCGTTGCTTGGTTGACTGTTTTGTCATACGACATGTCAAACCTGGTTAGTGTATCTTATATCAAAGTCAATTTTAATGGTACGGTATTCAACTATTTACCATGAAAGTCATTTTAAACAGGAAAAATCTTCCTGTTTAGTTGCAACTATAACGAGTTTTAAGATCATATTTATTATCAAAATTCACAATCTTTTCCAACCAGTAAAGAGTCCATTCGTAAATGCAAATAAATCGTTTTGTAGTGCCAAGTTCACAATCCTTCAAAAATAAACCTTATGCTTAACTGCAATATTAATGTTTGAAGAGACAATATATTAATATCGTTCAAAATCATTTCATATGTTAAATCAAAGAGATTCTTTTCAACCATGTGATCCTAACTGATATTGAGTTGATTCAGAAGGAGTGCACTCTATTTCGCCTAGTATAATAAGTAAGAATAAATTTGGCGACCCGAAAGCTCCATTTTCGATAGATACTACACCAAGGAGTGGGGGAGGTCGCTACCTCTTTCCCTAAATTACTCCACTTTACCCCGAACTTATATTGATGAATGTTAAGCAAGGAAGCATCAAGTACTATTTTTTGAGTCATTGGTATGACTCAAACTGGGATTGAACCTAGGTCTACCAGACCATTAGCGGACACTCATGCCAATGTTCGGTATTTGCCTAGTATATCATCATTCATTTTGAACGTTTTTCGTTGCCAGGTGTATCATAGATACCAGACTATACATGAATTTTGCGTGTAAATCTCCGCAAAATTACAAACGAAAATCGAAAGGAATTTGATAATTCGAATTTATAAAAGGAATGACTACTTACATAATTGTTTTATGTTTCCCATAACATTCATATAGACGAAAACATATTTTCCATTTTATTCACCCATTTTTTTTTAACATATTTATAATTATTTTACTCTTTTCTGAGTTTTTACTACTAGTGCTACCTGGGGGTTATTCACTGGAGTTTGAGTGACAGTCTCCAAAACTCATCTCAGAACTCAAGCCGATCTTAATAATGTTGTAGTTTGGATAGACTCCACTTGTCTTTTTAATTCAGAGTCCTCCACTCCCTGTTCCGCACCAAGTACAACTGATAGCATCGTCTCTTTCATGTTCGATAGTTTGTTTCAGTTCTCTGGCAAGGTCAAGGTACTTATTTTTCTTTTCGCTTTCTTTCAGTTTTACCCTGTGGTTAACCAGAGCAGCAAAATCAACAATTCGGTAGGTTCCCTTTGTTTTAACAATTCGGTAGGTTCCCTTTGTTTTGATGACTATCACAAGGTATGTTCATATGGCCGGTATTAGGTGATTCGTTTGAGTTTCAAAATCCCAGAGAACATGGTGTTTCTCATTTTCGCGGATAGTTTTTAGGTTGTGCGTATGCATTTGTTCGTTGTGTCAGATTTAAACTTTTTGCGCAATTCTCTGTGGAACACCTTCCTCAACCAGCCGGGTCTTATACTCTTTCTGTGATAATTTACTGTATTCACTTATGGTATGATTGATCGTTTCGTCTTCATCACCACTTCATCGTCGTATCAATACATGCATTAACGTAGTTCTTATGGCGTTGTCCTGTGCAGCTATCAGAAGAGATTCAGTTTCTCTCTAAAAATGTCCCTTTCTTAGACATATCCAAGTTTTCTCGAGTAAGATTCCACTCATTTGTCGCATGAAATATCCATACAGTTGTTTTTCTTCCCATTTTTGCTTTCGGGTTATTTTTGTTCTTTTGATACTTGTGTTGTCTGTATCGTTCTTGGTCGCTGTAATCAGACTTCAGCACTTTTTATATATGATCTTCGAGTCGTTGTACAAAAGCATCGACGTAATCTTTCTTGCTGAGAAGTCTTTCCCCCCACTTCTTTTCCCGACACGTACAGTCTCACCACATAATCTCTGAGATGTACACCAGTTGCCAGGGTCTGTAGAATACACCGACTAATTCTTTGCAAAGTGATCGATGATAAAAATCAGTGTAAGTTAGAGTAACATGGCTTTGCAGTAAAAGTAATTTTTGAGCAATTTTTTTTTTCTAAATTTTGTCGATTTGAACAACTTTTCCCTGGTTATTTTCATTTATCTACACTGTATATTTCGTAATTCTGTTCACTCATGTTCAGTTAAAAATCAGATTACCCAGAATTGCATTCGGAAAAACCAAACATATGTTAGTTCCTCCTGTACATCGAATACATTGAAATGATATCGTATCATATGACGTTAATAAGTATGTTTTTGTTACTTCATTTATTTTTGTGCGCTCAGGCTTAACTTGAACGAAAATGTTTTTAAAATGATTAATATTCATTTTTGCTTAAAGCTTTAACCTATGCTATTTACGAGTCACACAAAAATGTACATACAACTATAATGCTTTTTCACATCGTCAACAACGAGGAGGTTGCACTTGTCCTACCAGGAAGTGAGATTAGTATAAATTGACGGACAATAAAATACCGTGAAAATTCGACTCGCAAATAAACGGGAGTTGATAAACAAACAGATATGGTTAATATTTGATGCGTGCGCAGCTGGTGTCACGAAAATTACGATTGTGACAGTGACTAACCATAAATGTGAGAGACATGATAATATTTTCATAGGTCAGGGAGAAAAATCGCAGTAAAATCGGTGATGCGTATAGCTAACAAATAACAAATTGGAACTGCGGAGAATATCAATTTAGTCTTGTGCGTTAAAAAAGGGTGAGGGCAAATTTAAGGAAGCGGACGCACGTAAAACATTCCCGTTTTATATTCAACATTTGAATATAGCGATGAGAGCGTCAAAGTTTCGGGACGAAATGACAGACTGGGGAAACTTTCTGATATAAATGCCAAACTTGATCTTACAGAGCATATTGTTCAGATATTACCAAGAAATTTTTTTCCTTTTTCAAGTCTGTATTTCAATTGTCTTTTTTTGCATATTTTCAAATATATTGGCGGTACCTCATTTGAAATAACATATTTTTTTACATTGTAATTATATTGTCAAGTGTTTAATTCTTTTTTTATGTATGATTTCAACGGCCTGTTTTTGAACATTATGAAATGTTACTTAGGTAATATTTCATTGCCCCGTCGGCTAGGGCTGTAGAATACACTGACTACTTCTCCGCAGAGGGGTAACCCACACCAAAGAAAGTCCTGTACATGACACTAAACAATCTCACCCGTTCTTTCCATCGCTCCCAGGTCCCCTCTGAGCTGGAGTGTTAGCACTTGATAGGGTCCTATTCATCGGTCAAATAGAACTAAACTGTGTCCTCGTGTAAAACTGAATTGCTTGAAATAGGACTGTTATGACATTTAAACTGCCTATTTATGCTCAACTGAATCGCTTGAAAAATAACTGTTTCGACATTTAAACATTGTACACATGCTAAACTGAATTGTTTGAAATAAAACTGTTTTTGTATGCTAAAGTGTACTGTCTGAAATAGAACTGATTTTGATATTGAGTGGTTTGAAATGATATTTCGTCACGAAGAATAACATTTATTTTTACGATGTAATGATATGTTCAATTTTTTTTTTTTTAATTTCAAGTCAGTAGTTAGGATGTCACTTTTTTTATATATTGAAATTGCGTGATATTGCTTTATAATGATGAATAACAATTCCTTTTGTATCGTTATGATTATACCAAGTGAGTTATTTTATTTCAAGTGTATATTTCAATGGACACTTTTGAGAGATATTGGAATATATTTCCTATAATGCTTCATGAAGAAAGATAAAACTTATTTCATAGTAATCATATTGCAAAGTAAGTTATTCTTTGTCAGCTCTATGCTTTATTGGCATTTTCTGGGATATATTGAAATAAACTAATATTGATTCATCGTGAGGAATAACGTTTCCTTTTACAAGGGAATGACATTATAAAGTGAAGAACTTTGTTTCGAGTCTGCATTTCAATTAAATCGTTTTACATATATTGAAATATAAGCCCGATAATGCTTCATAAAAGGTGATAATATTTATTTTACGTACCAATGATTTTGCCAAGAGAGTAAATCTGTTTCAAATCCGTAGGTGAATGGCTTCTTTTTTTTTATCATGAAAATACAATTGTAACAAAGAATTCACATGAAGTATCGCATTTCCTTTTACATATTACGATGTTTGCAAGAATGTCACAGGGAGCAAGGTCTGGACTATAGGGAGGCTGAGAAACAGTCTTGATGCCCATTTTGGTCAAATAGTCTGTGACAGGGATGGAGTCGTGGACTGGTGCATTGTCCGGGTGGAAATGCCACTGACCCGATTTGAAGAGTGCTGGCCTCTTCCGACGGAATCGCTTCCTGAACTCCCTTAAGAGCCTCAACATAGTAACCCTAACCCTAACCCTTTGCCCCATCAACTCTGGTGTATTGACTTCCTTACTCCTCCCATACCTCTAATCATCCCTCACAGACTCACTGCCTTCCTCGAATATCTTATGCCACTCAAAAACTGATGCTCGATCCATGCAAGATGGTCAAAAAAAAGTCTGAAGCATTCCATACGTTTCTGTGGCATTTTTCCCAAGTTTAAAACATAATTTTAATGCATATCGTTCTTCTAAAGTGTCCTCACGTCCAGATTGCATTTTTGAAATTCACCAGCTGTGACAATCAGGCTTTAGTCGGGCATATTCCAATTGCTGCTGTAGCTGTTCATTTGATCCTGAAATCATGAAAATTGGTAAGTTATCTCATAAGATATATTGCAATAATATACTTTCAAGTGTCTATGACAATTTTAAATGACTGTAAAAATTCTGGAAACTTGTTGAATACACCACGTATGATTTTTAATGTCATACCTTTCCCAAGGCTATTTACCCGAAAGTGAACGTAATAGCGCGACTGGAGTACTAACTCGCTTACTAAGATTCCGCAGTCCATCTCTTTAACCATTGTACCACGAGGGCACCCCCCATGGATTTTAATCCCCCAAAATAAGCCCTAAACTAATAAAAAAGAAAGGTATATGGAAAATAAGAAAAATTCAGATCTGCTCGTGTAGAGGTCAAATTTAGAAGACTTAACCTCTCGCTAATTTACGGATATTTTTCAAGGGTGAAATTCAATTGTAAAAGGAAAGTTTAGAAAAAAAGATCTTTGAATTCAAAAATCTAAAAATTAAGTATTTGATTACAACAAAAAAAAGGTCGACCTTGACAGGAAATTTAGAAGGCATCTTAGTGTAACGGTTATCATGGTACTAATTGATTTAATTGGGTTGGGTTGGTTTTATGACATATCAACACTATAAGATTATTTTATTGCAAATCTTCTTTATACATATATACCAACCCGTCCGCTCGAGCAGGATATGACAAAAGGTCAATTCTTAAGCGGAGTTTAACAGGTGTGAATTCAGAGTATTCCTTCTCCTAGACTAGTTGCCGCACCAAGGCTGAAGAGCCCAGTCTGTCCTACTATTTACCCATAGCTGGAGAGAGAATAATTGGATTCATACCTTTCCCAAGGGTTTTAGTGCTATGTGAAATGCAATCAGTCTCGTCCAGGATTTGAACTCATGTCGCCATGTCCATTTCCTACGACGATAACCATTGTACCACCGGCACCTCCTCTTTATATATATATATATATATATATATATATATATATATATATATATATATATATATATATATATATATATATATATATATATATATATATATATATATATATATATATATATATATATATATATATATATATATATATATATATATATATATATATATATATATGGATTGTCAACGCATTGTTTATAGTTAACATATTTAAACGGGCCAGACCTCAATTGTTTGCACATAGTTAAATAGACGTATGATTTGTGAGTCAGTAGTTTGTATGTAATCTTATTTCTAAACAAGTCAGCGTTTATTTAATTTCGATACTGTTTTTAATACACTAATACAAGTGTTTCTATTTAGTATTAATCATTTGTTTGCTCTCTCTGAAATAGTTTCAAATATTGCTATCTAACCACAATAGTTTCATTTATACACAGTTAAATGGTTTCGGGCATCCCTATGTTACACTCACAATTCAAATCTGACGCACAATTAAAGTCCTTCAAGTATTACTCATCAACACAAAAAGTTCTGTTCAACTCATTCTTAAATTGTTCCAAGGATTACTTCGTAATAGAAACTACTCAGTTAAACAAGTTATTTATATTCACACAGTCTAAATTGACAAACAGTTCTATTTAAGCCATAGGTAGGACCATAAGAGACGCTACGACTCTATTTCAGAGTGGACCTGGGAACAATGGCAATGAAGGAGTACTCCACATTCCCCACAGCTCCAGTGTTGGAGAATAATTTTCAGATGGATTTGTGTCATATGCAGGACACTCGCTGTGTGATAGGTTTTACCTTTCTGCATATATGTAGTCGGTATATTCTACAGTCCCGGCCGACTGGACTTGTAATAATTAGTATCGGTAACAGGGTTAAAAATACTAAAGAAGCTGATTGTTTTTAAACTTTCGCTAATATCCTTGGAAAATATGGTTCCCCACTCAGCTATAGGTTAACAGAAAGGCAGACTGGATTGTTTAGCCTTGTTAAAGCAACACGTCTTGAAGAATGGTAACTCTGATTTCAAACCGATTGCATTCCACTCAAGAATAAAACTTGTGTAGAATACTGCTCGTAGAAAACGGATCTGCTTATTTCATACAGAGTATAGAGTAGAGTATAGACTGCATATTCATTATCTACTGCATATAATAGATGCTATGTTCTATCATTTGGCTAAAGAATTATTGATGTAACTGCTATTCATAAGCATATAAAAATATGCAACGAATAGATGTCACTTATTGTCAATTCTTAATCAGGGTACGGCGAGGTTGAGGTCAGATATTTCCTTCTCCAAGACTAGTTCACTAGACAAGGCTAAAGAAGTCAGTTTGCGCTACCTATGAGGATATTAAAATAAACAAAACTGAAAGAATATAATTATAACGATTATTTTAGGACCTAGAGGGTATTTTAAAATTCGACAAAGCACACTGTTATTACTCCCAGTTCAACTCTGGCCAAGAATAATAGCACCTGTTAGAGAATAATTTAGTTGTCGAATGGAACATTTAGAAACATATTTGTATTCGATTCGATCCCGTGCAAAAAGAAAATCTCAAAATTAATAATTGCTTAAGAAGTGTATTTATTAAAGTACAATTAACGGGATTCCATATAATCTTGGCTGAAATAAACCTAGGTGGGTTGTAATTTACTAAGCATTTTACTTAGATGTGGCATAAGGCCATATGAAAGGGGCACCCAATGAGACTCGAACTCGTGTAGGTTTGTTAGTCGAGCTTGCAAACCATTACACCACCAGAGGCGCCTAAACCTAGGTGGGTTGATATGCATTAACACAACTTCTTCCCCCCTATATATATATATATATATATATATATATATAAGAAATGGAAATAATATTGCATGAAATATGCTCGACATTACTACGGCAGAGTAGGTATAAATATCTTAAAACATTAAATGATGAACTTTAAGAAGCCATTATTAAAGTGTCCCGAGGATCATACTATCGGAAGTTTTTCGATTTTTTGGTTACATTAAAAGAAATTGATAGCTCCGGTTGCTTTTACAAAGTTCATAAAGATTATGAACCAAACTGGACAGTAAGCTGTTGTTCTCGACTTATACTCTCCGAGTACTACTCATTGGTTTACCCACCATCACTTGAAGGGCGGCCTCGGATTACACGCTTTAAGGCTTACAAGATGTTCTGGAATTTTGAGTAAAATTTCTTGCATCGTTTAATTACTCTATTTGGATCAAACGCGCATTCAGCTTTTGCACGATTCTTTTTGGTTGCTTCATCAGCACTGTAGAACTTTTCATCCGCTTGAATTCAGACAGTAAGTTTAAATCACTCTAGGAATAAAGGAATTCATAATATGTCCGTGCCCTAATTACCACAAAACTAGCAACCACAGCTGGAACTGCTTCAGTCACGTTATATACGCTACGCAAACAAGCACGTTTTAAAATATGGCAAAGCATTTGACTCAGCCAATCACATTGATAGATAGGTAGATCAATATATAGATAGATAGTAGTGTTGATTACGCTGGGTTTCATGCGTTATGCATTCGTTACACTTAGTCTGACAAATACGTACAGCATGAAACCCGGGTCACAAAAACTATCATGTAATATATATATATATATATGAGTGTGTGTGTGTGTGTGTGTGTGTGTGTGTTTATGAGTGTGTGCTTGCGCGTGTGTGTGTGTGCGTGCATTCATGTGAGTGTGGGTGTGTGTGCATAAAAGCTCTATCATTGATATTGAATACTCTTTAATAATACTGCAATATTTGATTTGGTCCTCTATTAACTCACCTAGTGAGCTACTCATAACCAGAAACCTCTACAATATATATATATATATATATATATATATATATATATATATTGTGTATGCGTAGAGGCAGGCTTGAGTGTGGGTTTCACAGTGGCCCTTTCAAACGTGCTTTTTCAATGGAAAATTCGTTTCGACAATTCAATGTCAATCAGAAAAAAAATTCTGACCATCCCAACACTTGTTGAAGGGCACTTTTTGACCAGTTTTGCAAATGCACCAACTGCCATACAACGTTTTTCCTTCTTTAATAAAGTACAAATCCTTCTTACGTATTAGAATGGTGAATAGCTCTTGTATCTTTGTTCTCCATGGTCAATGAAATAAAGATATTGTATCAGACCAGTTCTCTCGACTCAAGATATTAAAACAAAATATTGAATACTACCAACGGCCAGTAACATAAACTTATGTCTATCTAAACCGAGACGAAAACGCAGCTTCAATCAATATTTTTATCAGCAATGAATAGATTCAACTTTTAAAGGACATCCAGTACGAACTCAAGGAAATAATTTCAAGGCAAAACATGTATTCAAATATCCGCTTCAAAGTAAACACGTAAAAGAATTTACATTGATTGCTATATTGAATAGAAATGAAAGACTAAAAGATTTTTTTTTAAATGAAGTCTAAAGACTGAAGAGAAGAGATTATTTTACATTCGCTTTGAAAAAGTCCTATCAAGAATAGAGAAAATGTGTCTGTCAGATGTAAAATATGAATAACGTATGAAAGTGTATATCCTTTTGATATATATTTACATTAGAGATTCTAAAGCCTATTTGTGATCAATATAAACGAATTGTATATTTTTTGCGAAGAAACAATTTGGTTTCTTTGTTTAATGGGATATCAACCTGTGCGGGTTATTTAATGACAGAGTCATCCTTGTTGAACTGCAGTGAGACTATTTAAACCCTAGCTAGGAAAATAAGTGGGTTCATAACTTTTCCTTATGTAATAGTCCAAATGTGATCATAAGAAAGTTATTGAAGTTCAAAATCGTTTACTTGGAGACTGCATTTCAGTATAGTAGTCCCTCGTGAAGAAACGTAACTCATCACAAATGATAAGTATTCATTTGTAGTTTTATTCATAAACTATCTATAAAGGTGAACATGATGCCTTCTCGGCAGAGTTTACAATGTGCCGACATGATGCCTTCTCGGCAGAGTTTACAATGTGCCGACATGATGCCTTCTCGGCAGAGTTTACAATGTGCAGACTTTATTACCTCCTGAGGGTTAAGTCCTCCAACTATAGGAAAACGGTGTCCTGAATAAGACTCTTAAATACAGTTAAATAGTGGGCCAGTTCAGGAGAATATCAAGGAATTATTTTGTTCGTTCTGATCTGGAGTAGTGCTACCTATTTGGGTCCCAGGAAAAGAATAAATTAATCTGAAATTTATCATTATAAGATCATCATCATCACCATGTCGCGCTATCAGCACGGATATCCTTGACTCTCTCTCTCTCGCCACCCCTCCATATCGTTCATTGCTTCCGGCAGGTCCTCAGGTCTACATCCCGTATCGGCACAGAGGTGTTATTCCTACCTTTGCACGTCCATGTGAAGGGGTCCACAGGAGTATATCCCTTATGCGCTCGTCCCAACATCTTCAGCAGTGTCCCGCATGTCTGCTTCGTTTAATTTTGATAGTTTTCGTGATGGGTGATAGGTAGCCGTACAACAGCTGCTTTATAGGGTGCTGACTCCTGGACTCGTTCAATATTGCTCGCTGCTTTCTTGTGTAATTGCCATCAAGATTTTTCTCCATAGTTCAGTTAGCGTCCCTGTAGTGCATCCATATAGCAGTATCGACACGACCGCTACTTGGAAGAAAATTCACTTCATTTTATCGGTCAGGTTTTACTTCCATATGACCTATAGCCTATCGATAGCTGCTCATGCCTTTGCTAGTCACCTAATTATGTCTGTCTCCGTTGATGAGGTATGTGAACTCGTCGACTAGTTTCAGAGAGCTACAGTATAGTGTGGTGATGTCGCCTGTTTGATTAAAGTACATATATTCCGTCTTGTGTGTGTTAACATGGACGCCGATGCCTAGAGCGGCTCATTCCTAACTATGTAGCAGGGTTGAGCGAATGCATGTACCAGGAGCGCTATATCATCGGTAATTGTTTTTGCAGGGTATCTTCTGCTTCTTTGTTTTGTTAGCTTGATACCTATTTTCTTTGATTTTATCGATAGATGTTCTAATCACGTAGTCTAGACTGATGAGAAAGAGGTATGGGGTTAATGTGTCTCCTTGCAGTACACTTGCTACAATGTCAAAGTAGTCTGTATCTCCATTCGGTGAGCAGGCTTTTAGTTTGGTGTTTCTATAGACGAATATTTTGGCTGCGACGGTTTCTTTTGGTAGGCCGTGTGCGAGTAGAATTTGCTCCATCTTCATTCTGTGAATGGAGGACAAGGCCTTAGTAACGTCGACAAATAATATTGTTGCCTCTAGGTTTTTTGCACGTACACCTTCAAGAATTCGACGGATGATCAAAATTTGTGATTTCATGGATCTATTTCTCCGAAAGCCATTTTTGTTCTTCCTCAGTATGTTGTGAGTTTTGGGTTCAATGCAGTTTCGTAGAAAGGCATTCTTTATATCTTGCCCACTATCGACGTAAGTGTTATTCCTCGGTAGTTCTTGGCTAATCCGTGGTCACTCTTTTTAGGGAAGGAGAGGATATATCCCTTCATCCATCTGTCTATAGGATTTTGATTATATACGGTATTACAGTGTCGGATTTTCTGGTCTTCCACACTTCTGGGGGTATTTCATCGAGTCAAGCTGATTTTCTATTTCTAATTTTTCTCAGTATCGAGTCGAGTTATACTTAATTAAACGGTCCTAGTTTGATGTCTAATTGCTTACTTATAATTCTTGTGATTGGTTCAGGATTAACTTCCGGATGGTTTCCGAGTAAATTCTCCAAATGCTGTTTCGACAGGTATGTTCTATGTTGTTGACTGGTAGCTCTCAGTTTAGCATTTGTAGTGCTCTAACTTCTGCTTATTCCGTTTATCGATTACCATGCAATCCTAGATTGTCTATCTTCAACCGAGTATCTAATCTTTTCGATCTAATTTTGTAAGTATTCTGACTGTTCTTATAGGTGTTTGTAAGCTAATTCATTTTGTGCCTTTTTAAGTTTCAGGGCATTGGTATTGGTTGGGTTCTTCCCATTTCATTTGGAAGCAGTTTTATCGTCTGCACGCTTTTCTCTAACCGCTAATGTCTCCCATGGGATTCTAGATTTTGTTCTTTGTTTAGTTCGGATGAATTCTGCTGCTGCTGCTTCTATGTGGGCGTTGACGAAATTATACTTTTCATTCGGAGTATGTGTTTTTGTCTTTTCCTGTAGAGTATCAAATTTGTTTCTTAGTGCTAATGCATATTTATCTCTAATATCACTGTTATTAAGCAGGGCCCCAGTCATAGTGTACGGTGGCCGTGGTTTGGGTTGCATTCTTTCGTAGGCTCAGTCGTATGTTTGCCGTGACAATTTAGTCATCGGAGGACACACCCTCGAAAGAGGAGTAAGCCCCGCAATCAATGCGCTATTATTCCATTCCTTGTTTATAAAGACGTAGTCTATATGTGCTTTAGTATTTTTTTGCGTATGTGTTGGTGCAATGTTTTCCCTCCCTCTTTTGAAAGTTTGTATTGAGACATATTTTCGATCGTGAAATCTGTTAGAGGTTTTCCATTTCTGTTTAAAGAGTTGTGTTGGCTGAATTTAAGGTTTCCGTCTTTTCCAATTTGTGCATTCATTTCTTCACCAGTTACTAGAACGTTGTGTTTCGGGATGCTACGAATAAGAGAGGATAACTCATCATAGAAGGCGATGAGTTCAGTTTCTTCACTAACATTGGTAGGGCTCTAGCAGGAGATTATTGTTGCGCTGGGGTTGCCATTAAAAGTAGCTACCATCATCTTAGGTTGTGTTTTCTCTATGCTATTTAGTGATTTTAGGGCTCCTTGTGCTATAAGTATACCTATACCTCCTATCATGGCATTGACAGAGTTTCTCCATGCCAATCCAGTGGCTAGCGTCCATCCATTGCTAGAATCGTGATATTTAATATCCTCGCAATGTGTGTATCTGTGTTCTTGAATGCATATTATGTCTAAGTTATGATCTATGATGCAGTCAACTCCGGTAATTGTCCTATTTTCTTTAAGGTTCTAACTTTGAATTTCGCTATTTGTAGAGTTCGTTTGCATTTTACTAATTTCTGTTTAAGCTCTGTAGCTGATTTTTCGAACGCTGAGGCCAGGGCCCCAACCTCAGCAGGACTTGCCTCTTTTTTTTTACCCACGGGAAGAGCGATGCGATTTGGACATGTGGTTTGAGTGTGGATCATTGTTATGTTTCGATGGATGTTTTTATTGTCATCCACAGACGCAACCCTTATAGAGGAGCAGAAGTAGTTCCCCGATCGAACTAAACAATCCGGGTCGTTGAACCGCAGGACTCATACGCCCAGGTCTGGGTTAGGCATTGCGATGAGCCGTTAAGACGGTTTATCCGCTCGCCTTTACGTCCACCATGTTGTTTCCCATGACTTCGAGAAAAAATGTTTTCATTCCTCCGTTTTTCTTATTACGTTTTAACTTAGTTAAAGTCTACGACTACTTTTTTAATGCTTCTTGGTATACTTATAGGTATTCTATTTTACGTTTACTATGATTTATTGGGTTCTAATAGGTCCAATAGTGTTAGCTTCTTTGGCTAGATTCAAATTTTAATTTTGGATTTACAGATCAATTGTGATTCAATTTAAGACACATATAGTACACAGCACTGATTTTAGAATGTGAAAATTAAATAAAATCCCACTGGCATTTTAAATGAAAATTTAGTAACGGACAATATATTACTAACCAGATTTTGGGCTTGACTTCGAGAGGACGTGCTTGTTATTTCATAAATAATTTTCAAATGGTTTCTCTTGTATAAGTTTTCAGTGTTTATGAGCATTTATATACATTTGGTCTCTTTTCTGTTTGACGGAGGTGGGGAAGGGCCATTTTGTTATTCGTTACTGCCCTACCGCTTTTTTTTTGCTTTTCGATTTTTCATCTTTCAACTGAAAATTCGATACTAGTATGGGAGTCAAATAATTCTACTCTTGTTCTCAAAATAGACTTTCACGTTCCAACTGTATTAGGATTTCGATAAGGTTAAAATGTCAAATTTTGAATTTACAGTTAAATTGCGCTTCCATTTAAAACACAGATACTATACAGAAGGGATTTTTCTATGTGAAAATTCAATAAAATCATACAAGCATTTTAAATGACAATTTAGTAAAGGACAATATATTACTAACAAGATTTTGGGCTTGTCTTAGAGTGGACGTACTTGTTATTTCCTAAATTATAAGTATAAGATAGTAATACTTTAAACTTTAAAACAGCCGCAGATTTGTTTATTGATGGTATACTTGTTCATTATGAGTTATGATTATAATTTGCTTGAAATTAAAAAATTCCTGATAATAATTTAAATCAATGGCACAGTGAAAATGATTTGCATTAGAAATAGGTACTTTAACATGTAATTGTTTTAAAGGCATTGTGAACAAAGATCTCAGTGAATACATTAAATTAAAAAAAAGAATATATGGAAAAATAACTAAATTCTATTTTACAGAAAAGCCCTTATTTCACTGAAAAAAAGATAAGGTTACAGAAAGACGAAGTCATGAGAAGGAACTGTTATATTCTCATATGCCGTATCATAACAACACAACAATAATTAAACAGACGCAAAATGATAAAGTCGCAGGAATAAACGACGCACGCAAGGAAGACGCAGGAAGACTTCTTTATAAAATATTTTACCTCACATCTTTATTTGTAAGTTTCGAAAGGGTTGTTCCAAGTTTGCGTGTGAGAGAGAGCTGGAGACCGAACATTACTGAAATATTTTGACCCCGAAGTTATGGCCGTCAGCGTTGTGTCTTTCTCGTTCTCCATGGTTGCTCAACCGGACCCTGGAGTAAACTCTTCTGTGTGCTGGCTTTCCCTACTACAACGCGTCTACCTCCGTCTTCCACTGTACTGCTTGCCCTCCTTCTCGCCTATCTCCCCCTGTCCTCAATTCGTCGGCCTAATATTACCTTCAAACTCCCACACAGTAATATAGACACGCCTCAACGCCTGCGCAACCTCTTCCGATTTCCAGCGACCGGGATGTGTCACTTCCTTCCGGTGCACCACCTTGAATGGCATTTTTGGCCGGGTCAAAAGGTCAAAACATAACAGAACGATTAAGAAAAAAACAGATAATTAAAGGAAACTAGAAAGTTAAATACCTTATGAAATACTAAGCGGGAATTCTTTTGAGGATGATTAAACTTGGTGAGGAATTAGTGCACCAACCCTCTCCAGAAAACAACAAAATTTAATCAGAGAAAATAGATTGGAATTAATTTTATGCGCTATTCCTTTTCTGGTCCAAAATTGTCTGATTCGCTGAAGCTGACATAAATAACTGAGATGGAATCGTCATGTCTTTAATTGCAAGACTATAGCAATTTGACATTCAGATTCCATGAATATAGTGGGTGAGGGCTGAATATGATTTTGACGTTAATTCCATAAAATCAAACCATGGGAAAGAATTTTCAAATCGTGGTTTCATATTCAGCAGAGACATTATTTGTAGGGTAGCTGAAATTACAAAAGGGTTCGTCCATATTGAAATAAGACCAAACTTCCTGTGGTCTGAACATGTCACCTGTACTTAATGAAGTTGTCAAACAGCTAAGAAAAGTGAAAGAGTATTCATTACGAAGAAACCATCAATAAGCCACCAGAAATAAAAGCAAAGATTCGAAGAACCAAAGCTTAAAATTTGACATCGAATAATTAAAAGATTGTTCATCATTACCAGTTTATCGATCAGCGGTATTGGCTGAAAACATCAGGCAGCACGATGGCCACCTGCCAGGTATAATTATGTCATAGTCGTATGGAAACTATAGACGTAGGGACGTTTCGTCGCATGGCGCCTAAACACTAAAGAATCAAAGACACAAAGTAAACGGGGGTTCCGTGTCAATCATTGACAAGTTTATGAAGTGGCCATTCAATTTATCAGGAAAACATCTCAAAATGTGATACAAAAACCTCAGCCACCCCGTACTTATCAACTTCTTTAAACCAATACAATTCTTGGCCAGTGATTCATCTAGTAGGTTCCGCTAGGGTATTTCACATTTCTTTACGGCCACATAAATACAACCGAGAGAGTGGGAAGCGAAGAACAAACGAACAAACACGAACTTGGATCAACTCCAAGCGCAAGCAAGGGAAAGTCTACGTGTGACACTTTGCATTCTCCGTGCATTTGTAGACTAACGCTGGCTTGTATTTTTTTTTTCGAAACTTCAACAAAAAGGCACCAACAATGCTGATATCTTCTCGCGTTGGTTAACCCGGTCTCTGTCTTTCTCATCAGGTCTTAGCAGTCGCCTTTCTGACTTCTGTTGACTCAGTCATTCTCTGGACATTTTGAGTGTGCTGGCAATGGTCCTTTTGTCATTACTTGAATCGGTAGAGACATGAGTTGTATAGTGGCGAATCACCGATCTTACTCGTTGAACATTGTGTCACTTTCAGACATGATAGAAAGCTCCTATCGCTCTTGGGATTTGTACACAACATGCCAACTAGTAGATGGTCTGCAACAAAAAAAGAAAAGCGGTTTTCATTAAAGGGAAATGGAATGATGTCTTTTCTAGGGCGATAATTTTATCGTTCCACCCAGTGTCTGCAGACATTTTGGTGATTAAAACTAAGCTGGCTTTCTTTATCTACTTTTTTAAGCATCTAGATTAAAGGAGACACTATTTAAGTGAGGTTTGAATCGATGAATCCACTAGTGAAATTGATCGGTATATTATAAATAGAATTTATCAAGAAGGCGTAATTTGCAATGATACAAAAGAAAATTGCCATTTGCAGGAGAAAACATCAGGCTTTAGAGGTGCATTTATACTTCTTCGTGTTTGTGAATGGATATCTATCAGTCTATATATATATACCTATGGTCGAGCCCCACTGAAAGCACTAGTTCATGCTAAGAATGAGAAATTACAAAGCAATTTGATGTGTAGACACTTAGTGACACCGGGTATCATAAGCACTATGAGGTGCCCGTGGTGTAATGGTTATTGTCGTAGGAAATGGACACGGCGACTCGAGTTCAAACCATGGACGAGACTGATTGCATTTCACATAGCACTAATACCCTTAGGAAAGTTATGACTCCAATTATTCTCCCTCCAGCTATGGGTAAATAGTAGTTCTTCAGCCTTGGTAAGGCAACTAGTCTAGGAGAAGGAAAACTCTGAATTCAAACTTGTTAAACTCCGCTTAAAAATTGACCTTGTGTCATATCCTGCCCGAGCGGAGGAGTTGGTAAATAGGGTCATAAGCACTATGAACCATGTGTGCCGGACTATGTAAAGCTTGTTGAAAGATATCAATCTATTTAGGAATATGTGATCTGATCTGAGCAGAGGCGAGAGACTGGCAGCCATTGATTCTATGTCAACGTTATGATATATATATATATATATATATATATGCTCTATCACCGATATTGAGCACCGTCTATTGATCAAGATAACAATTCTTATAGATATTATTTAAGTAAGAGCGTGTAAGAAAGATCGACTAAAATGACGACTAAATTGTTTAAAATAAATATCTATTATCAGAATAATGATCTGTCTGCACAATTTCATCAGATACCATCATTTTCGTTTTTCAAAATATAATGTCATTTATAGGAAAAATTGTTTTTAAGGTTTTAATGACTAATTTTTGTAGCATTATTAAGTAAACAAGTAAAGTTGGTGACCGTGGTCGAGGGTACCAGAAGGCTCCCTTTTCAATAGCTACTACATCAATGTGTAGGGGAGGGCGCTACTCCTTTCTCTGGATTGTTACACTTTACCCTTGATGCGTACCTTATATCGCTGTGTGTTAAGCAAGGAGGTATCAAGTACCATTTTTAGAGTCTTTTGTATGACGCGACGTGGTATTGAACCCCGTCCTCCCAGACAGCTGGCGAACACTCTACCTCTTGGCCAATAAGCCTGTTATAGTAATAGGGATTATTATGTCATACTTCTTTATGCAGGGCGCAGGAGCAAAATTTGGAATATTCTATTATAATAATAGACTAATTTATTATTTTTATGGTACCCAACCAGCGGTCGGTAATGAACTCTTCCGTGTCTATTTATACCGGGAGCTGTACTTATTCCCGATGAACACTTGGCGGTTGGATTGACTTCTAACACTTTGTACATATGTTGTATTATACTTCGTTAATATAGTTTGTTCCACGCAAACCCGAGTTGTGTAATTCTTCCGGACCCTTTACTGATCCACAACAACAATAACACTAGATTAATTTCAATTTCAAAAAATAAACGATAAAATAATAGCCTAAACAAAAAACAGTAAATTTACACAATATGGTTACTATTTTTTTTTTCACTTATCATATCAACATACCTTCGAAACGATTTGCATGCTTGAAAATAAATTATTCAGAGATTTTTCCCATTCCTCCTTAATAGCAGTTTGAAGCAAACCAATATTTAGATGGGTTGTTTTTATTTTGTTTTCTAAAACGCCCCTTATAGCGTAATCAAGGGGGTTAATGTCTGTGTTTAATTGAGGTCATAAAAAAACCGAATTATTTCGGAATATCGGGGTGTGGGCTTGGTTTCGGCGTTAAGCAAATCATAGATTCTGGGTCGTTTTTCTTTTCTTGCTCTCTCATATTGGGCTAAATTTTGATGAAAAAGTGCTTGAATAATTGAGATAATCACGAAAATTTAGATTAATCACGTGGTTTTCAAAACCTGGACTGATCTGACAACGACATTTTAAAAAAGTGTTCTATAATTTGCTTCCACATTCTCTCTCTCTCTCTCTCTCTCTATATATATATATATATATATATAATGGACTCTCGAGTAGGTTTAGATATATAACAGCGAAACAGCCTTAGTGAGTTCTAATCAATATGTATCGTATTGTCATACACTCCACTTTCTTTCTCTCTCTCTCTTTCTCTCTCTCTCGCTCGGTCGTTGGTCCCTTCTTGTCTTTTCTGGGACCCTAAGCTATTTCCCGTTTTTACTGGGGAAATGAACACAGCGAAATATTCCTATGCACACAACTTTATTACGATCGTGCCCAAGTCTGGAGTTACTCTGATCAGAGATGGAAATTAGATCTATGCTCTCAGTGGTTTCCCTGCGGCTTATTTAATGAAACAATCTAACTTCTAGAATTTTAATCTCGACTAAATTTAATTTGTAAACTAAGTTATAAGAGCTTGTTTCTCTTATGTGACAGCTGTGTTAAAATTTTTTAAATATTTCCATACAAGCAAAAGAAAGATTCAGCCCGTCTATCATTCCACAAAATAACATTTTCAACCAGCCTCATATATGCAGATAATGCATACAGTAAATTTAGTAGATTAAGTTGCTGATATGATTAATCAAGCTTTGGTCTTCTTTTTCAATACTTAGACATGTTGGTTCCAAATAGCTTTGTTTCAAGTTTTTTTCTAAACATTGCCAACTGAAGAAACTTGCTTGAATCAAGCCCGATTCTTTAAATTTATAAAAACTTAAATCAAGGAATGAATTAAAAATTGGGAGAACTGAGAATCAATACATTTGGTTTCTTCGTTTAATATAACATACTCATAATCAGATGCATGTGTCCGCTCATCTTTATTGTGTTGACAATAAAGATGAGCGGACACAGGTCTTTAGAAAAATATACCTCTCACTTTATTCGAAAGTGTTACGAAAGGTATTATTTTTGTGAGAGGTGAGTTAGAAACTGAACAGAACTGCAACATATTGACCCCCACTCTTCTGGCCATAGCAACATTTCTTTCCCGTTCTCTGGGGCTGCTCAATCGGGGGCCTGGGGGCCCAGCCTCTGCATGAACATGGTTCTCATTAAGCATCTTCTCTCCAACTGATCTGAACTTCCTTTCGCCGGGGTTATATAATAATTCGATGCCAGCCATCTTCCTATGAGCGTCACAATTCGCACTCAATTCAACCCTTCAACAGTCAAGGTCGTCCCCCTGACATCTTCGACCGGATGCACCTGTTATTTACACGGGTGCATTTCTTCTTCTGACAGCTTGGCCGTGGTCAATATGTTACATTAATAGCATATCAACCTTTGTTGGTTAATTAATGCCAAATGATATTTGTAGAAGAAAAGTATCCGTACAATTTAATCCATAGATTCATACTTTTTCCAAGTGTAATAATCCGAAAGTTGATGTAATTGCGTGACGAGCGTTCGAACTCGTTTACGTGAATGTATCCACTACGCCACTAGGAATTCCCTTTTATCGTTATATTGACAACAGACAATCTTTTGATATATGTGAGTCAATATCAAGTATAAAAATGAAAGTAGTTTCAGGATAATTTTGAGTACAGCTTGAATATGTAAAAAGATTTACACTTTTTGAAAGAAAATGAAAACACACTGACGTGTGTGTTTAATGCTGAGTAGACTATCAAGTAGAATCATCGATTCTCTCTTAATCCATTTCTACCTTGGTAAATACAGTTTTAACCTCAGTATTTTCTAAATACACACACACAGGTGGGAGCAATATTGAACAAGTCCAGGCAGCAACACCCCACAATGCACCATCTATACGGCCACCTACCTCCCATCACTGAAACTATCCAAGCTAGACGAACCAGACATGCAGGACACTGCTGGAGAAGCAAGAACTAGCTCATAAGTGATATATGGCCAATCAAAAGCAGGACGACCAGCTCGAACATACATACAGCAGCTATGTGAGGATACAGGATGTAGCCCTGAAGACCTGCCAGAGGCGATGAACGACCGGGAGAAGTGGCGAGAGAGTGTCAGGGATATCTGTGCTAGCTGTACGACATGATGATGATGATGATATATATATATATATATATATATATATATATATATATATATGTATGTGTGTGTGAGTGTGTATATGTGTGTGTGCTTTTATAAAGATAGATACATATTGATTGACAGACGAAAATATATATACATAAAAATGCAGGCACTCACATATGAACACAAACACACACACACACACACACACACACACACACACACACACACACACACACACCACACACACACACACACACACATGTACCAATTTTGAAGGCTCATCAAGAAACAAGAGTTTAGCTGCACGACATGATGATATATATATATATATATATATATATATATATATATGTATATGTGTGTGTGTGTGTGTGTGTGTGTGTGTGTGTGTGTGTGTGTGTGTGTGTGTGTGTGTGTGCTTTTATAAAGATAGATACATATTGATTGACAGATGAAAATATATATACATAAAAATGCAGGCACTCACAAATGAACATAAACAAACAAACACACACACACACATGTATCCATTTTGAAGGCTCATCAAGAAACAAGAGTCTTAGCTGAATATTTTTTCTTGTTGAAGAAACACACTATCATCCTATCACTTTTTAATGAATAAAGGAAAAATCATGTTGATCTGTGTTTAAATGTTTGTATGAGTAAGACAAATGTATATGTGAGGGGTGAATTATGAATCTAAAAATCTGGGTGTGGTTTAAAACCTTTTGAATGTGTGTATCCAAGCTATTGTCATATTAACTTACAAATTTAGTTTGGCAACTGTGTGCATTTTCAGTTATTCGGAACTTTATAATCAGTTGAATACCACTCAGTTGCTCTTCTTTCTAATTTCATTCAAATGCGCTCCAGACAAAGAGTTAAGACGAAAGAATGTCCAATTCCACCTGAAAACATTAGCCTAAATATCATAGACGATCCGATCGAAGGAATGTACCGGTACCAGATGCAGATTACTATATCTAAGTACATTTTGACAACTTAAAATGAACACAGATATACGTATTTCCAGGGATATAGTCCACGTGAATTCAAATGTTTATGAAGACATCTTGAGAGAGGGAAATTCTTGAGAGATTTCTTGAAGCTGTATGGACTGCCTTGTTTCATTGCGAATGATTTTACCAATTTTGTGGACAGCAGAATTTCTTATATATGAACTTACTTATGTTTAGATCTGCATACAAACGAAAGACGCGTTCAAAGTGTTCAACATCTCTTCCAGTGAATTTTGCATGGGGGACAATGAGAGTAACGGTTGTCGCCATTAAAAAGGAATTAGTGACCGGATATGAAATAAAGTTGTTTGCATGTCCCTAACTGCTAATTCTCTCAGGAATGACCCGACTCGTTTTTTCTCCGTCCAACTATAGGCAAGTAGTAGGATTACTAAATGTTTTTGCTTTGCTAACCAGTATAAAACGAAGGAAAACGCAAAAGTTAGCCCAGTCAGCTGGGGTTGGAGAATACACCGACCACATCTCTGCAGATTCTCCTAACGCAAAATGTGTCCTGGATATGACACAAAACAATCTGTTGGTGAGGCTCCTATAATGCTAGAGCTTTGAAGAATACGAAGTACCCCTTTATTGCCATTGCTCCCAGGTCAACTCTGGCCCAGAAAAGTAGCACCTGATAGGTGATATATCGATGGATCAAAAAGAAGAGTTTGACAATTAAACTGTGTGCAAACAAATGAGGTAGGCAAAATTAAAATATTAGAAATAGAACTGTTTGATCATTTAACTGTGCGTAAATGTATGTCTGATGTTTAATTGATTTATAGATGATACATGGCAATACTTTGAACTATTTAACAGTGTGCAACTAAATTAGTTAAGTTGAATAGAATGATTAGTGTTACATAGCAACACTTGTATCCACTTTACTATGTGCAAAAAAATCATTAATATTGAATGGAATTATTTGTGTTAGAGGGCAATACTTGAAACCATTTTACGATGTACAAAAAATAAATTCATACTTGTTTAAAAATGGCATCAATAAAATGTGTTTACTAATCATTTATATTTAATACATGCATGAACATAAGTAAAGTTGGCGACCATAGTCGAGGATGACCCGAAGGCTCCCTTTTCGATAGCTACTACACAAAGGTGTAGGGGAGGGCGCTACTCCTTTGCCTGGATTGCTCCACTTTAGCCTTGATCCTTACCTTATAATGCTGAGTGTCAAGCAAGGTAGCATCAAGTACCATTTTTTGAGTCTTTGGTATGACTCGACCTAGGATTGAACCGAGGTCTCACGGACCATTGGCGAACACCCTAACCATTATGCCAATGTCCGGTTTAGTATGCATGAACATAATCTGACATTAAATAACCTAGAATGGTTGATATGCCATAAAACCCAACCAAACCAAATACTGAGTTAAATCAATTATGCTTCGTTTAAAAACTGGCCTTGTGTCACACACTGCTCCAGAGGAGTAACTGTTTAAACGCATCTTTAGTATTTGTAGTTTTTTGTGCATGAGTAGCTGAAAAGTAAACTCATCAATACTGTAAAATTCAATGAAAATATGTAGTATTTCTATAATCAATGACATGAAGATTTTGTTAGAGAATACGAAATATTGTATGGGGTATAGAATACTCACGCACATATGCGTATTGGTAGTTTTGGTTGTTCTTTAGACTAAGTTGGCTTGGATATAAAGTCTTAGAGATTAAATGAAGTTTAAGATAGCTTCATTTTGTGTGATGATTTAAAACTACCCTCACGAATTGGCCTGCTGGAAACAATTATAATCTCTTCCTAACGACTCATTACTCATTTATTTATTTATTTACAACTTTTTTTATAAACGTTTCATTCGAAGCCATATAAGCTTAATGTATACTTAACACAGGGAGTGGATTATGTGCTTTGATTTCATTCCCCCACGTTTCTTTTTAAATGCATTGCTCACTCCCCAATCTCTCTCTCTCTCTCTATATATATATATATATATATATAAAGAAATGTTCAGTAGCCAGCAAAATGACCTCTATAACGCAGCCGGTATGATTTCGACCTAAATGACATGACTTTTGTTTCGTCCTTTGGAGTTAAGTAACGAGGTTATGATATGTGCAACAAGCCCGTTCAATCACCTACGAGCAGTCGAACATCGGTGTTTTCACTTGTCACTTGCTGAAGTGAAATGACTTCTTTATTCCTATGTTTACACATAGAAGGCACAAGGCCTTGAAGGTTTTGGGGAGAGGAAGAGAGTGGTCATACTGTTCTTTATGTTCTAAGGGGACCTAGCAAGCCACATTCGCCGACCCTTTCAACAATACAATATATAACCATTCATCCATCGCCATATGCGCAGCAATCACCAAAATACCACATTTGATCTATGAAGAAGTCCTACTTAAAAACCCCGAGAGTAATGAATGATTTTATTTACAATGTATGATTTATTTACAATGGATATGATGGGAATGGGAGAAAAACCCCGAAATATATACAAAGCAAAAAACAAAGGAAAAATCCCCCGTTTGGTTGCCCTCCCATCCCCACTGCTATAAAATTGGAGGTCGACTGTTTTCCGGGGTGAAAGAACCGGACACAAGCCGGACTTACCCTAGGTGGGATAGGAATCTTAATCTACAGGGTTGAAGTGAAATGACTTCGACTGTGTCATTCAAGTCTTGCCTCAACCTAACTTTTCACTGACATATTTGTCGAAGTTCCTTCGTCCTTGTTTTCCTAAAAACCGGTCAGTTTCATGTTTTCTTTGACAAGAGGAAGGTATATGTCATTAACCAATGACATGAACTCAAGCGGATTTTAGTTCTCTGCAGACGATTCTATGTGTCTCGTGGTAGGTAGTATGATTCCATTAACAAGAAAACAAAAAAAATGAGAGCAGTTAAAATTTTCGCGAATCTACTCATCCTTGAAATAAATAAGGGGTCAACAGTTAAAAAGTACTCTGATTTTCCGGGTTTTTCCTGGGGTTCTCAGTGGATGGGCATTATTGCGTTAATCACCTTATCCCCGGTAGCCTTTTCTTTTAGGCAAAACCTCGTTGCCGGGCTGAGTTTGACGGTCGGTATCTGAGGCGCTCCAATATGAGGAATGCTGCTGGGATCAAGTATATTTTGTGACAACTGCACATGAGTTTCGATTTGTGCATATCAACCCATCATAAAAAAATTGTATTTAATCTGAGTTCTTTGGAGTTTGGATAAATAACAATCTCTCTATGAATACATTGAGACTTCGTTCTATATTAATTACTAGCATTTACTTTCCTTAAACTAAAGGACACTTGATTTGTTTTTCTTAATTATTCCTTTTTTTGCTTCGCCTGCCAAGCCCATTCTACTTCATTATCTTAAATGACACCAGTATGACATTTTTCAGACCTTAAATATAACATGTATCTATATTTTAAAACTTTGGTTCAGGGCATCTCTAAGGGATAGGTCGTCAGTTTGACCGCTTACTCTGATCTTTTATTTCATCTTTCAGACCTTCGCATGATCCATTTATATATCCATTCATTTATCTGTTTTCTTTGAACCAAACTTACCAATCCTTACCCACGTGTTATTGATTTTTTTTTTCTTTTGATATATTCATTTTCCATTTCGTGGATTGGCTTTTAGCACCATTTTGCTGAAGCTGAATTGTCTTGATCTTTATATTTTTAACCTGAACAATATTGCCAGTCAAGCAGTGGGCTCACAGAAAATCTGATCTTAATGCACGTCCTCTTCAGACATGATGTAGTCACACCCCAACAAACTCGCACAACCACAATATATATATATATATATTAAAATGTATGGGTCGGAAAGTGAATTTAGCTTTATTTATTTTTTTTTTTGTACACGTGTTTCTGAGTTCAGAGTTGTCGGCAGGAAGTTAATGACTGGTTTGGGTTCTCTGGCTTTAATAGTAGCGTTCTGACAGGGTTGCGGTTCTTTTTGATCTGAGTATTTGTGTCTGTGAATATTAAGTTAGACACAGTTGTCCGTAATAGCCTCCCCAGGGGTGGGGGTTGTGCATGTGTGCATGTTTGCCTGAAAGTATTACGTGTTTTTGTGTGTATTCCTAAGTATTCCTATTCATATTCGTGTATATCAGTTCGAATTTTTTGTTCTTCCCTTTATTTTCCCTAAACAACCAATCTTAGTTGACATGCAATAAACTCACCTAACTACTAACATTCCCTGCTGAGTGATTCAGCTTATATATATATATATATATATATATATATTCTGAGGTTAGCAGAACATTCCATGCCCGTTTCCACCTCTTGTGATGACATTCAAATTGCAACTTCTGCAATACCAGTCCCAGAGAGCTAAATTAAGCGTATCCTGCAACAACAAGCACACTGGAAGAGATTTGGAAATCGTCTTTCTTTTGGATGTTTTCTTCAGGCAAGATTTGCTTACAGGGTTATAAAACAAAAATAAACAATCGTCAGATGAAACATTTTGTAAATGAAAAGGTGAAAGATTCAACTCAGCGTCCTGTTTTCGATTATATATATATATATATATATATAATGAATTGGGATAGATAATATAAATTAATTAAAAGATCTCACTATGTAATGTGAGGCGTATGTACGTTTCAAAAAGAAAAAAGACAGTGGGGAGTAAATGACGTTTGAAAAGTTGGAGCTTCTGATATGTATAACAGTAATTGATTAAATTGTTGTCTTTGCTTTTCATGTTTATGTGGAATACATTAGTTTTGTTGTAATTCCTTATTTTGTCGTTAAACCTAAAGAGTGACTTTAAAATGAGGTTTTAATTATTGTAAAAGTTTCATTAAAACTTGTGTTTCTTCGTTATCTTGCCATGGTCTCAACCAGAAACGAGAGGAGACCAGAAGTATTCTTTAATTGGAGAAGGCTCCTCCCCGCCTTTTCCTTCCTGTGACCACCCCCATTCTGGCTGTATTCATTATCTCCAAGTTGGATCTGAAGAAGTCCTGTAAATTTTTTTTGGAGTTATTGATTCTCAGCAGGATGGAAATAATTTTATAATCCTAATGTGACCGAATTTTGTTTTCTCTTGAATATATAAATATATATATATACATACATATATATATATATATATATATATATATATATATATATTCTCTAATTAAATAAAACAGTATTTTTTAGATGTACCCATGATCATACTACTGTATGGATATATAAACTGGACTTAATGAAACATTTGAAGGAAAATCTGTAAGGGAAATACTTAAAAAGTCTACGTGAATGTTTTGAAGATATCCTGAAAACAGACTCCAAGAAAACAGCAAATATATGACCTTTTAACTCTCATCTCACAAATCATCTTATTACGACATTGTGAACCTTTCTAGAAACGTAGGGATGAACTCATTAATCATGTTTTTCGACAGTGTATAACATTTACGTTGGAAGACCAGCAAAAACTGACGTATATCAGCTTCGACTGGCCACTGGAAGGACCGGCCAGAAATAATAGACGAAAGAAACGGATAGCTAAAAGGGAGAGCCAATGAACGCCTTCGTATTATCAACGTGACTTCATATATATATATATATATATATATATACATATATATATATATACCAGAATCATTAAATAAGTTTCTAGACTTGTTTTGTAAGGACAATTTTATTGATAGCAAACATATGAAACTCTTGTCCCCTTCGAGGTAGTCTCCTTCGGTTGCAATGCACTTGTATAGTTCCAACAACTTCTGGAAAGTCCCATGGATATCCTCTTGTGTGAGCGTGTCAATGACCTTCGTCACAGCCTCTTTCATCTCATCAATTGTCTCATAACGACAACCTCTGAGCTTAGGGAATAACCAAAAGTCACTGGGAGCATGGTCTGTACTATAGAGAGGCTGAGGAAGTGTCTTGATGCTCATCTTGATCAAATAGTCTATGACAAGGATGGAGTTGTGGATTGGTGCATTGTCCTCGTGGAAATGCCACTGACCCGATTTGAAAAGTGCTGGCCTCTTCCGACGGAATCTCTTCCTGAACTCCCTTAAAGCCTCAACATAGTAACCCTAACCCAAACCGTTTGGCCAATCAACTCTGGTGTATTGACTTCCATACTCCTCCCACACGCCTCATCCTCCCTCACAGACTCCCTTCCTACCTTGAATCTCTTATGCCACTCAAAAACTGATGTTCCATTCATTCAAGGTGACGAAAAGCAGTCTGAAGCATTCAATATGTTTCTGTGGCATTTTTCCAAGTTTAAAACATAATTTTATTGCATATCGTTCTTCTAAAGTGTCAGATTACATTTTTGAAATTCAACAGCTGTGACGATCAGGATTTCGTTGGGTGTATTCCAATTCCTGCTGTAGCAGTTTATTTGAACCTGAAATCATTAAAATTGGTCAGTCATCTCATAATATGTATAGTAATAACATACTGAATTTTAAAGATTCTACGACAATTTTAAATGCCTGTACAAAAAAGTCTGGAAACTTATTGAGGGCACCACGAACATAAGATTTATGTACAGATGACTTGTAAAGTTCGAAGTTGATATTTTCTGAAGCTGGAAGAAAATAGTTTATGAAACCGTTAAATTAAAACCAATTTAAAACGTATAATATTATTGGCAATATTCTTATGAAAAATAACATTTTAATATATGAGCTTATATTCGTTATATTCTTCCTGGAATGTAGCATCCTGGTGGCCTATTCTTTGGTAGCCAATGTTTCACAATATCTACAATTATTATATTCGATATTCCGTATCAATGGTGCCACTCTTTAAGGTTGTACTGTCCACTTTCTTTCTACTACTCTTTTCTTTATTACCATTCTGTCATAGCCCAGTTCCTTTATCTAGACACGAAGGCTTGGCTGAATAAATGTCAAACTAAGCTACAGAGGGATAAATCAACCTCAAGGGATTCAGATGTCAAACTTGACGTAATATTTGGACCTCGTCATGTCAGAGAATAGTTGCACCCAAGGAATTCTCTCTTCTTATCCTACTCAGCACTCGGACGCATTTTGTAAAGGCTTTGAGCGCCAAATTATTTCCAATTATGAGCGATCCAATCTGACAGGTAAAGAGGAGCGCTGAAGGAGGGGTTCAGCTAAAATAAGATCAGCTTCACCATTGTAAGGGGTCGTTTCCTTTTCCCGCCTTTGTTGATAGTACGAGGTGTGTTCAAAAAGTATTGAAACTGAACATCTGTTTAAGTATAAAGAATGAATAAATTCCCAGCAATAGGTTAAATAGCACCAATATGTTTCTTCAGAAAAGATGGCTTTGGCATAAAATATCCCAGGAAGGTTGAGATTCTATTAAACAAAGAAACCTTAAATAGTTCTACTACTGTTCTAAAAGGATGGCTTCGGCATTAAATTACACACGAATAGCTATATGCTATGAAACAAAGAACTCAAAACTAACCAAAAGAATGAATAAAACGATATTATTTTAGAATATATATATATATATATATATATATATATATATATATATATATATATATATTTGTGTGTGTGTGAGTGTGTGTGTTGGTGTGTGTGTGTGTTAGAGACACCTGTCTTGATATTCAACCCAAAAATTTAAGTTTGCTCAGTGTAGACCGAAGAATATCTTAAACTATTTGTTTGATGTGGTTTGAAGGTTAATCGTTATATGCAATAATATACAATATATATTTTATCTTATGTCTTATGGGGACGCCCATGGCGTAACGGTCGTCGTGTTTGCTTTTCACACTGCGCCAATTCCTTTGGGAAAGGTATGAATCTGACTATACATTACCAGCCACGAGAACATTGTACGGTACGTTTGATTCTATAACCTTGGTATTTCAACGAGTTTAAGCAGAAACCTCTGAATTCAAAACAGTAATTGACAAGGAGAGGGATGGGTTTTCCCTGCCTATTCCTGCCCATGACACGCAAAATGTGCTGAGGTCTCGCCTCAAACCAGTTTACGAGACAAAAACTGATGATCATAATAACATGAAAATACTTTCAAAAGAGCTCCCTGGATAAAGAACTAATGGATTCATGCCATTCTCAAAGGTGTTGATACGAAGGGAAACACAGTATCAATAAGAATTTGATCTCAGATGGCTCATTAAGTCTCCCCCTGCGATAACCGTTACGCAAAAAGCATTTCTCTTTTAGCCAACTGCTCCACCATGAGTTGGATGAGAAAAAAGAACATTTTTTAGTGGAGCAACGATAGTTTGAACTCATGTAATATTACGGACGGGCGCTGTCGTCAATCATTGAAGGAGTCATGAGACTAGCGCGTGCGGGCAGAATGACCTGCAAAGTTAGACGTGATTTTAAAATAATTACAGATGAATTATCACGTGTTTCACGACAGTTTCACTGGTGACATCGAACATTCGGGGATATTCGATTTGTTTCCCAAAATCTCAATATAAGAAAACAAGTAACGAGATTTTGGCAGATTTGAAGGCAGCTTTCAAAACAGGCGAGTCAAAGGTTCCGAGGCCCCGACCCGTCCTACCCTGTCTTCTATGACGGGCGTGTGTCAACAGCCAACTCTCACCCACACCGCCGTCGCCTACAAGAGGAAGGGAGAAGAAGAACGTAACTAAAACGAACTTTTCGAGTTGCAGCGATCATAGCCCTAAGTGAATAATAACCGATTGCTATATTTTCTTCCCTAACCTTCGAGTTTGAGTATTTCTTTTTCTGCGGACTTCTTTCTTTAAAGCACAACACGTTGTTCCTAAGTTACACTTAGAGTTTTCATTTTTCTAGACTGTTTGCCTTACAAAGGATAAAGAACTATGTCAGCTCTAGTATTTATGCAATGGTGAACACCCGTCGAGCATTTGCTAACAAGCTCGACTGCAGCATCTTAAAAAGCGAGATCAAATCACATTTGGGTGATTTCGTTCACTTTCTGTGTGAAATGTATGAAGTCGCTTATAACCACGCGATGTGGGTAAAATATTACCACTACTAGTCTGACTCAAATATTGTTTGACATACTGTTAACTAAAGAACTAAAACAAAACTATTTAACCATGGACAGTTTGAAAGAAAGAAACGATCGATGTATGCATTCCACACGTGTATTTATATGAATTACGACCTAAATTATATCGTCCAGTATTTGATCTCGGTCCGCCAATACCATTTCCTTGAGTTATATATACTTAGGAGTTGTATTGTGGATAACGTCGGCCAGAGTATTTATCATTAACTGTTGCAAACAGTAAGGAGAATGAGGTTATCAAATATTTCCCTTACAAAAACAAAATTTATATGGACTTATTCGATTTCATATCCGACATTAATCTTGATTTTCTACTTTTGCGTCGCTAACAATATTTGAAAAGCGTGTGTAAGTTATGTCGAGCCAAGAATAATCATATATAACTAATCGATATCAGCAGAAGATTACATTTGATCGAAAATTTGTAGGAAAACGAATGGTGAAAAGTCACTAAAGAAACGGTGACGACTGGTTTTCTGCGTTGCCGTTTTCTCCTGTTTATTTTTATAGAAAATAGTAAATACTAGCTTAAATATTGGTTTACGATGGGTTATTGGGCAAGTCGTTTATTACAGTGGACTAAAGTCTATATTATATTAAGGCTTATCCTATTAACAAGTTTATTTGTGGGAGCGTTACACATGAAGTGGTTCTTGGGTAAGAATAGTCTAGAGGAGTTAAACCCCTCTCTAAGTTTACAACTGGTTTGAATCGAATATTTGTTTGTTTGGTTTTTTTTTGCCTTTTTCTAGACTAGTTACAATTCCAAGGTTTAAAAGCCTAGTTTCCAGCTATTTATTCATTACGTGAGCAGGAATAGTAGCATTAATACTTTCTATGACGATATGTGTCATGCTACGAGTGTTTCCTATTTTATATACTTCGTTGTTAAAAAATATAATCAACTGATATAAGCAGGACTTTCTTTTATAAAAGATACACTGGCTTACAAATAATTCATCTTTTTAAGTATGTAATATTTCATTTTAAAAAAGTTATTATCACTAACGGGGCTTAACGCGAATCAACAAAATGGCAAACGTATCTTATATTGTAATACAGACGGTACGAATATCATGATTGAGTTTTGCAAATTATTGCAAAAAGAGTTTAAGACTAGAAACGACTGGGTGGGCAAAGTGATCTATAGGGAATTATGAAAGAAATTGAGATTTGACCATACGAGCAAGTGGTATATGTACAAACCGGAATCCGTCCTGGAAAAATAGACGCACAAACATCTTTAGGATTTTAAGGTACAAAGAGATAACTTAATCTTGACCAGATGACCTGGTATAAGTAAAGCAAAGATAGTGACGTTAGTCAAGGGCGACCTAAAAGCTCTCTTTTTCTTTGCTACTACTCCGAGCTGTGGGGTAGGTCGCTACTCCTTACCCTGGATTGCTCCACTTAAAAAAGAACTGGCCACTACTGGAATTTGCCGTCCCAACAGACCACTGAGTAAAATCGAAACAAAGCGAAAAGTGAGATAAATATCTAAACCTTGATAAAGAACTAATATATATATATATATATATATATATATATATATATATATATATATATATATATATATATATATGAAGGTGACGGTGATACCAGTTGTAAATGCTGCACATGGAATAATCCCCAACGGAGTAAGAAAGGGACAGGAAGACGTGGAAATAAGAGGAGAAGTTGAGACCATCAAGGTTACAACATTATTTAAATCGGCCAGAATAGTGAGAAGAGTCCTGGAAACATGAGGAGACTTGCTGTCACTCAAACTCAAGTAAAAACCCTCGGCTAACACTGGTTTGAAAAAATCTCATCAGAATAAAATAATAATAATCATCATCAGATAGATAGATAGATAGATATTGTTTGGAATGTTAGACGCAAAATTGTGTACTGCAATCATTTTGTTTGAAGAACAACTCGCGACATTGCGAGTAATATTTGTCTTTATTTATAATATAATTTTGTTGCTCTATTGACGTGTCTTAGAATAAGATCCCTCCCCCTAAAAAATGGGTGTCCAATATATGACACTGAAAAACATCTGGTGGAGAAGCGCCGGTTCTTGAAATTTTAAAATTGCAGTTTTTCTTACCATAACTTCCATGTCAGATCTGACCCGCAGTTGTTGCGCCTCTTTGGTCCCATCTATAAATAGATCTGCTTAAAAATTAATCGTACTCAATAGGACCGTGTGCCAAAAACTATACGAAAAATATGAATATGAAATTAAGATGAATTCGATTCCCAAAACTCTAGGCATAAATTACCGTAGATGGGTTGACATGCCGTTAAAAATGATATATGTGTTCGAGTATTAATATTAGTTACACAATTCAATTTTACCATCTTTTTATTTAGTCACAAATTTTCTTTTCCATACCCTTTTCTAACTGCCCTTTTTTTTTTTGCTTTTTTTGCTTTCAGGAAAATTCGAACTGACCAACTGTTCTCACTCTGTTATCGATTCCTTGCAATATCTCGTGTCAGTTAACCAACCTTCTTCCATTTCTACCCAGGGGCTGGCCTATCTACCGCTCGTGACGGGTGGGTAATTGCATGCTGATTTTCCTGTCCCTGGGCGCTTTTTCTTGAGGCAATACCGGCTGAGCAGAGTAAGTATATCTCTATGAAACTGAAGCGCCCGGGAAAAAGAACGTCGTAGAGATCAATCACTTTTTGTGACGGTCATGTATGAATCTTTTTTTTTTTTTTTTGGTTCGTAGTCCTCCACTACAATAAAATGACTCCATGTCCAATCTAACTCAGGGTAAAATTGGAGAAATATCCTTCTTTCTTATTGCATCCTTGCAATATCACTTGACTTTGCCACTGAATAAGGAACCAGAGATTGAACACAGAACTTCCTGGTAAATTTCAGCTACAATTATTGACAGCACAAGGAGAATCATCTATATCTTTGGCTTAAATAAAGGATTCGGTTTTTATTTATCTGAAGATATCCAATGATGATAAAAGAACACCCAAAGAAGGCTGGAAGGCACTGCAGATGAACAGTGCGACCATGATAACATAGATGAAAAAAAACTAGAGTCAATCGAAAATATGATAAGAATCGATCGATAATTGCTTGATGTGTATTCACTGTTTTTAAATATGAAAACCAAGTGATTAGAATCAAATATGTTCAAATATTTATGAGTCATACTAAAGATAACTTTAACCACTCTATTGATCTCTACTGGTGGAATACAATGATAAGAATAAGGATCAAATATCTCTCCAATAAAAGGAAACTTATATAAACTTATTCGATTTTTCTTCCGACATTAATCTTATATATTTTTAGTTATTTTCTTTGTTTTATGGCATATCAACCTTTGTAAGTTATATAATGCCAAAGCCAGCCTCCTAGAAGAATAGTTGTGGTACTATTTAACCCATACCTGGGAGGATAAGGGGGTTCATACCTTTCCCAAGGGTATTTGTCCGAAAGTGAACATAATAGCGTGACTGGAGTTCGAACTCGCTTACTGCGATTCTGCAGTCCATTGCTTTAACCATTATATCACGAGATCACCCCCATTTTCTTTTTAGGAGTCAAAAGTAATATTTGATATTTACACCACTCATGCGAATTAATAGTCCACATAGACACGCGCAAAGACATAACATATTTTTATGCAGCTATCTTAGGACTTCCATGTAATAAAAAAAAGAAGCTATAACAGTATTGAGGAAAAACTGAAGACAACTAAGTTTGGCATGCCTTAACGAATATCGTCTTATGAAATAAGATTGGCGAACCAAGTTAAAATCCTTAACAAAGCTGTTAGTATTTTCCCTCGATATAATGCTCTTGGGAGAGACGCACATCCTTATAATCCCTCACCCAACAATAAGTAATAGAGTAATATAGTCTTAATTTTTATTTATTGCAGACTTTTTGTCCTCATCTTGTTTGTTTGTTTGTTGTTCTTTTTATTTTTGTTTTTTCACTACGTTTCGGCCAAATTTCACCTCTGGCCTTCTTCAGGTGATTTACCGCGACATCGGATAGGAATGATGATTCTTGTAACCGTATCCCTAGTAATTACTACCTTCCATAGTTGTTGTCTATCGCACCACGTTTTTGACCAAGTAAACCTCTGGCCGGCTTGGGTAGGATTTGAAACCGTCATTTCCTGACAATGCTCACCGGGAACCGTAGAGACTCAACGCCTGTATCTCCTGCGCCACGGGCCCCAAAGAGCGATCAAGGATAGATTTTTTGGTCTTATAAATCCTTATCTAGTCTTCCATAGTCGAATTTTTGTAATTGTCTTAAAACTGGAATCATTTTGAGAAAAAAAATAAAATAAAATAAAACAAACAAACTACCAAGATGAGGACAAAAAGTCCGCAATAAATAAAAATTAATTCTCAGATTAAGAAGCCTCATCTCAAAATGATTCCAATTAAAAGACAATTAAAATATAGTGTTGCCCAACAATTTGTAATATAGTAATATAGTCTTGCCTTGGTAAATACAGTGGCAACTCGGCCGTTAATCTATGATCTCGTGAGACTGACAGACCCTATAAGTGAAACTGATAGCACAAAAGGTTTTATATTATTAACACATGAAATTTTAATAATCTTTATACATCTATTGTTTTAACAAGGTTTTTAATTCACAATGTAGGTATGACACTGATCATATTCTATCATAGGACTTACACTCCAATAATTTAAAATGGATGTTTTCCACTTGTCCCCGAAACAAAGATGGCAGACGCACGTAAATATTCAGTCTCGGTAGCCCATTGGCCAGGAAAACCACGTGGTCAGTGCTCAAAACAAATTCCGCATTTCAATTTCGTCCCGCGTTTTTGGAGCCTATTCCATGACAAGAATTTTTTATAAATACGCTCATCTTTCAACACTCTCTCTATCTTTTCACATTTTCACTTACTGGCTCAACACACTCTTTCTAGTGTGACTTCCAGAAAGTACACTTTCACTCTCTCAAATTCAATTAACAGAGTCAACACAGTCTTCCTACTTTTTACATTCGACTTCCTCAACCAACCACCATGAAAATGTATACTACACGCAAACATTCTTTTCCTCGTTATACTTTGTCGGTGGGACGTTCTCCAGCCTCGAAAAAAAGAAATTTCGTCAAACCATAGAAAAAAACAAACAGAAGAAATACGTAGTCAACACGCATAAGACACTTTTGTTATTAGGTCCTTTTTTTTGAGGATTAGTGATAATCACACACGCACACGCACACACACGCACAGAGGATTATTTTACAAACAGTAATAGAACCATAGAAATGTTTTAAAATGTTTCGTTACATGTATTGCTGAGATATAAATTAGCTTTGTTTGTACCGTTTGTCTTAAATGTTCTTTTTTCCGCGCCTTTTCATATTGTTTACACGTCTCTACTTCATTTGCCGCCATGGTCCTTTATTCAAATGTAAACCATACTATAAACTATATTAACATAAGTTCTGGGGGAAGAAACATGTCCACCAAACAACATGCCCCCCTATACTCTGCTTGCTAAAAGTATGGAATTAGCAAACGTAGTGGATGTTCTCTGACTTGCAGACACACAAACACACACATACACATATAAGTAAAGTTGGCGACCATAGTCGAGGGTAACCCGAAGGCTCCCTTTTCGATAGCTACTACACCAATGTGTAGGGGAGGGCGCTACTCCTTCCATGGATTGCTCTACTTTACCCTTGATCCGTAACTTATAATGCTGAGTGTTAAGCAAGGAGGCATCAAGTACCATTTTTTGAGTCTTTGGTATGAGTCGACCTGGGATTGAACCCAGGTCTCCCGGGGACACACACACACACACACACATACACATATACGCACGTAAATAGATAACACATATGTGTGTATGTGTGAATGCATGCATGAGCGTGTGTTAAATAGTATCAAAACCCACATTGACCATCCTCAACTAACTTTGCAATCAACACACCTTCCGTGTGGAGGTCGAGTGCAACTGAGAATCATTATCGTGAAAATCTGAGTCTTAAGTTTTATCTCTCACATTTTATACATATGTTATGTATCTTATATATATATATATATATATATATATTTCATATATATATATATATATATATATATATATATATATATATATTGTCATCCACAGACAGATCCGTTTTGTTCTATCAGAACTCATCAGTATGGCGAGACAGGCTAGATTCCTGAAGCTGGGATCGAAACCCGGTTGACTCAAACGCCAATGCTAGATTCTACCACCCAGCCACGAGGAAACCAACGCAAGCGAAGGAAATTTCAACGGTTATGAATCACAATTGTTATTGTTTACATATATCAGCTTAACGGCTACCGAGAGCTCGATTCATATGAAGAGCCTTGCATATACGCTAATGGCAAAACAATTACTCCATTCGCTAGAGAGGCACCACTGGTGGTGTAATGGTTAGCAAGCTCGACTAGCAAACCTACATGAGTGAGTTTGAGTCTCATTGGGTGCCCCTTTCATATGGCCTCGTGCTACATCTAAGCAAAAACTTAGTAAACTACTACTTCATTCGCTAGAGAGCTCAACCCTATAGGGGTAGGGGAGCATATATATATATATATATATATATATATATATATATACACACTTTTAATATGTATATTTTATTAATATATTGCACGTGAAATATATTGATTTTCCTGTCAGCTAAGACATTTGAATATACAAACTGTAAATCTGCAGAGGGGTAAGACCCACCTACAACGAGTGTCCAAGATACGACACTAAATAATCTCATGATGATGTTCTATTAATTTTGGAGTTTTAGTGAATGTGGAGTACCTCTTCATTGTCATTGCTCCTAGATCCACTCTGGCGCACAGTAGTAGGACCTGAAAGGGTCCTATCTATTGTTCAAATATAACTAAACAGAGTAATTATGCAAAACTGAATTATTTGAAATAGAGTGGTTTTGAAATATAAACAACGTACTTATGTTTAACTGAACTGCTTGAAATAGAATTGTCTTGGGATATCTATAGTGTACTTATGCTAAACTGAATTGCTCGAAATAGAACTGTATTGACATTTAAACTATGTACATATGATAAGTTTAGTTGTTTGAAATTGACCTGTTTTTGTATCCTAAACTGAATTGTTTAGAATAGAACTGTTTTGGCATTTAAACTGCAATTACGCTAAACTGATCTTTTTTTAGAAATAGAAGTCTTTTGACAAAAAAACACATTTATACTAAAATAAATTGTTTGAATTAGAAGTGATTGACCAAACTGAATAGCTGGATATAGAAATGTATTTGACAATTAAACTATGTACCCATGCTAAACAGAATTGTTTAAAAAAGAACTGTCTATTTGTATAAAAATGGATTTGGTATTGAATAACCTACAAAGATTGATATGCCATAAAACCCAAACAAACACATAAAATATCATACTTCTCGGCATTTTCATGCACTGTAATGATTTTATAAATCGGAAACGCTTTTAGCATTAAACTTTAATCATTATATATATATATATATATATATATATATATATATATAATTGTTGTGGCCCCGGAAAGGGTCACTAATGAAAACGTAAACACGAATATTAGATGACAGATTATATTACACAAGAAAGACAGAGTTACATAGAAAAGGTAAGAAGTCTCGTGCTGTTCGGATAACACCGATATTGATCTGCGCTATTTGTTCCTCACCCCACCAAACAGGCAAGTGAGGCACAAAGCCTTTTTTAGGTGGGTCCGGGCGCAGGGCCGTAGCCCACACGCACCCGGCTTTCCCAAAAATGCTTACGGCCCCGTCGGCATTCCCCTTATTAGGCGCGCGCCTCAGGCGAAGGGCAATATATCCAAACCCCCGAAGGGGGTAAAAGCCTGGGGTAAAGGCCCCCTGAGACTGAAGGAAATCTCCAGGTAGCGAGACACACTCGGTCAAATCTGTTCCGCAGATAACACGGCCGGCCGAAGTGCTGCCCGGCAACTGGAGAGGTACAGACCGATATTGATCTGCCTCTTCGCAGCGAAATCTCTAGTACTAATAACGGTAAGATGGGTAAGGTTCCCGCAACACCCCTCCCCCAAGAATTTTACTTCGTAAAAGTGCTGTTAATATTTTTTTTCTTTTGGGGACGATCATCAACGGGTCGGTGAATTTCCTCTTTCTCCCTGACAGACGTATTTCAGGTGTTGGTTGGGGAGGATCTAAATCGACCATGTCAAAAATGGTGTCTATTGGCTCTTCTGTTAGTGGTACGTCGTTGGAGTCGTTCAAACGATGTTTCTGTAACTGGTTCTGGTGTCTATTATGTGTGTATTTGGGTACTTCTACAATGTAGACCATATCACCAATTCTTTTTTTTATTTCCACTTTCCCATCATGACGTGTTATATTGATATTTTTTAAAGAATTTTTTTTCTCCCGGGTTGAACCTTTTTTTAGGCGCTAATGTGGTCTTTCGTAGCTTATTTTGTTTCGGGAATAGCTTATCGAAGACGGATCTTATCTTTCTGGCAAACATCGTCTCGGCTGGTGAGACTGCCTGTGGTTTATGGGATTGCGTCTGATTCTGTATACCTACAGAAATTGTTGTAGTGCCTTCTCCGTCGGGGTACCTGATGCTTTTTTGAGTGCTCGATTTAACGTGTCTACAAAATGTTCAGCCTGGCCGTTTGATCTTGGGTGATATTACGGTGTGGTCATGTGATTTATTTGGAAGATTTCGCAGAACTCCTTGAATTCGACTGATGTGAATTGGCTTCCGTTGTCGCTGACCACACAATCTACTACACCGAACCGCGCAAACAATTCATGAAGGAACCCAATAGGTGTCCCTGTAGTAGGTTTTCTGCATCCGAGAACCTCAGGCGAATAAGAGTAACTATACACTACAATTAAGCAGTAGAAATCTTCCAAGGGACCCGCAAAGTCAACATGTATCCTCGAGTAAGGTTGTTCTTTTTTTTGTGAAAGTAGTGGGGGTGCTTTTGCCGCTAATGGACATCCTTTACATTTTTCGATCATATCCGTAATGTCGTTATCCATCTTCGGCCAATAATATAGCTTCTCATGAGACTCTTCATTCTATTTTATCCCGGGTGCCCCATGTTGAAATCTCTTAAAATTCTGTTTTGCAATTTCTTTGGTATTATGACCTTTCACTATATTGGAGGACGTTGTCACATAAGGAAAATACTTCTGGTACTTTTTCGTTTTTTGCTGTGATTTTCTATTTAATATTGGTTATAAAGTTGTCGTTCATTGATTCGATTATTATCTCAAGTAACGTCACAAGCAGTTCTTTGATGGTATTGGCTATAATGTTTTTAATTTCACAATCTGTTCGTAAGGTTGCTACTATTGTGTCATCGAAGGGTTCACTATACATCGGTACCAACCTTAATAGTCCATCTGCGTGGCTAATCGGTTTTAACGGCAGTTATTCGATTTTAAAGTTGTAGTTCAGTAAAATCATTACCCATTTTAGTAGCCTCTTGGATGATAAATTTATTGACCCTTTTTTATCCGAAAATGGTTATTAGGGGCTTGTGGTCTGTTTGTAGAGTAAAGAATCTGCCATTCAAGTATCGGTGAAATTTTGTCACTGCAAATATTATTTCCAAGGCCTTCTTTTCAATCTGGGATTAATGCTTTTCGACCGGAAGAAGGGTTCTAGATGCATGGGCTATTGACTTTTTTGTCCCATCGCACATTTTATGTAGGATACACGCATCAACCCCATATGAGCTAGCATCGCTGGTGACAATAATCTCCAGTTTTGAGTCATACTGTGTGAGAAAAAGATCAGATGTTAATGCCTTTTTAATTTGGTCAAATGCTATTTGACATTCGGGCGTCCATCTCCAATTTTTATCTTTTTTTAGTAGTTCGTTTTGCAGGGCGAGCAATTTTTTAATGAAACTTTGGTAGTAGTTTACAAGTCCAAGGAAGCTCTGTAAATTCGTAACATTATCAGGGGCGAGCATATCCTGGATAGCTGTAGCCCTTTCGGGGTCGGGACGTCTCCCGTCTTTGTCAATGATATGTCCCAGTTAATTGATTTTGTTCATACAGAAATCGCATTTTGCTTCCTTTACCTTGAACCCAAATTCCCGTATTTGTACGAAAACCTTGTTTACATGTTCTTTCGTGTAGCTCCTTCGTTTTACTACTAATTACAATATCATCAAGATAAGCAAAAGTGAAGTCAAAGCCGCCCAGCTACGTGTCCATCACCTGTTGGTAGATAGCCGGTGCGACTTTTATTCCAAAAACTAGTCTGTTAAATTTGTACAACCCTCTGTGTGTGTTCATAGAAAATAATTTAAAGCTATTTTCTTCTACTGGAATCTGGAGGTAGGCCTCGATTAAGTCTATTTTTCGAAAGACTTTTACTCTATTTAATCTATTAAAAACCTCTTCTGGGCTGAGGAGTGGATATTTGTAATCCTTGAGTGCAGCGTTCAATGCTGTAGAAAAATCTGCCCATACCTGGATTTCCTTAGATTTTTTTCTTATATATACCGTCGGAGCAGCACATTCGCTTAATTCCACTTTGGATAATATACCCATATTCCCTAATCGGTCAAGCTCTTTATTTATTTCTTTGGTCGCGGCGAACGGTACGTTTCGCTTCTTTCTAAAAATGGAGTCTGTATTTTCCTTTAGTTCAAATTTTGCCTTAATTTTAGTACATTTGCAAAGACCAGCTGAAAATATTTCGGGGAAACTACCTTTTAATTCCATCTTAATTTTTTTCAGTTTTGGTCATAATGCATTCTACTTTTTGGCAAAATGTGTTAATTGGTTGATCCCAGAAATTTAATTTCTGAAACCAGTCCGACCCAAACAAATTTTCTGCGTTCTTCAATACGAAGACTTTTAATTTTTTGGTTATACCATTTAGTGATACTGGGATAATTATTTCGCCTTCAAATTTTATTTTGTATCCTGTTACCGTTCGCGCCGTCTTGCTTGTCATCTTTATTATTGGCCTATTTAATTTTCTCCAAGTTTTCAAGTTTATTATTGATAGATCAGAGCCAGAGTCTAACTGAAATCTTACCGATTTATTTAGTACTTTGACTGTTATGTTTTTACGAACGACTTTGTCTAACTTGTCCTTGCTTTTTGTGTGTCTGACTCTTTTTTTAATTATTTTTCTGTTTCTACTCTGTGAGCCCTTATGTCTGAATTTATCGCAGTTTTGACATTTTTTTATGTACGATAAGGACAGTCTTTGCCCCAATGTAATTTTCCACCACGTTAGCAAGTGCTAGGTGTTTTTTTATTTATTTAATTTTTTTTTTTTTTTTGGTTGTCACTAGTCTACCTGCATTGAAATTTTGAGTAATCATATTTTTTCTCTCTTTTACCGGAGAGTATAATTGGGATCTCTACTTGACTTTCCTTACGTAAGCAACACCAGACTCCTCGATATTTTTTGAGTATTTTCTGACACTCACGATCCTCTGAGGGTCTTCAGCCAGTTTTTGAAGTGTGAGATCGGGTTCGTTATCTAATTTAGACAAAACTCTGCGTCTGATTTCCGTGTCTTTTGCCGATACAAGGCCTTGTGCGAATATCAGACATTTAAAGTTATCCCCTGATAATACGCCTAGTTAAAAATTTTCGCAGTTTTTTATTGACGACCGAGCCAAACCCTAAATAACTATCACTGTCCCTTTTTGTTGAGTTGAGACATTTCCATCTTTTGTGGAATAGAGACGTATTGAAGCTAAATAATTCTGACAGAAATTTAACTGTTTCCAAAAAGCCTGTTCGCAATTTTTTTTTTTGTAAGATATAATCTATGAACTGGTTGTGTTCCACAGTTCCTAGCTTTCGTAGAAGTAGCTGGATTTTTTTGCATCAGTCCAATCGGCACAGTCGGTAATATAGATATCTTCATATCTTCTTTTATATGCCTCAAAGGTCTTATCCTCATCTGGTGCGTAGGAAAATGTTTCGAGCGCGTTCCACACTGCATTTTGAGTGAAAATAGTTGTACTCTCTGTAGGCTTGTTATTACTTAGACTTTTAAACAGTACTTCTTGTTGTTTTAGTAACTCAAGGAAGAACCGTTGTTGTTTTTCCTCGTTTTTTAAGATTCTTCGGTAGTGTGTTGCACGATTAACCTCTTTTGTTTGTTGGAGAGTCCCTTTTTTCTTTCGAGTTCCTCGTCGCCAGTATGTTGTGGCCCCGGAAATGGTCACTAATGAAAACGCAAACAATGATATTAGATAACAGATTATATTACACAAGAAAGATAGAGTTACATAGAAAAGGTAAGAAGTCTCGTACTGTTCGGATAATACCGATATTGATCTGCCTCTCTAACAGCGAAATCTCTCAGTACTAATAACGGCGAGAAGAGTCCATTATAGTGAGATGGGTAAGGTTCCCACAATAATGATGCAAAGCTCTTCGAACGAACTGAGCCCTCTGGTATCTGGTAAGGTATATAATGTTAACAAACGATCGCTGCAGCAGCTTCTGCTACTTAATACCTTATAATTCCCAAGCAGACGTGGTACGCTTGTTGGCCGAGCTGTCTGATACTAAATCTAACGTTAAGTTGGGCGGGTTTCGATTCCAGCTTCAAGCGTTTTACGTGTCTAGTTACCCTGAAGAGTTGCGATACATCGAAACAGTGTGTCCGTGAATGATAATATATATATGTATATATATATACGTGTGGCATTCAAAACATTTCCAGTCTTTTTTGTTCAGACATTTAGAATTGTCGTGGACACTTGAAAATTCAGTAGGTTATTGCTATACATCTTATGAGATGTCTGACCAACTTTTATGATTTCAGGTTCAAAGCAACAGCTACAGCAGCTATTGGAATACACCCTACTGAAGCCTGATTTTCACAGCTGGTGAATTTCAAAAATTACAATCTGGACATGAGGACACTTTAAAAGAATGATATGCAATAAAAATGTTGTTGTAAACCTGGAAAAAAATGCCACAGAAACGTATGGAATGTTTCAGACTGCTTTTCGCCCATCTTGCATTAATCGAGCATCAGTTTTTTTTTAGTGGCATAAGAGATTCAAGGATGGCATGGACGCTGTAAGGAATGATGAGAGGAGTGAGAGGAGTAAAGAAGTCAATACACCTGAGTTGATTGGTCAAAGGGTTAGTGTTTGGGTTAGGTTATGTTGAGGCTTTAAGGGAGTTCAGAAAGAGATTCCGTCGGAAGAGGCCAGCTCTCTTCAAATCGGCTCAGTGGCATTTCCACCAGGACAATCCACTAGTCCACAACTCCATTCAACATTTTCCTTTGCTTAAATTGGTTGCCTTACCTCGGATATTCAGCTGCGTCTGCCCTACTACGTAAACATAGCTGGAAGAAGAATATCTGTATTCATACCTTTTCAAAATGTATTAGAACTATGCGAAATGTATCCTCGTCAGGGATTTCGTTTTGTTTGGGTGTGTTTTATAGCATATTAACTCTATTGGGATATTTAACGTCAAATCCTCTCTCTATATTTACAAATGTAATATTTCTAAGCAAATAATTTGTAGATATTTTTATCCTGAAATCATTCAGAGTCTCATCGTTTACCTAATGTTAAATTGATTCACGTATAGCTAAAACTAATATTTCAATTTGATATAGATATTTTAATATAAATATAATGTTTGCAATCAGTGTGATTGATTTCAAGTATTGCAACTGAGCTTCAGCCACTGCCTTGTATCAATTTTAATATACAAAAGGGTGGGAATTATTGTTTGACATAAAAACAATTTATAAAATAGAATCACGACGATCATCTTGGTGCAAGGAATTGACATGACCAGTTGATTGATGGGGTCAGACAACTCCGACCGCCTGTCGAGCCCAGTGAGGGCCAAAGTGTTGTAGTTTGTGCGACAACTGCGGTCGCCAGGTCACGAACTACTCAGTCACTAAGACTCCGTTCTCAAGCATTACGGGACATAACCCACGTCCGACCGACAATATGATCGTCCAGAATTTAAACTTTTGGGTTTTAAAACAGAATTTTCATGAGGAAAACACCAACTTCAAACCAGCTGAACATCGTTTAAAAATTAACCTTGTTTTACATTTTCCTCATAGTGTAGAATTTTGGTAGAAATATAAATGTTCCTATTTTAGTTATTATATTGAAATAGTGTAGATTCCGGTAATAGAAAATACTCATTTATATTCGTTTGTTTATGTAACGCACCATTAAAAAATTATACAAATCTGGTATATTCGCTTGTAAGAAAATTAAGATTATTTTTATTAAAAATTGTCGGAGATGTACGTATTTGTAGGCAATACTGTACGTCTTCATATTCTGTTTAAAGAATAGTTCACTGAATTATATAATCCCTGCTTTCGTATTTTCTGTAATTCATTCTTTTTCTTGATAACATTATTTTTTTTATTTTGAACAACTTCCTTTTTCTTTTTTCTTTTTTTTTTTTTCATTCTCAATAACTTACTTTTTTACATTAACGGTTATCCCTTTCTCTTTATTCAAACAATATTTACTCCTGTTTAATTCTCTATTTGTTCGTTCTTTTCCTCACTTCTTCAGACGCCATTGATTCGCTCGTGTTCTCCTATCTCTTTTAGCCATTATTTCTTCTTTCTTTCTATTTAATTATTCCCTCTTTCTATCTTGATACTTTATTGTCTCTTTCCGTCATTCTGTTTATTACTTTAAAGCTGAGAAATCCGCTCCAATAACAATATGCTTCCCCACCACCACGCCTATTTAGACGAGCTGGCATCATGATTACCCGAAAACAATGGACAGAGAGAGATAAAGAAGTAGCATACCAGATACCAACAAAGACGTACAAAATTTTTAAAAAATAAAATAAAAACATGCGCATGCGTAAGTTAACTTCCGGTGGCTGTGAGCAACACAATGGTTGCCCTTGCTTTACGCTGATTGAAGCCGATCAGAGAGAAAAAAAAACTGACATTGTGTTAAGTACGAAATTGTAGGTGGTAACAAGTTCGTTCTTCGTTAGCTCGGCCCCAAGTTGACTTTTGATGTTGATGTTGCGTACAGGAAATGGCTTTCAGTGGTATTGTCCATTAGGAAATTTCGTAGAAAAAATACGTGGATCAATAAGTAAACACTTACAAGAATATATCCCGCAGCGCCACTTTCTAATATACAGATTTCATTATTGCTGTACTTTGAAGGAAATTTTACGTTTCGAATAAGTTGTCATTTCTTTATATTTTTTTTTCTTTTCATCTATTCTTGCCTTTTTCTTTCCATCTTTCTTCTTTTGGAGTCCTTTCCTTATTCTCAATTGTCTCACGGAAATATCTTTCTGACCAGCCGATTTTGTCTTTCTACTTATTATGTTCTCTTTTATATTTTCTGTTCATTTAATTATCAATTTTAACATAATTTCTTTTAAGATTTTTCTGGAACCTTATTTATCAAATGGAATATACGTACATATACATGACCATAATTATCACACACACACACACACACACACACACATACACACACACACACACATATATATATATATACATATATATATATATCAAATAATAGCCCTTATGGTAAAAAAAAGCGGCCAGTGACTTGAAGATGAAAATATACAACAATTCACTGTCAAGGGGAAAATATATATATTAGAACAAAATATATATTAGAAAAAAATATATTTGGAAAAAAAGAAAAGGCCAATCTTGTCATACCAATTGAAAAAAGTCAAAAGACACGCAATTGGTTAGTCAAAAGAAAAACACACCGTTAAAATGCAAAAAGAGCTCAATACTGAGTAGAGTAAAAGTCGGGACTAGGTACCCTGATGAACCGCTTAGGCGAAACTATAGAAGGTTAGTTCCTAACTCACTAAGTAATTATCGTTACGATATATATATATATATATATATATATGTGTGTGTGTGTGTGTGTGTGTGTGTGTGTGTGTGTGTGTCATTATACTGAGGGACAGACTTGTATATTTAAGCATCTTTCCCAATCTCTCTCTCTCCCTATATATATATATATATATATATATATGTGTGTGTGTGTGTGTCGTTATACTGAGGGACAGACTTGTATATTTAAGCATCTTTCCCAATCTCTCTCTCTCTCTATATATATATATATATACGTGTGTGTGTGTGTGTGTGTGTGTGCATCTTTAACAACACACCTAGAAAAAATGGATGGGTTTTTTACACATGGATGTTGCATGGTCTCTTGAACAAATAATGGAAACAGCATTCAAAAAATATACTGGGCTCCGTCATTTACTTCCCATATCACAAACCAATTTCTAGTAAAACCTTTTATATTCGGTTCGTCTGTTTTTAATTTGCTGGCGAAGTAAGAAAGAACGCTTTAGTGACGTTCCCTTATGGACTTGTACTTATGGACACACCGGGGTTTGCCGACCAGTAGCAACTGTCATTCTTTATCTCTCTCTCTCTCTCTCTCTGTATATATATATGTGTGTGTGTGTGTGTATACAAGCTGACCTACGTGGGTAAATATTTAGATTTAAAATGCGTAGATCAGTTAATTTTTCAAAAAGTAGAGAAAAATATAAAACAAAACACAGAAGAAATAATTAAACAAAATATTTTTTAAACCACCATGCGAGTGGCTGACTTTGCTCGGTGTCACCTATATGAGGACAATATTGTGCGAGATTTTCGCTAAAAGACTGTTGTATCAAACGTAATCGATACCAATCACCCCTTTGTAATCATGGAATCGTCGTAAAAGACAATTATCGTTCCAAATAATCAAGAGTATTATTTACCATGTGCTTCTAAAACGTTATCAAAGTTTAGAAAAAGCCTGCCAAGAAGTTCATTATGGCCTCTGTTTTAATTACTGAGTGAAGCAGCATAAATAATTCCTCATAGCGTTTTTTTGTTAAATAGAATTTACGCTTAAAACAGTGCATAATATAAAAACAATCAATTTTTTTGATAATAATTTCTTTATCTATCAAAGTGGTTTTCACCAGCATCTTTAGAAATTAAAAATTTTTAAATCACGCAATTTAGTTTATTATGTCAAAATAAAAAGCAAACCTCCATAATCCAAATTATTCAAATTTTATTTATTTAAGCTAAAACAACTAAAACCAGTAGTTTGCAATGATATGCACTGCAAAATAATGGTGCAATAATGATTATTTTCATCGCAAGATTCTTGTGTAATTGCCGTCAAGCTTCTTCTCCGGCGGTTTAGTTAGCGTCCAAGTGGTGCATCCATACAGCAGTATCGATACGACCGCTGCCTGGAAGAATCTACGTTTTATTTTCAATTTCTTTTTCATTTCAGACTCGTAATAAAAAATTAATATATCCATAAAAATTTCGAGTAAAGGCAGGTAATTTTGTAAGTATTTAATTGTTAGCCGCCAGCACGGATATCCCTGACGCTCTCTCGCCACTTCTCCCTATCGTTCATCGCTTCCTGTCGGTCTTCAAGGCTACATCCCGTATCCTCAAATAGCTGCTGTATGTATGTTCGAGCTGGTCGTCCTGCTTTTGCCCGGCCATATGTGGGGGTCCATAGGGATACATCACTTATGAGCTCGTCTCTGCTTCCCCAGCAGTGTCCTGCATGCCTGGTTCGTCTAACTTGGATAGTTTTCGTGATGGGAGGCAGGTGACCGTATAGTTGGTGCCTTGTGGGGTATTGCCGCCAGGACTCTCAATATTCTTGTGTAATTGCCGTCCAGCTTCTTCTCCGGCGGTTTAGTTAGCGTCCAAGTGGTGCATCCATACTGCAGTATCGATACGACCGCTGCATGGATGAATCTGCGTTTTATTTTATCGGTCAGGTCTGATTTCCATATGATCGATAGCCTATCGATAGAACGAGCATATTCTTTATCTATCTATCTATCTATCTATTACTACATCTCTCTCTCTCTCTCTCTCTATATATATATATATATATATATATATATTTGTGTGTGTGTGTGTGTTAAGACATTGTCGTTGACGTCTGGTAAAGGAACTCCTTAATGCCACAAATGATTACAATCTGCCTAGAACACATACATCATATGTAAATAGATAAAATAAAAGAAAATGATTTCACTTACAAAAAATATGAGAAGACGTTCTAATACAGAAAATATGACAGTCGGAGTCTACGCAGATGATGTAACTGTTCTTGCAAACCCACCTGCCTAAGCGTAAGCTGAAATAAGCGACAGGAAACATGGATCTCTTCGTCAACACAAATGAATAGAATTCATTTCTTTTGAATTAGAAAGGCACATCTTCACTTTAAAAAGCAAGCCTCTCAAATTAGAACAGCTCATATGCCTCGGCATCAACTGAAAATGATGTCAACATATGCAAAGCGAAGGAGTGGGCTGCTTTTGACAAGTCATCGATCATGTCGAATTCGGGCCTCTGATAAAATAAAACGGGATTACTTCCAAACACTAGCTGTACGAATACTACTGTATGGATTTACCTCGTGTGTGCTAACGAAACACAAGGGAAAAAGCTAGACGCAAACTAAACAATAATCCTTTGTGGTATTTTGAAGAATCTTGGAAGTAGCGCCTCTCAGAATAGCATTTGTAGGGCAACTAACTTTCCACCACACAAACGAGACTAACAGGACATTTCTAGTAAATTAAGGACGATATCATAAGTGATTTTCTCAAGTGCACTTCTACAAATGGACGTGACAGTGTTGACCGACGTGCAAAGACTTGCATACATCAGGTATTTATAGATACTGTATTCAGTTTACTATACATACCAGGAGCGACGAATGATAGGGACGGATGCGGAGAGAGAAAGAGAGAGAGAGAGAGAGAGTCAGGGGACTCCTTGATATTAGCGTGCATTGATACTACTCAAAATATATATTAGCGATAAGCGAACAAAAAGAGCGCCTCAAATCGATTTCTTTATGGAATCAAGATATTTTTAATGTACTAAAGTGTAAATCCATCACTTCTACTAAATAGTAGTATAGATAATAGTATGTACCACTGTTATTGTGATAATTGAACTGATTGGCTGGTTTTAGTACTATATATATATATATATATATAAATTATAATTTTAAGCTTTTTGAAGAAATTAAAGAGAAAAAATTCCAATATTCAATGTTTTTATAAAAGCAGAACTAGTCTGGTATATAATATTTTTTAATGACCGCAACATTGTCAGTTTTTGATTGCTCAGATAAACATGGTCGCTGCCAATATTTCTAGATTCATGAAAGTGGAAGTTATAGACAACAATCAATATTGCGAGAATTTCAAAATAAATTTAAAAATATATATATAACCTCTCTCTCTCTCTCTCTCTCTCTCTTTATATATCCGGATCACAGTGTTTTTTTTGTGTCGGTACATCCACCCTCACCAAATTCCGCTACAAATCCGTTGACCGTTCCGCTGATCGGTTTTGTCTTCGAATGACACAACTATATCTCCGTCTGCCCACATTGTGTCTTTTAGATCCAGAAAACAGATCAATCGTTAATCGGAGTCATCGGTCGATGAGTAGACGGATGAGATCGCACAATTAAGAATGTAAAGAAAAGTCGACGCGAATAGAGCACAAAGCAAGGCTTGTAACAATAGAAATATTTTGCAGATGAGAAGAAATCTCCTCAATAATGGTACAATGTATTGAACCTTTCCTGAAGTCGATAGTTTTAGTCAGAGACCTAGTTCACAGATTAACAGTCATTGAATTTATCAGCTCTCAAAGTCTGAGACAAGGCCTCTCAATTTAGGGTCTTGTGTTAATTTCTCCTCGCTTCTTTACTTTAAGGAGTCTGGTGCAAAAGCGTCTCGAAGTAGCATACTATTTCTCAAAGTGTTGATTTATCTTTAGTTTTCTTCACTTAAGCTATACCCAGAGCACTCAGGTCAAAGACCCTCTTGAAGTATCATATTATCTTGATTATTTTCGCTTCTTCATCTCCATGAGTCTGGCACGGGGGTATTATCTCTGCCGCCCCGCCTAGTCTCTAAAGTGTCATAATGTCTCGATTCCTCTTCGTTTATCTATCCCTGCGTGTCTGGCACAAGGCTATATTAAAGTATCGCATTGTTGTATTGTCATCTGCTGATTCATGCAGAAATATACATACACACACACACACACACACATATATATATATATATATATATATATATATATATATATATATATATAAAGCATACATACCGACGCCATGATAAAGACGCTCGCAGGAATAACAGGCGCGATGATAAAGACGGAGTGACAAAGACAGACGCAGGAAGACTTCTTTATAAAAATATTTTAACCTCTCACTTTATTTGCAAGGTTTCGAAAAGTTTGTTCAAGGTTTGCGTGTGAGAGGGAGCTGGAGACCGAACATAAGTGAAATATTTTGACCCCGAAGTTGTGGCCGTCAGCGTTGTGTCTTTCTCGTTCTCCATGGCTGCTCAACTGGAGCCCTACAGTTCGCCTTGGTGGGTGCTGGCTTTCCTTAATACAACTCGTCTAACTCTGACTCCAACTTTACTCGCCAGCCCACTGGCTCGTTGAACTCAACTCTACTCTGTTCAATTCGTCGGCCTTATATTACCTTCAAACTCCCACACGGTGATATGGACACGCCTCCGCAAATTCTTCCGATATCTGGCGACCGGGATGTGTCACTTCCGCTATCTTTGGAATGGCCTTTGTGACTGTCATACAGTTCAGAGGTCACTCTCTTCCGGTGCGTCAGTCTATGAGAGTATAATGGAATTTTTTTTTTACCTCGTCCCATTTCATCAGCCAATTTCCGCCCACGTTATTTCCTCTCATAACTGCCATTAGAATGTGTCACTTCCTTCCGATGCGTCACCTTGAATGGCATTTTTGGCCGGGTCAAAAGGTCAAAACATAACAGCATTATCTCAAGCTTCTCTTTGTTTCTACACCTAAAGTACAAAGTCATCTCAAAATAACGTATTAACTCAGTCATTCATTGTTTCTTTAAAAGATCGTCTCTCGATAAAATTACATTACGTTCAAACAACATGTAATATGGCTTTTCTCTGCCTCTCCAGTTTTGCTGTCTGGCACAAGCGCAGCGCTCAGAGTGACGTGAAGTTATAGCTGTCATCTGCTGGTCTCCCGCTGGACTCTTTGAATAGCCAATATACATTTTCTCTAACTGATAGGTTGGGTAGTGAAGTTATAGACAATATCAATTTTATCCGGATTTTCATTTAAAAAATTAATTCTGCCAACTCGATATTAGATTCGCCCCTTCCCCTACCCGAAAAGTTGGAACTCCTCCAAATTTGAAGTTACTACTAATTTTATGCTGAGGTGTTATTGTATGAGACCCTAAATTCAAAACCTTTATATATATATATATATATATATATATATACATATATTGAATAATAATAATAATAATAATAATAATAATAATAATAATAATTGGAGGTCTTGGATGTTGGCGGACGGGTGGAGACCATCCATACGACAGAATTATCGAGAACGGCCAGAATACTATGAAGAGTCCTGGAGACTTGAGGAGACTTGCTGGCACTCAGACTTCAGTAAAAAACCATCAGCTAACGTTGATGTGAAAAGCTCTAATGAATGAATGAATAATAATAATAATAATAAAGTTTGAACAAAGAGATTTGCTGTCACATGTTCTTAAAAAAGCCAATAATTTTTTAACAGCATCAAATGTATGATAGTAAATGTAACAAATTAGCACCAGTAAGTCTAAAGAGCACCCTTAGTGCTAGACCAATTGTCTAAAAGAAATTTGATTTATGATTGTCACTTCCTGTTTCGACCTTAGAGATTCCCCTTTCCTCAGAGAAAAGTCAGGACCTTTAATCAAAATATCCTTGACTATTAGATATATATCCACACGATTATAAACCCATTACAGGACTTTGTGAGTAACCTTTTTTACCAGATGCAAAACCTTTAAAGTATTCTTTTAGATATAAAATGTCTGACAAGAAGAAACCAAAAGGAAAACCATTTATCTCTGTCCGTAAAATATCCTCATTGTAAACGTACTATTCATAACCTCTTGCTTCACATAAAACTCATATGTGTATATAGACCTACCAATTGTTGTTATTGTTGTTTGTTCTTTTTTTTAATGTGTTTAAATTTGTTGTTTTCCATGTCTGTCAAATGCCTAATAATTTGTATTATTCTTTTTTACGTTCTTTTCTACTTTCGTAAATACTTATTTTATTGTAAAGGGACAACTGTTAGCGGCGACTATATCTCTAATCCTGTTTATTATAGAAGTAATTCTAGTTTAGAGATAAACCATTCGCAATAATTGCATCAGAAAATATTTTAAAGAAAATGTTCCTATGGTTTTGCATTTAGAAAAAAAAAAAAAAACGTTATATAGAATTTTCGTTTTCAATTGTCAATTGGTCTTAGCCACCTGATCCTTAATAGGCCCTGGGTTTTGATCTTAATTTACCTTTTTTATTCTCCCTTCATACCGTTTGTAAAGCAAGACAATGTTAAGATTTAAAAAAATCTATGAACTTTTTCTTTCTCATCAAATAGTATGTTTGACAAATGATTTCTCATCAAATGAACATATCTTCGACCTACACTTCATGCTCTAAATCCATACAAATTTACAATGTACTACTCTTCCAAAATCCAAATCGATCGACTTTTTTTTTTCTTTTCTGGTTAATAAAATTTCTATAACTTGGTCTCTGGCTTCATGTGGTTAAAATTCTTATTTAATAAAAATAATGAAATTAATTTATACTGAATCATTATCCATATTAATGATAGCTCACTACTCTTGATTCCACGCATTTGGAAAGAACAATTTTCTTTTATTTCTGGATGTTACTTGTTATCATACCCAAGTTTTTAAAAGATTAATCTTAGTTATTTTAGATTTCAGTTTGTCAAAGTCTATTGTCGTAGATAAACAGTGCTAATTATCAATGAATATAAGTTCTTAGCAAGGTTCAAACATATTTCCTTGGTTAACATATTGAAGCTTACATTTATCTTAATTCCAATAAAGTTTAATTAATCTGAATTTCAATAAAGTTTAATTAATTCGATAAAGTTTAATTAATCTTAATTCCAATAAAGTAGCTTCGTTTGTATGTGCATGTCTGAGACGATTACGATCAACAGCTGAATGGTTATATTGATTTGATAGGAATTCTTATTCACACTTTTGGCGTAGCGGCTAAAGTGCTGGACTGTGAAATCGTAGTAAGTTTGACCTCCAGTCGCACAAGTATGTTCTCTTTCAGACTAATATCCTTCGAAATAATATGCAACCCCTTAATCATACCAGATTTAGGTTAAAAAGTAACGCTACTTTTCTTCAACAAGTATGTTTTTTACATTAAATAACCCAGAAAAATTGATATGCCGCACATACAAATAAATATTAAATAAACCAAACGGAACACTTTTATGATAATGAAAAATAAGGATAGTCATGTCTTTCTTTCTTTCTAAAGAATTTTCTTTCCTTTCATCTTCTTTTTTCTCTTTTTTAAATGACTTCCACCTCTTTCTTTCTTTCTTTCTTTCTTTTTTTCTAAAGAATTTTCTTTCCTTTCATCTTCTTTTTTCTCTTTTTTAAATGACTTCCACCTCTTTCTTTCTTTCTTTCTTTCTTTTTTTCTAAAGAATTTTCTTTCCTTTCATCTTCTTTTTTCTCTTTTTTTAATGACTTTCTTTCTTTCTTTCTTTCTTTCTTTCTTTTTTTCTAAAGAATTTTCTTTCCTTTCATCTTCTTTTTTCTCTTTTTTTAATGACTTTCTTTCTTTCTTTCTTTCTTTCTTTCTTTCTTTCTTTCTTTCTTTCTTTCTTTCTAAAGAATTTTCTTTCCTTTCATCTTTTTTCTCTTTTTTAAATGACTTCCATCTCTTTCTTTCTTTCTTTCTTTCTTTCTTTCTTTCTTTCTTTCTTTCTAAAGAATTTTCTTTCCCTTAATCTTTTTTCTCTTTTTTAAATGACTTCCATCTCTTTCTTTCTTTCTTTCTTTCTTTCTTTCTTTCTTTCTTAAGGATGCGTTCTTTCTTTTACTTTCTTTTTCATTTTCTTTTTTTTTACATCCTTTATACTTTATCTTTCCTTCCTTGAAATTTTCTTTCTTTCTTTCTTTCTTTCTTTCTTTCTTTCTTTCTTTCTAAAGAATTTTCTTTTTAACTTCGTTTTTTCTCTTTTTAAATCCTTTCCAATAATCTTTCTTTCTTTCTTTCTTTCTTCAGGATACATTCTTCCTTTTTACCTTCTTTTTCATTTCTTTTTTTACTTCCTTTATGCTTTATCTTTCCTTCTTTGCAATTTTCTTTCTTTCTTTCTTTCTTTCTTTCTTTCTTACTAAAGAATTTTCTTCCTTTTTATCTTCCTTCTTTCTCTTTTTAAAATCATTTTTATAAATCTTTCTTTCTTTCTTTCTTTCTTTCTTTCTTTCTTTGTTACAAATGATCCTAAAATATCTGAAACCTGTACAGTAAAAAAATTTAAAAAAAATGGAATGTCATATATGAGTTAGGCGGACGGGTTATATTTTATTTCATATACGAGATATGCTTTACTTTTTTAAAGTGAGATTGAAAAAAGATTCTACTTATTCCGTTATGATTAAAAAAACACCATGTTTTATTAAATTAAAAACACTTTTGCTGTGTATTTATGGACTATCATTTTTTTCAGCATCTATAAAATCTTCCTAAAATGTAAACCAGACATATTCAACGAAAATATTTGGTCTCATATTTTCCCGGGTAACACCTATAATGTTTCCAGCTAAAAATTCACAAGTATCACTCCATAGTAAAGGCGATGCCTGCATTATTGAAGGTCTAGTGGGTAGAGTGTTCGCCAATGGTCTGGGAGACCTGGGTTCCATCCCAGGTCGGGTCATACCAAAGACTTTCAAAACGGTACTTGATACTTCCTTGCTTAACACTCAGCAGTATAAGGTACGTATCAAGGGTAAAGTGGAGCAATCAAGGGAAAGGAGTAACGCTCTTCCCTACACCTTGGTGTAGTAGCTATGGAAAATGGAGCTTTCGGGTCGCCCTCGATTAAAGGGAGACAACTTTACTTTACTTACTATTTACCAACAACTCAACACAGGTAAGATGTAATACACGGTCAATCATTAAGCGGTGTTTGAAGCCAGAGTTCTCTTTCTCCTAGAATGCTTGCCTAACCAAAGCTAAAGAACCCAGTATATCCTACAAGTTACCCAATGCTGGTGTTAGAATAATTTGATTCCTACCTTTTCTGAGGGTATAAGTGCTAAGCGAAATGTAATCAGTCTCGTTCAAGATTTGATCTCGCGTTGCCATGTCCATTTTTAACGACGATAAACATTGCACTAAGTGCACCTCTATTCGGATTATATATTGCTGCACTACTTCAACATCAGTGTGACTTTATGATTTCAATAAGAGTGGGAAATATCTAACGACAAGAGACAACTATCTCTTACAAACGTTCAAACCAACTTGTAAATTTATTTAAGTGAGTATGTTCTTTAAGCATTTCTTTGTACGAAGTTTTGCAACAAACAATAAATACTCCCAATATTTTTGTACTTTATAAATAAAACAAATTAATATAAGCACGTTTATCACAAACACTACTGCGCTGCATTTTTATACTGTCATTATTATGATTATTATACTTGCCCAATAAGTGCACTAAAGCTTAATATCTGTAGCAGAAAGAACCTTGTATTTTTTGTTTGGCGCGTTATTTAATTTGACCGTTAGGAGCGCCGAATATTTTCACCCAATGACTTTTCCTATTTAGCCCGAACCATCTTTCCTAGCAGCAACAAAAATTGAAAACCCCGCGAAACACTCTCTTCCTCAGAAATCCTCAATAGGAACGGACGTCTTATTGTCTGCTCTTGAAAAGCACAGCAGCAGCAGCAGCATCATACACTATGCGGAGAGCCATCTAGTTTATGGACCACTTGTGTCTATTCTTCTAGACCAAGGGATCCTAGTTGAAAATGAATTGGATGATACACTATTACAGCTTCCTTCCTTCTTTCCTCCTTACGAGACTCTTAGCATACCAGCGTAAACCCGTTACTTCATGCTGCCATTTAAACCTTGATACAAAACGTAACGACGTCTTCATTCTTCTCCACTCCCTTTATTTTCCATCAACATTTAGCGAGGGGATAACAACCAACGTAATAACAACGCTACCAACGAAATACCAACGCAACCAACGTAATACCAACGCAATCAATGTAATACAAACATAACCAACACAAAACCAGCTTAAACCTAAAAGCTAATTATAATAACACCACCCATCGCTATATATCCGAGCAATTAGTGTTTTGGTCATTTGCTTAGGAAATTTTTCTAATATCCTAGTATCTGAATTATTTTAAAATCTTAGAATATTCAAGTTCAACACCCATATCACTTGTAGCTTGTGCCACCTATTATCTTAATTCAAAGCTTCAACGCTGTGTTATCGGTTGATGTCTACGAAGGTGGACTCTCAACAAGAGTCTTGTTCTATAGATTCGTCTCTATCTTTGAGACCGTAAGTAACTCATTCGACTATTGCCTGCTTTCAATACATTATACGTACGCCACGCATATAAACATGTTCATGTTGAGTTTCTGCAGGAATTTTGTCCTTATCATAAAAAAATCTTCTTAATCTTCTATTTTTTTTCACTGTTTTATGGTTGCAGCCATCTTTGTTTGACGTCACATGAGAATCCGTACAATATTAACACTTAGAAAACAGTGTCTTCCAAGCACATGGCACCTGATACACCGTGACTCACTCGCTGAAAAATAGCTGGCAATGCTAGAATTTGTTATTTAACAGCTTTGCATTGAGGTAGAAAACATTCCAATGTTTTTAAGATAATTTAAAATACGTATTAAAAAGAATGGGTTTAGGTTTATTTGTTTAATGGCATATGAACCTTTGTAGGTTATTTAATGCCAAAACCATACTTTGAGAAGAACTGCAGCGGTTCTATTTAACACATAGCTGGGAGGATAAAGGGGTTAATACCTTTCCCAAGGGTATTTGCCTGAAAAAAGACCATAATAGCGCGACTGGAGTTCGAACTCGCTTACTACTAAAAAGAATGATATAGATACATAGAATAAAATATTGAAGAATATCGTACGCACTAATGATGTAGAAATGTTTTTTTTCCGGCCGGTTGGTCTGTTGGTTGGTTGGAATTTTGACCAATCAACCCATGTAGCTAATTTAAAGCTAAATCATCATTATACATATTGATATTAAATATATTATCTGCAAATGATTACCTTGATGATAATATTATTAAACTAGCCAAAGCTCCTTTGTTTGCAAAAGATTAGATTGTTTCAAGTATTCCTGTCTAACACGAATGAATCTATTTTGTAATAATTATTTGTTTTCACCCATATTGAATGCTTTCAAACATTGCTATACAACACTTGCAATTCAATTTAGCATCTGTCCTTTATTTGCACACAGTTAAGTTGTTAAACAGTTCTATTTGAACGTTAGATGCATGGATGTATGATTATATTAATGCATGAATGCATCATTGAAAATAGTTGCGTGGATGTATGAAATACTTCGAAATTGTAACAGGAGTACTACAAGGAGACACACTATCCCTATATCTCTTTATCATCTGTATAGACAACGCGCTTAGAACATCAATTGATAAAATCAAAGAAAACGGCTTCGAACTGACAAAGAAAAGAAGCAGAAGGTAACCCGCAAAAACTATTAACGACGCTGACTACGTCGATGACATGGCGATTCTAGCAAATACACCTAACCAAGCCGAAACACTACAGCATAGTTTGGAACGAGCCGCCCCAGGCATTGGCCTCCATGTCAATGCACGCAAAAATGGATATAAGTGCTTTAATCAAACAGGTGACAATTCCACATTAGACGGAACCTCTCTGAAACTAGTAGACAAATTCACCTACTTAGAAAGCAGTGTCTCATTAACCGAAAAAAAAACATCGACACGCGGCTACCGAAGGCATGGACAGCTATCAATAAGCTATCAATCATATGGAAATCAGACCTAACCAAGCAGTTTATTCCAGGCAGCGGTCGCGTCGATACTGCTGTATGGATGCACTGCTTGGACGCTAACAAAACGGCTGGAGAAGAAGCTTGACGGCAATTACACAAGAATACTGCGAGCAATATTAAACAAGTCCTGGTGGCAACACCCCACAAGGCACCAACTATACGACCACCAACCTCCCATCACTAAAACTATCCAAGCTAGACGAACCAGGCATACAGGATACTGCTGGAAAAGCAGGGACGATCTCATAAGTGATGTATCCCTATGGACCCCCACATATGGCTGAGCAAAATATAGTGTGCGTATTAAGGGTAAAGTGAAGCAATCCAGGGAAAAGATTAGTGCCCTCCCCTACACCCCAGTGTAGTAGGTATTGAAAAGGGAGCCTTCTAATCGCTCTCGACTATAGTCGCCAACTTTACTTATATTAAAGCGAAAATGGTTAATACGTAATAGAATAATTGTAGGTTATGAGTGAGAGAGAGAGAGAGAGAGAGAGAGAGAGAGAGAGAGAGAGAGAGATGAAATGGTTAATGACAAAATAAACATAGGGCAAACCAGCACAAAATTAGACATGATTGGCTTGAGATGATTCACTGTGAACTGTGCAAGAGATTAGATTTTGACCGCTCTGCTAAATGTTATATTCATAAATTAGAACCCTTTCGAGAGAATGAAACATATGAACAGCGCTAGAAGTTTGAGACACATAGGGATGTTTCAGTCACAATCAGGAGACAAGATCTTGTGTTTATAAGCAAGAAGAAAAAGAACATTTCATCTAGGGGATTTGATGTTCCAGTACACCACAGAAGGAAAAAAAAGACAGCAAAAACATTAAAAAATGCCTTGATCTTGTGAAAGAGCTGAAAAAACATACGGTGTAGATAGGTGATGGGGATATTAATTGTAGTTAGTGCACTTGAAACGATCAACCAACGTATGAAAAATACTTACAGAATTGGACATCAGAGGAAGAATAGACAACTGACCGACCACAGCGTTGTTGAGCTTTGCTTGAATGCTCAAAAGAGTCCTGGATATCAGATGATACTTCCTCTTACTCACACTCCGATGAAAGAACACCTGCTACCACTGGTGTAAATATTTCATAAGAAAAAAAATAATTATGTTCCCACAAAACTGGATAATAGACTCTCAAGATTTACAAGATGTCCAATGAAGTCATGAAGTATACTGAGGATAACATGAAAAGCTGGAGTTGAAGTATAAGTCGAAGGAAAAAGCTTAGCAGAGGTCAAAGTCAAGGTAGGAATCTTCCAGTACGAGAGGCTATCACCATTACACTTGGTAACAGCAATGTTGCCATTCAATCTTATAGTTCGGAAATGCACTGGTGGATACAAACTTCATAAATAGCAAGAAAAAATCAACCGCCTAATGTACATAGACGACATCAAACTGTTTGCTAAAAATGGAAAAGCACTGGGAATACTAATAGATACAATGAGGATATAGAATGACGATATAAAGATGGAATTTAGTATAGAAATACATGCAATAAAAAGGGGTAATCGGCAAATAATTGAATGAACCAAATCAAGAAAAATCAGAACGCTAAAAGAACAAGGAAACTTACAAATACTTGGGAATACAGGAAGGGGACTTCATCAAACAAGTGAAGATGAAAAGAAAATTAAAAAGAGTACCTCGGGACAAGTAAAAAAGGACTCAAAACCAAACTATAGAGCAAAAATCTTATCAAAAGGAATAAATACCTACGCTGCCTCCCTCGGATGATACCCAGGATTATTCTTAAAATGGTCGAAGGAAGAACTTCAAACAATGGACCAGAAAACAAGAAAATTAATGACAATGCATACGTCCTTACATCCCTGTGATCACATAGACTATAAGCTAAGAAAAGAATGTGGAAGGAGACACCCCATTCAATATAGCGTTAATTCAATGATAAAACTATTCAAAGCCAAGATAAAAAAACAAAAAAACAAGGAAGTCTGCTTACACCCACAAGGAACAACACTGACAACACAAAAATCAACAGAACAAAAATAACCAGAAAACTAAAATGGAAAGTAAAAACAACTATTTGGATAATCCAAGTGACAAACCAGTGAAATATCACACGAGAAGTCTAAGAAATTGTTAAGAAAAGGAAACCTAAGGAGACAAACTTAATCTCTTCTAATAGCAGCATAAAATAACTCCATAAGAACAAATTACATTAAAACAGAATAGCTAGTGTAGTTTATGTGGAGATAGAGACGAAAAAATCAATCATATAATAGGGCAAGAAGTATATGAGAATTGGTACGACTCGTTAAGGAAAGGTAACCCACTGGGAATTGTGCAAATATTTAAATTTAACCATACAAATGAATTATAAATGCACAACCAAGGATCTGTCCAGGAGAATGAGACATACCCAATTCTGTGATGCAAGGGTGGAGGATTTGGAAATAATAGGATTAGGTGAGACCATGGAAACGTCAGCATTAGTGAAAGGGAGAAGAAGTATAAGTAACTCGACCTTGCGAGGGAATCGAAAAAATTATGGAACATGTGTGACGTTACCCCTTCCGCCCCAACGATACATCAACTCTTCGAACCATTTTACTTTACGGCCGGTGTTCAACTAGTGGTTCCGATAGGGGTATCGCACATTTCCTTACGGCTACAAGAATACAATCGAGGGAGCGGGAGGAAAGAGAACAAACGAACAAACGCTTGGGGTTAACTCAAGTGCAGAAGGAGAGTTATGTAACATTGTGCATGTGTAGACTAACGCTAGTGTGGACTCTAGAAAAAACTTCCACAAAGCTACTGGAATGCCGACTCGATCATGACTCGATCTTCTTTCACTGGTCTGGACCCTCTCTCATGCCGACTCGTCTCTCTGCTGTTCCGTGTCGACTCGTCACTCGCGTCACCCTTCGCCAACTCCCTTCTCAGTCCCTTTGTTTCACTCTCTGACTGGCGTCCCCTCACCACTCCCGGTCACGTCAAGATCGCTGGTCCAAAACACTTTGTCTGGTTTCGCGCCAAAACAGACAAAGGAATCGTCTGCTTGGTGGAACACCTACATAGTGTTACACATGCAAAGGACAATCATACCAATCAAGATTGGTGCTTTTGGTAAAGTAACTAAAATATTATTAAAGGGACTGTAGGACTTGGAAGTTGTCGGATGAGTGGAGACCATCCAAAAAACAGAATTATTGAGAACGGCCAGAATACGGTGAAGAGTCCTGAAGACTTGAGGAGACTTGCTGTCACTCAAACTCCAATGAAAGGCCATCAGCTAACGATGATGTGAAAAACTCAATGAGTAAATAATAATTTTATAACAAGAAGGATAAATACCAAGACCTTGCTAGGGAATTGAAAAAGTATGGAACATAAAGGTAACAATTATACCAAACGTGATTTGTTCTTTTGGTACAATAAACAAAGGATTAATAAAGGAAAATAAGAGGACGAGTGGAGACTATACAAACTATTACATCATTAATAACGGCTAGAATACATAGTAAATTACTGAACACTTGAGGAAACTTGCAGTCCCTCAAAATACACTGAAAGAACATCACCCAAAACTGATATGAATGACTCTCGAGGAGTAAATAATAATAATAATAATAATAATAATAACGGTTCACCTAATCCCGGCCAGAAGACCAGACATAATAATAATCAACAAAAACAGAAAATTTGTAAAATAGTCGATGCCCCGGCTGACCACAGAATAAAACTGAAAGAATGTTAAAAGAAAGATTAGTACCTCGACCTTGGTAGGGAATTGAAAAAACTGTGGAACATGCAGGTGACAGTTATACCAATTGTAATTGGTGCGTTTGGAACGGTAACTAAAGGATACTAAAGGGACTGGAAGACTTGGAAGTTGGCGGATGGGTGAACCCCTTCTAAACAACAACATTATTGAGAAAGGCCAGAATACTGAGAAGAGTCCTGGATACTTGAGAAGACTTGCTATCACTCAGACTCCAGTGGTAAACTTTATAATAAGCTCTATAATAATAACTAAGTTGGATGATAAACTGCTTCGAAATGTACAAAACATCAGATGGAGTCATAAACTTTATCGAGAAAACCATGAAAACCTGGAGAGTGGAATTGACAACAGGAGGAAGAAGCTTAGCTGAAACAAAGATCCAAAGAGGTATATTTCAAGGAGATGCACTATCACCATTACTATTCATAATTGCCACGATGCCACTTAACCACATGCTCAGAAAATGTATAGCCGGATACAAACTTTGTAGATCGCAAGGAAAGTTCAATCACCTAATGTACATAGACGACATCAAAGTATTTGTAAAAAATTAAAATGAACTGGGAACTTGAATACAAGCAGTTAGAATATACAATCAAGACATGGAAATGGAATTTGGTATAGAAAAATGTGCAATGTTTGTAATGAAAAGTTTCAAACGGCATCTGACTGACGGAATGGAACTACCAAGTCAAGACAAGATTAGAACGCTCGGAGAAAAGAGTCCAGGAGACTTGAGGAGACTTACTGTCACTCAAACTCCAGTGGAAGATTATCATCTTACGCTTATGTGTAAAACTCTCAAGGAGTAAATAATAATAATAATAATAATAATAATAATAAATTCGACTGAAGCATAAAAATTCATCTGATTTCTATTTTAAATAATCTTAAGAGCTGTCCTTTTCCCCTATACACGAGCATTTTTTATTGGTTTGTTATCTGATGTTGAAGTTGTTTTCTCCCAAACTATTATATGGTTTTAAGATAGGAAAGATCATTAAGGTAATAGTAAGGTGGATATTCCTGATAGTCTTGAAAAGTACAGCTGAGATTGGTTAGAATTCTTAGAAGAGTCTAGTCTTGTAAAGAATTTTTTCTATTTCTCGAATTTTAGTGAAGACCATATGTGACTACTGAGAGTAAAATCTCGCAGGAATAAAGAGAAGAATCGACACTGGATTAGAGAGTGATTTTTTTTATCTTGAAACTCGAATAAAGATGAAAAATTGAATAGGAGGTGCCGTTGGTGTAATGGTTATCATCGTAGGAAATGGATACAGTGACATGAATTCAAATCCTGGACGAGACTGATTGCATTTCACAAAGCACTAATACCTTTGGGAAAGGTATGAATCCAGTTATTCCCCCTCCAGCAATGGGTAAATAGTAGGGCAGACTAGGTTCTTCAGCATTGGTGAGGCAACTAGTCTAGGAGAAGGAAAACTCTGAATTCAAACCTGTTAAACTCCGCTTAAGAATTGACCTAGTGTCTCAGCCCGAGCGGAGGGGTTGGTAAATATGAAAAAGTTGAATAGTTTATCACTGTTCACCAGAGGTGAATGAAAAAAAACAAACACGCATTTTTAGTTTTATTTTCACTTTCATTTTATTTTTACGTGTTTGACTTTAAATGGCAAGTTTCTGGTAATAGTGAATACCAATACGATTCATCCAAACTTTTTTTTGAAATATCCTTCTCCCTTCTTACATGGTAGTCTTTATGTAAGCATCACTTTTCTTTCTCAGATGATCACTTGTTTCTGTCTTTCATATTGAAGATTTAAGAAACCTTCAAACGATTTTGGATTTGGTTGTCTCACTAATGTGACGAAGGATCAAACAATATCTTTCAAATCTTCTGCGCAAAAGTCAACAACGCCTTAGGCATATAAAAGTCCGGGCGATCTCTTTCTGCACAGGAAACAGTTGACATTCGAGCCTAGGAGAGATAACATCAGTCAGTACATGTTCTTTTGATCTAAATGTTTAAGGGCTATGTTTATTTCCAGGTGCCTTAGGAGCTGATAAAAAGGAAACACTGACTGAATCTAAGAAGTTTCTATCTCTCGTCCCTTGGGAGGCTTCCTTCACAAGCAGCATTTCACATTAAAACGACCTAGTATCACTCGTTGGTTTCGCTGAGAGTCAGAAAAATACTACTTCTACGTGTCTTTTGGTTTAATAAGAATAAATCAGCTCAGTTCGAAGGGGCCTTCGAAACAAATAGCTTTTTCCCCTCATCAAAAGGAGTAAGAGTTGGGTTTTTTGTCCAAAAGAAGAATGCCGACGGAACTGGGTTATTTTTACAACCACTCCTCGAAATACTTACTGTGAAGTCTCTACAATGACGCAACTATGTGTTATATTTCCGTTCCTTGGATTTTGATAAATACCAACTGGCTCTTTATTTAGAATTTGTTAGAACTTAGTATATTACCTGGTAAACCGACTCATTGCCTTGTGGGTAGTGTTCACCAATGGTCCGGGAGACCTGGGTTCAATCCCAGGTCGCGTCATACCAAAGACTTTAAAAATGGTACTTGATACCTCCTTGCATTCAGGAATAAAATTTACGCATCAAGGTTAAAGTGGAGCATTCAAGGGAAAGGAGTAGCGCCCCCCTACACCGTGGAGTAGTAGCTATTAAAAAGTGAGCTTCTTGTCACCCACGACTTCTACGGACAATATTACCTAGTACCTCCAATGGAGAGTTTCTTCCTGAAAGGCATTTTGAACCGCCTTTTTCCCACATGCCAACACTGGGGGAGATGGTAAAATTCATGTTATTTTTTAACGCTAGATAGAATAACGGTTTGGGGCAGGGTTTTGTTTGCTAGAATGTTTGGAGGGAAAGAGGGATTTGCTCTAGTGCCGACACCGTCTCGAGGAAAGTTGCAATTTAATAAACTTTTTGCTTAGATGTGGAACAAAGCCGTATGAATGGGGCAGCCAGTGAGACTCAAACTCGATTGTGAATGTTTGCTAGTCTAGCGTGCTAACCATTACACCACTAGAGGCGATAAAGTGACGAGGAAAGTTAAACCAGCAACAAGTTTTGCAATGAAAGAGAAAGACCGAGTGTTTAGAGAACTTTCTTTTTAACTGGGTTTCATTTTTCTTGAATTTCTCCCTTAACATGTTCTAAATATTCGATTTCATCTTAAAACACGAAAAAAACGTTCTCTTTCCTCAATATAAAAAATCTCGCTTAATTAGATAATTTGTCTAGGTGTCAGAATTATTGTAATTTACAAAGCTTTTTGCTTAGATGTGGCCCAGGATCGAATGAATGGGGCACTATTTACCAACCCCTCCGCTCGGGCAGGATATGACACAAGGTCAATTTTTAAGCGGAGTTTAACAGGTTTGAATTCAGAGTTTTCCTTCTTTTAGACTAGTTGCCTAACCAAGGCTGAAGAACCTCGTCTGTCCTACTATTTACCCATAGCTGGAGGGAGAATAATTGGATTCATACCTTTCCCATGGGTATTAGTGCTATGTGAAATGCAATCCGTCTCGTCCAGGATTTGAACTCGTGTCACCGTGTCCATTTCCGACGACGATAACGACTACACCACGGGCACCCAGTGAAACTCAAAATCACTCGTTAAAGTTTGATTGTCTAGCATGCTAACCATCACACCAATGGAGGAGCCCGAAAGATTTTAGAATTATAATATTTCTTATTTTCTACAACATGTACGGGGTGATTCAATTTTTAAGAAAAGTTAAAACCCTTATGGTAATAGATTTATTTTATTATTTCAAACAATATCCACATGTTCTTCATCTCTGTCAACACATTCTCAGCATCCCCCCAGATGATTAAAAATGTTTATATTTCTATGGGGTTATCTTTATTTTAAAAAAAAAGCAGAATAGATATTACGGAAATAGTTTTGAGAGATCCAAAAGGAATTGTGAATAGGTGGTGACTTTAAGATCATAATATCAAGCAGGAACACTTATAACAAAAATTGATATTTTTTAAACAAATGTATAAAGCATTTGCTGAAATACAAAAAAATCAGTGTGTTGTGTCTACACCATTTACAGTTTGTTTATGTACCCTCTCTAAACCATATTAATACCGTGTCTAATAATAAACATCAGTGTCATTACTTGTTCTGTATTGACAAGATTATTTTGTTTTTCACTTTTTATATGATTGTCTTCTCAGACATTTTCTCATGTTATTGGTTTGGGTTGCTTTTGGAACAGCTTTTTTTCTTATTTAAAATAGATTTTGCATCATTATTTCCCAGACATTTCTTGCATTTTCCCCATTGATTATCTTCCAAATAATCGGTAAACTTGTTTTTATGTCCAATTTAAATATATATATATATATATATATATACATATATATATATATATATGTGTGTGTGTGTGTGTGTGTGTGTGTGTGTTGTGTGTGAAATAATTTTACAGAAATATATATATATATATATATATATATAATAAAATGAAGTTGGTGACATTATTGGAGGGTGAACCGAAGGCTCCTTTTCAGTAGCAACTACAGGCAGGTGTAAGGGAGGGGATTTTGCATTCCCTGGATTGGTCCACATTACCCTTGATCTACACTTTATAATGCTTAGTGTAAAGCAAGGCAGCATCAAGTACCATTTTTTGTGTCTTTGTTATGATCTGTGATTGAACCTCGGTCTCTTGGCTCATTGGCGAACACTCTACTTATATATATATATATATATATATATATATATATATATATATATATATATATATATATATATGGGGAATAATTTTACAGGAATAATAACAAAATGAATATAAACAAATTGTAAATATCAAAACATTTTTAAAGTGTTCAATGACATTAGAGAATAACTTTAATATTACTTCTGAGATTTTCGTTGAGCCGTTCCGAAGAATTTATTGAAATCTCCACTCTTTAAGTATGTACTTAGCAAGCACTGTTCCACAGGATGTGACCATAGGTCAGGTGCCCGTGATGTAATGGTTATCGTTGCAGGATATGGACACGGCGACACGAGTTCAAATCCTGTACCTGACTGATTGCATTTCACAAAGCACTAATACCCTTGGGAAAGGTATGAATCCAAATATTCTCCCTCCAGCTATGGGTAAATAGTAGGACAGACTAGGTTATTTAGCCTTAGTGAGGCAACTAGTCTAGGAGAAGGAAAACTCTGAATTCAAACCTGTTAAACTCCGCTTAAAAATTGATCTTGTGTCATATCCTACCCGAGCGGAGGGGTTGGTAAATATGATGACAATAGGTCAGGTTTTAAATGGAGTATGACTGATTTAATTTTTGTGATTTTGTTCCCCTAAAATTGTTGCTTAGATAAAGCAAAAGAACCAAATGTGCCTTAATATTCACCTTTGACTTGCGGAAGTGAACAGATGTATTGATGCCTTTCTAAAGTGCTTCAGCATAAAGTGAAATGCAAATACTCTTGACCAGGATTCGAACTCGGATCAGCTGATTTTATTTCCTAAGCCGATAATATCATGGTTGGGTTTGGTTTTGCAGTACATCAACTAGTTTTGGTTATTCAATGCCAAATCTGGGTTATTCATGCTCCTTAAATATATATGATTTGTTAATATAAGTCAACAAAGTTAATTAGTTCCAAATATTGCTATAAACCTCTATCAATTCAATTAAACATTTCTCATTTATTTAGACTGTTAAATGATCAATTCTGTTTCAGATAATTCAATTATCATTAGTTATTTGTTTGCACTTAGTTTAAAAGTCAAACAGTTCTACTTGACCCATAGATAGGACTTTATCAGGTGTTCCCATTCGGGACAGAGTGGACCTGGGAGCGATGGCAAGGAACGTTCAGTCCACATATTACAAAGATCCAGCATTTCTGGATCTTCACCATCAGATTTTTTAGTGTCATATCCAGGAAACTTGTTAGCTGTGTGTACTTACCTCCCTGAAGAGATGTAGTTAGCATAATCCGCAGCACCAGCTTACTGAGGTAATTTACAAAGCTCTTTGCTTCGATGTGGCACAAGGCCGAATGAATGGGGCACCCAATGAGACCGATAATCCCACACTAAGAGCACTTTCCATTGTGGAAGTTGTTATTTTAAACACTCGCTATGAAGGCAACCACTTTTGACATCTGGCCATTTGATGATTCTAGAACTGTCTGAATCTCAATTTCTTTTTTAAACATCTCTAAACTTTATCGCAGTAACAATTGCTCCATTTTACGGGATGTTAAACCAGCACAGCTGAAATGCCTCTTTTACATCCTTTCAAGAAAAACTTGTTTTTAATATCCTCAATGTAAGCCGCTTGGTTTAATTAATCAGTGTTAAAAATCATTAATGTCAGCATCCTGTTTTATTCATTATTGTTAATTATACTTAATTATTATCATTGTGTGCAGCTAATTTGAATTCATTGTTATACATTGTTAATATGAGCTGATTGTTTTAACTTATTACTGTTAATTAGTGTCAACTATCATTAATAAGAAAATATTATTCTAATTGATTAGTCACTGTTAATTATGATTAATATAATCAGCTTTTTTATAACTTTTTGTTAAGTATTGTTAATTACAATCAATATGATGTACTTATCTTAATCAATTATGGTTAATATAATTAGCTTACTTTAATTAGTTATTCCTAATTGACATTAGTTATCATTAATGGGAACAATTAGTTTTAATTAATCATTACAATTATGATCAGTGTGCTTTAATTGATTATTGCTAATTATAATTAAATTGAGCAGTTAATTTTGTCAATATAAGCTATTTTAATAAATTATCGCTAATCATTGTTAACAATAGTATCTTGTTGTTATCATTTATAGTTAATTATGTTCAATTAATGTGAACAGCTTTTTTTAATTAATTAATTACTAATTATTATAATCATGAGCAGTTTATATGATTAAATATGGTTAATTTTTGGTAAGTATTGATTATATGATGATTAATGATTATATGAAGTATTGATTATATGGTGATTAATGGTTATATGATGATTAATGATTCTATTAATTATCGTTGATTTTTGTTTATATCTGCAGTTGGTTTTAATTAATTCTTGTTGACCATCGTTATTTTTTTAATGGGGAAATAAGCTTTTTGTCATTATTATAATCGTTATTATTGATATGCGCTGCTTATTTTAATCGATTTCAATTAAATATTCTTAATCTTTATTGATATCCAACCTACTAATGTGTTCGATTACAGTATGTGGTGTGATACAAGGTCAATATTTAAGCGGATTACAGCTAGTTTTAATCCAGTGTTACATTCCTTAGACAGCAAGGATAAAAAATTCAATCTGTCCAATTTGATTATCGCCACAGGGACAGAAGGATTCATGCCTTTCACAAGGATATTAGCGAGAATTGAAATAAAACCACACTCTTCCAAGATTTTAACTCTAATCAATGATTCTTTTTAGAACGCCAATAACCGTAACGCTTCACGCTCTTCCTACCATGGTAATTGAAAAGTTCCTGATAAGTTATTTAAAACTTTAGTATGGTTACTTTTAGCATATTTCCGTGTGACATTTGTGGAAACACGGGAAACTGAAAAGGGATGGAGCAGTTAAGCGGGACCCAATATATATATATATATATATATATATATATATATATGTGTGTGTGTGTGTGTGTGTGTGTGTGTGTGTGTGTGTGTGTGTGTGCGAAATAGAATGCCTATCATTCAGTAAAAACTAAAACGGCAATAAACTCTGTCAGAACCAAATGAAAGGACTCAATGCATAAAACGTGTTCAACGCACTGGAAATTTAAAACAAAAGTAGCAATATTTAAAAAAAAGACGAAAATAATAACACGATAAATAAATCATAATTATATTTTTCGACGCATGTGATTATATATATATATATATATATATATATATATATGAAGGTCATTCAGTAAATAAGTTCCTTTTAATTTGTAAAAGAAAAAGGAAAAACAAAGTTTCAGCAAATCTTTTTTTTTTCTTCATTTTTATGAAACCTAACAAAATGGTTACTGAATAGGAAACAACCAAGACAGAGTTTGCAAATTAAACGCACATTTTTATAACATCAGCAAAATTCAATACTTGCGAACAGCGTGAAGGGGTTACCCACTGCAAGTGGTGACAAATTAGTCCGCAAAAATAGTAATTTACGCACCGCTTTCCTTCACTGTGGCACAAGGCCGAATGAATTGGTCACTCAATGGGATTCGAACTCACTCTTGCAGGTTTGCTAGTTAAGCTCGCAATCCATTACACTATCTGAGGTGCCCTTAGTCAGCAAAACACCCACCTTACAGTAGTGTCCAACGTATTTATGAGGAATGGGACATACTTATTACTGTTCCCTGGTAAAATATATAACACATTTTAATCTCCAAAAAAGATTGTTTGACAATTATTCAATATGGGGGCAAACCAAAAAGCATGATTCAAGCTTAAAGAGATATCTTGTATCAAAGTTTTAGTGCCTGAGAAGTACAGACAATTTTTTAATCTTTACAAGAATGTATGAGATGTTTGGAGAAGACGAATGTTTTAGTCAAGAAAAATTTACAAATGGACTTACATGGGTTTGACATTCCGAGGCTAAATCAAATGAATAATCAATGCAGTAGAAACGCATGGACTTTTCGGCTGCAGTATTTTGTAAAAAAGGACACACTAAAAATCTTTTAGGATATAAAAGGACACACACATATTACTTTTCTAGTAGAAAAGTGCAATGCATCCTGCTGCCAATGTTAAGGCATAACTCACCTTATTTACTGAAAAATCCTCGTGCTAATATATATATATATATATATATAGTCATCCACAGACAGATCTGTTTCGTTCTATCAGAACTCATCAGTGTGGCTGGACAGGCTTAATTCTCGAAGCTGGCATCGAAACCTGGTTGACTCAAACGCCACTCCAAGATTCTACCCCTCAGCCACGAGGAAACCAGCGCAAGCTAAGGAAGTTAAACGGTTATGAATCACAATTGTTATTGTTTTACATATATCCGCTTAACGGCTACCGAGAACTCGATTCATATGAAGTGCTTTGCATATACGCAAATGGCAACACAGTAACATCATTCGCTAGAGAACTCAACCCAATATATATTGTCATCCACAGACAGATCTGTTTATATATATATATATATATATATATATATATATATATATATATATATATATATATATATATGCAAAGCTTTTCTAATGAATTGAGCACACCGGTATCCGGAAGTACAAAATATAAAAAATGAAAGCTAATTTAAATGCGTTATAATTCCTGAGGTGACATAGGTTGGCAAAATGGCTAAGTGGTGAGATATTAAGTCTTGCGTAAATTAAGGCGGATTTCGATTCCAGCTTGAAGCGTTCTGCGTGTCTAGCAACACTGAAGATTTGTGATACAACCAGACATTCTCTCTGTGGATATATATATATATATATATATATATATATATATATATATAGATGGCTAAAATAAATGCTAACTTAGAGGAATATTATGTCCCGCTTGTTACTGTTAAATATCACATACACTGCCCAAGAATTAATGTCGTGGGCTCTTTCACATATGGGGCTACATGGACTATTCTTTTTTTGAATATAGTCACAGGTAAAATTAAGAATCCACTTTTTCTGATGGAGGGCATTATATATATATATATATATATATATATACATCGGCATCTATTATTTCGGCTCAAAGAGATATTTGTATGTAAACTTGTCCATGCAGCAATATTTCACTACCCTCGCCATCAATCGTACACGTTCTTGGTTAGATGTAGCTGAATTCCAGGGTCATCCTAGGAATATCTAGAAGTGTATTACAAACTGTTTTAGCGAACATTGCCATGGTTTTCTTTTAGTTTGTAATTGCAGATTGTTTTTCTCCCATATTGGCTGCCGACCAGAGCAAAGAGGAAGGTATGTCGATTTCACTTTCAAAGTATCTTAATACAAAATGAATCCAAATAGCTTTGGATATGAATTAAGCTCGACTAGCCGACTCCATCTTCTGGGGTAAAAGTTAACACTAAATATGCACCCCCAGTTCGCTATGTTATCATGTTTTAATTGTCATTAGTATTTCTTATTGAAAGTAACTCCTCTTTAATATATTGAATTTATCTTTAGTTGTTGTTTTGATATTTAAGGGCACTTTTTACATAAATGATCAATAAGGACTTTTTTTTCTGAATTATTCGATATAAGTCACCTGAAGATCGTTTTGGCAAGTTTGTTTTTTGTTTTGTTCAATGGTGTATCATGGGTTATTTAATGCTAACATCACTCTTTTAGAAGAAAAAGTATGATATATTACCTAAACTTCGCAGGATATGGGGTTTCATGCCTTTCTTATGACTATTAGCCAGAAAGTGAAGGTAATAGCGCGACTGGAATTCGATCTCGCTTCCAAACATGTGGCAAGCCAGCATGTTAGCCTCTGCATCACAGGTACTTTTCCTTACACAGAGAAAATAAATAGCTTAATTTTTCAAGCAAAAAGAATTACATATTATTCTTCTCTACGTGACTAATTCACATCATGCCTTTCTTCATACAATTCATCACAACACCCTTTTCCCCTATCTACATTTACAGAATCGTATAACGTTGCTTTTCAAATACGAAATTCGTGACTTTTTCTCTATCTTCTTTCTCTGATAACACTTACGAATTTCTTTGTTTTCAGTTTGTTTTTACTTGTTTTTTCTTTGTTTTTTTATTATTATTATTATTATTATTATTATTATTATTATTACACATTCTTGTTAAAAAAACGTTATTTTCTTAGTCAAACAATAACGTTGAGCATTTCAAGAAAAAATACACAAAACATTTAAACCGTAAGCGGTTTTTTTTTTTGTTTTTTGTTTTCGTTTTTTTTTTATAATTGCTACTTCGAATGTAATGTAACTCTAAAAAAATGTAACTTTAAAAAAATTATACCGGGGCGCATATAGATAAATTAGCAAAAAATCCAGCAGCTGGTAAAAAAAAATGAGTTAGCTTTGCTCAAATACTCGTCAAGTGAACTTGGTGTAACAATATATGCTTGATCTTATACCATTGAGCAGTTCTTGCCAAGGTCACAAGCAATCAGCCATCTAAGTGAACCACAAACACCCGATGTTGTGTTGGGTGTTGAGGTGTCCTGTGAACACTGTTGTGTTCTGGTTAGTGAACACAAGTAGTAGTAATAATAAGACAAACCACGATATGTGAGGAAAATAGTTATATTTACAGGAAAGGGTATTTACAAGAGAGAGACTGTTAGAAATAAGAACATAGAATTAGTGATAGAGTAATGATATACTTCAACAATAGGAACGGCTCTTCTGGTTTGACTTGGAGACTTATTCTCAGACTGATCTCCGCTACTGCCATTTATGGCAGATGGAACAGCTCATACTGCTAAAAAGGTAGGTGATACCTAACAAACACAATCAAATTTCATAATTCTCTCTTTGTTTCTCTTTTGGTAGCTGGGGTACGAGGAGATGAACATTCGATTGACCGTAGAACGAGGAACACCTCAAAGGTAAGAGAAGTGTCAATTCATAAGAAAACGAACGTATTTTCAGCTACATCTAACCTGGCAGTATTTTCGGATACCTACTTTAACGGCCCCCAGAAATTGATAGAAGAGAATAAAGTAACAACATTCTAACACTAAAAGGAAATAGTATTTTCGTGTTTGTCCATCCGATCCAATCCAAAGATAACCCGTCAGCCACTTACTTGTCGTCGGGGAATAGCACAAAGAATATATTGACGGCAAACAGCTTTATTCCTTTTCTTCATTAAAATGCTGTCGACATTGGCATTGGGGATACTGTTTCTGATTAGTTTACGAACATATAAAAATCTATTAGAGGAAATAAAAACGGGAATTTTCACAAGCTATAGCTAGGTCAGTACTACTGTACGGTTACATACATTGGAATTTAAAAAAAAATACCCAGGGAAAAAGCTACGTGAAGACAAGACAAGGAAGTTTGATACAATCAATCTTCGTATCTGTGACTCTCTTCTCTCAGGATATATATATATATATATATATATATATATATATATATATATATATATATAATATATATATATATTAAGCATTCATAGACATCAAACGGTGATTAAACATCACTGGATGTAATTCTTCCTTGCCCTGAAGAGAGTTTATTCAAACCAAAACGTCATAACGTTGACTTTCTTTGACATTAAATTCTTCTTTTTGAATTATCTTGTTATTAAATTATTCTGTCTGTCTGAGTGTCAGTCCCCCCCCTCTCTCTCTCTCTCTCTCTATATATATATATATATATATATATATATATATGAAAAGACTGATATATATATATATATTATATATATATATATATATATATATAAGTCTTTTTATATCTATCTATCTATCTATCTCTCTATCTATCTATCTCTGTCTATTCTGAGCTGTCTATCAAATCTCACGTGTTTCTAAAACTTGAGCAATTTACCTTATTTACAACTACAACGCTATGTGGAAATTTGAGCCTCCTTTTTTTAAAGCAAAAGAAGAAAAACACGTTTCTTTGGATAACTTTCATCATCAATTATTTCTTTTTTTAATGGTTTTCTGTGAAATTTCCATTCGCTCGTATCCTTTTCTTTTTTTTTAATCAAAATCTGATTAACATTTTCTTATACAAATACAGATTTATTTTGTTAAAGTCTCGTTTCTATAATTAATTGTTTTTCTTCTGTTTTCTCATAATACGTAATGTTTAAATGGAAAGAAAATATATTTCTGTTGCGATTAATCACAAAACTAATTGTGAAATAGTAAAAAAAAAAAAATCCATTAATTTACAGATTTAAAAAAAAATAACAATTCAGGATTTATAATTAAGGCCACTTCTTTTACACACACACACACACACACACGTATATATATATATATATATATATATATATATATATATATATATATATATATATATATATATATATATATAAAGGCGCCATTTTTTTTTCATTATGTCAATTCTTGTAAGTTTTGCGTACTTTTCTTTGTTTAAACAGATTTTCTTACACTTTTTAACGTGGAAGTTACGCCGTTCTTACAATTTGCTTTTATAAGTAGACTTTTTCTTCGTTTTTGTGACCACCTTTTTTTTTTTTTCAATTTTTCTTTTTCCCGTCTTCTAATCAGATGTTATCTATTCTTTTTGTGTAACACTTTGATAATTTTTCTTTTGATTATTCAAAACCGATCGTTGTTTTCATAAGAAACTATATGCTTCATTTGCAAGGATTCAATATAAATTTTTAATTGCCGTTTCTTGTACAATTCTTGGCGTAGATTATAGATCTACCGAAGAAAGGGTGGCCCAGTTGGCTGGGGCTGCAAAATATACTGACTGCATCTTTGCACAGGTATAAAATTTCCCCAACGAGTGTTTCCTTTTGACAATAAACAACCTGATGATTAAGATTCTATAATGCTAATGCTTTGGGGAATGCAGAGTACCTCTTTATTTCTCTCGCTAATAAATCTACTCTGACCCGGTGTGGTAGCACCTGATAGCGTCCGATCTATGGTTCAAATCGAACTGTGGAACATTTTATTTGTTTATTTTGAAATCTAAATTAAGTGCAGAAAAACGACTAATGCTAAAATGAATTGCTTGAAATAGAACGTTTGATCAATTTACCGTTTGTGAACAAATGAATGATGTTTAATTGAATTGTTAGTGTTAAACTGCAATTCTTGAAAACATTCAACTATGTTCAAACAAATGATTAATAGCAAATAGTAATTCGTATTTGAAAGAAATAAGTGAAACCATTTAATTGAGAGAAAACATGAATTCTGGCTCGCTTAAAAATGTTATCGAAAATGTGTTTCGAAGTCATATATATTTAGTATATATTTATAGAAACGTTTTTTGCATTAGAAAACCGACAAGGGTTGGTATGCCATGAAAAGAAACGAAACCAAATCAATGAAAGTGGTGAATTCGATGTTTTGTCGGAGAAATGAGTCTTTAATACATCGACTTAGAACTATATTATATTACGTTTTTTGGGTAAATAGTAGGGCAGACTGAGTTCTTCAGCCTTGGTGTGGCAATTAGTCTTGGAGAAGTAAACCTCTGAACTCAAACCTGTTAAGCTCCGCTTAAAAAATGACCTTGTGTCATATCCTCCCCAAGCGGAGGGGTTGGTAAATATAAATATATTTGGTATTTGTTGGTAAATATGTAAACTTACTAATTTTAATTGTAATAATCCTTAGTGAATGATTTTAGCTTTAATTAGACGTTAATAGAAATAACGTGCGCTCAGATATATTCCTATTACTGATAATTTTCAAACAGACTTGTGTGACACATCGATGTGACTCTAACAGATCAGAGCTTTTATTTCAAATGTGTTTTCTTTCATTTCATAATCAGGCTTTCCTTTGGGTGATGACTGATATTTATATAAGAATTGGTTTAGTTTGTTGGGTTTTATGGCATATCAACCTTTGTAGGTTATTTAACGCCGAATCCGTTTTTATGTAAATAATGTGTTCTATTTAAAACAATTCAGTTTAGCATAAGTTTAATTGTCAAGAAGATTTCCTTTTCAAACTATTCAAGCAGTTATATGTAACAATTCAGTTTAGTGCAAATACAGTTTTAATGTCGAAAAACAGTTCTATTTCAAATAATTCAGTTAAGTATAAGCACACAGTTGAAATGTAAGTACGGTTTAATTGTCAGAAACATTTCTATTTCAAGCTAGTCAGTATACGCAAACAATTCAGTTCAGCATAACTATGCCGTTAGTTCTATTTAACCCATAGATAGGACTCTATCAGGTGCAACCACTCCGGGCCAGAGTGGACCTTGGAGCGATGGCAATGAAGGGGTACTCCGCATTCCCCAAAGCTCCAGCATTACTGGAACCTCACCATCAGATTGTTTAGTGTCATATCCAGGGCACTCGTTAGGGGGCGGGGTCTTACCCCTCTGCCGAGCTACAGCCGGTGTATTCTACAGCCCCAGCCGACTGTGCAATACACAGAGTTAAATGTCAAACAGTTTTTTTTCAAATAATTCAGTTCAGCATAAGTACACAGCTTAGACGTCAAAAACAGTTCTATTTCGAGCTATTCAGTTCAGCACTAGTACGCAGTTCCAATGTCAAAACAGTTCTATTTTAAATCATTCAGTTCAGCATAAACATGTAGTTTAAATGCAAAAATCAGTATAGTGAAAGAAGCACGGTTTAGTTCTATTTAACCCATAGATAGGACCCTTATCAGGTGCTACCACTCCGGGCCAGAGTGGACCTTGGAGCGATGCCAATGAAGAGGTACTCCGCATTCCCCAAAGCTCCAGCATTGCTGGAACCTCATCATCAGATTCTTTAGTGTCATGTTTAAGAATTGAATTATCATTAAATACAACTAGCTCAAGTACCCTTCTCCTGTGCGTAAAAGTTTACCATTTAGCTAAAATTATCTCTTTTATTGTAAAGTTTTCAAAATAAAAAATGTACAACAACGGTTGTAAACCTATTAAATAAAACCTATCAAAGAAGTGGTCAATGAAAATAAACCTATAATAAAAGTTATAAATGAAAGTAAACCTAGGACAGAAGTTACGTGGCGCAGTCAATAGCTTTCCAGACTTTTTTTGTACAGACATTTAAAATTGTCGTAGAATCTTGAAAATTTAGTATGTTATTGCTATACATCTTATAAGATGACAAGTCAATTTTTTATGATTTCAGTTTCAAATGAACAGCTACAGTAGGAATTGGAATAAATCATACTAAAGCCTGATTGTGACTGCCGGTGAATTTCAAAAATGCAATCTGGACGTGAGGACACTTTAGAAGAAAGATATGTAATAAAATTCTTTTTTAAACTTGTAAAGATGTCATAGCACCGTATGGAATGCTTCAGACTGTTTTCGACCATCTTGCATGAATTGAGCATCAGCTTTTGAGTGTTATAAGAGATTCAAGGGAGACAGGGAGTCCGTGGGGGATGATGAAAGTGTGGGAGGAGTAAGGAAGTCAATACACCAGAGTTGATGGGCCAAAGAGTTTGGGTTAGGGTTACTATATTGAGGTTTTAAGGGAGTTCAGGAAGAGATTCCGTCGGAAGAGGCCAGTACTCTTCAAATCGGGTCAGTAGCATTTCCATCAAGACAATGTACCAGTCCACAACTCCATTCTTGTTACAGATTATTTGACTAAGATGGGCATCAATGCAGTTCCTCACCCACCCTATAGACCAGACCTTGCTCCCTGTGACTTTTGGTTATTCCCTAAGCTCAGAGGCTGTCGTTATGAGACCCCTTAGGAGATGAAAGAGGCTGTGACCACGCTCACACAAGAGGACTTACATGGGGCATTCCAGAGGTTGTTGGAACGGCACAACAAATGCATTGCACCCGGAGAAGATTACTTCGAAGGGAACTACAGTTTCATGTGTGTACTATCAATAAAAGTGCCAATACGAAAAAAACTCTAGAAACTTATTTAATGATTCTCGTACCTATGAAAAATGACCTACGAAATAAAATCTATAAATAAGTGGTCAACGAAAATCAACCTATGTTTGAAATCACCTTTTAAAAATAACTTATGAAAGAAGTGACTTATGAAAGTGAATTCATGATTGAAGCGACCAATTAAAGTAATCTTATGATATAAGTTACCTATGAAATTTAACGTATGATAGGAGTGATCTACAATGATGGAAATAAGTTTCAGACGCCCCATTAAATTGCTTATTATGTCACAAATTCCTCTGAAAGTGTGGGCGTGGTACCTAGATCCAATGGTTATTAGTATACAAATTCGATTTTATAACAACTTTCAACCAAAAAAAGTTATAAGAAGAATACTTTTACGAGGGTGGAAATAAATATAAGACAGTTTTGAAAATTTCTATTTAACAGCAAAATAGTACAAAATTCAAAATTTAAAAGTCTCTCCTTTCAAATGTAATACTTCAACACACTTGTTTTGGATTGAATTAATAAATTTCTGAGAGTTTCTGATGGAATTTCGTTCCAATACTATTTAATGTATTAATTTAAAGTTACTCTATCTTCAAATAACGTTACTTTCCTTGACAAAATTCCCCACAAATTTTCTATTGGGTTTAAATCTGGAGACATCGTGATTTAGTTCGAAGCTTCAATATTTTTTGCTGTGAATCAGTTTTTCGTGACCTTAGAAGTGTGCGTAGCTGCATTGTCCAGTTTAAAAGAGTCATTTTTTTGTTTTGGATTGAATTAATAAATTTCTGAGGGTTTCAGATGAATTTCGTTCCAATACTATTTAATGTATTAATTTAAAGTTACTCTATCTTCAAATAACGTTACTTTCCTTGACAAAATTCCCCACAAATTTTCTATTGGGTTTAAATCTGGAGACATCGTGATTTAGTCCGAAGCTTCAATATTTTTTTGCTTTGAATCAGTTTTTCATGACCTTAGAAGTGTGCGTAGCTGCATTGTCCTGTTGAAAAGAGTCATTTTTGGTGTCTAAAGGATTTATAAATGGGAAGACATTTATCCAAGATATTGATATATCGACATTGATATTTTCCTTCCAATACAACTAAATCAACCTTTCCAGACGGAGAAAAAGTTCCCCAAACCATAACAGATCCTCCTACAAATACTCCTTTTGAAAACATCTGTTTCTCTTTTAGTAAATGATGTCAATAAAACTGGGAGCCGTTGGACCGATCAAAATCATATTTTTTCTCATGAGAAAACACCACGGTTTCCCATTTCTCCTTCGTCCGTGTAACTTTTTCTTTACCCAATCTATGCGCATCTTGTGTTTAACAGTTAAAGCAGGGGCTATCTCCCTGTTTCGATAAACGATATTTGGCGATTCGTGGAGAAGTTGACGAACTCTTCTTGAAGTAATGGGTGAGTTCTAAGATTTCTGCAGATCTCTTGAACTTGATTGCCCTTTAGAAACTTCTCGAAAAAGTCGATATCTGGCTGCATTTGTAATTTTAGGTGGACGACCTGGTGCCTTACGATATAGAGTCCTTTAGATAATTCCTCACTACTGTTAGGTACCTCGAAAGTTCTCTTGCAATGAAACTTATAGATTTTTCTTCCAGTTTATTGGCAGAAATTTGCCCTTTTTCATTTTCCTTTAGTGGAGAGTTCCTAGGCATTTTGCAGCAAATGTTTAAATATGGCTTACTTGGTTTAAAATCATGATAGATGTCTTTTCTTCTTCTGACATTCTGAAGTAAACCAGATATGCAAATTTTCAAAACTGTCTTATAATTAATTCCACTATAAAAAAGGAAATTTTGTTAAAAACATTTGTTGGTGGAATGTTGTTATAAAGTCGAATATGTATACTAAAACCCATCAGATCTAGGTACGACACACACATTTTCAGAGGAATTTGTGCTGTAATAAGAAAATTATTAACAATTTAACTGGGTGTCTTACACTTGTACCCACTACTGTATGAAAGTAAGCATATGAAAGACGCAACCGTTGAAAGTAAGCATATGAAAGACAAGAACTATGAAAGTAAGCCTGTGAAAGACTCGGCCTATTAAAGTAAGCCAATGAAAGACGCTAGCTATGAAAGTAAGAACATGGAAAACACAACCTATGAAAGTAAGTACATGAAAGACACGGCCTATGAAAATAGGAATATGAAAGACGTTACCGATGAAAGTAAGCATATGAAAGACATAACTTATGAAAGCAAGCATATAAAAAAGTAACCTATAAAAGTAAGCATATGAAAGACACAACCCATTAAAGTAAGCACATAAAAGATGTGACCTATGAAAGTCAGCATATGAAAGACGCAACCTATAAAAGTAAATATATGACAGACACGACCTACGAAAGTAAGCCTATGAAAGACTCGGCATATGAAAGTAAGCCTACGAAAGACTCGCCCTATGAAAGTAAGCCTATGAAAGACGCAGCCTATGAAAATAAGCCTCTAAAAGGCGCAAGCTATGAAAGTAAGCCTATGAAAGACTCGTCCTATGAAAGTAAGCATATGAAAGACGTGACCTATGAAAGTAAGCATTTGAAAGACACGACCTATGAAAGTAAGCCTATGAAAGACTCGTCCTATGAAAGTAAGCATATGAAAGACGTGACCTATGAAATTAAGCATATGAAAGACGTGACCTATGAAAGTAAGCTTTCGACAGAAGTTACCAATGAAAGTAAACGTATCACAGAAGTGATCAATGAAAGTAAATCTATGATTAAATAAACGGTATGATACTAAACCGGTAAATAAAATGACAGCTAAAATTAGACCCCGTACTATAGGTAATATTCATCTCAGTTTAACTCACTTAGAACATAGTTTTAGAAGTTTCTTTACCCTTAATCTTCTACATAACTTACATTCATAAAGTACCCTTTATTTTCTGTCATATAAAATTGTCATATTTAGATATTGCTCTTTGAAATGTCCATGGACTTTAGAATATATTTTCTTGGAAATCTTACTGAGAAACACTTGGCCCTTTCATTCTTCAATGCAAACTAGAGGTGTCTACATACCGGTTTTCCCTAGATTTTTCCTTTGTTTTAAACGTAAGAAACATGTTTCATCTACAGTACACTTAACCCTTTCACAGTTTCCAAGACCCCTAATTGGCAATGAAAAGTGTCACAGGAACAAATTGTGAGCAACATGTGGTTCTCAGAACAATTAAAGGGTTAAGAGTACTATAAATAAAACGTATTTCTGACCTTTAGATTTTCTTGTTTTACTTGTTTTATTATACAATTATATATGGTTAAATAGTAGGGCAGACTGGGTTCTTCAGCCTTGGTGAGGCTACTAGTTTAGGAGAAGGAAAACTCTGAATTCAAACCTGTTAAACTCCGCTTAAAAATTGACCTTGTGTCATATCTTGCCCTAGCGGAGGGGTTGGGTAAATATGATTATACAATTATTTTACATCTCCTGAACGATATCTAATCCTTACCAGTAAAGCTTAACTGTTTAATAATAACTGTTTAATAACTGTTTAAATAAAATCATTGATTTTCTATTTCCCGTTTTCAAGTTTGGAAATTAAAATTATGGTCATTTTATCATGTTTTGAAGCAATATTGTATTGCAATCTCGCTATCCTGTCACCTTCGGCCATTAGTTTTCTCGCCGCCATGTTTTCTCGTGACACCACGCTGTTCGATCTTTGAGGATAAGATCAATAAGAAATACATTTTCTGCATGTACATTTTTTTTTCATTTTCGATTACGTAACAGGTACGTACGTGCACCAGGAATTAGCTTTCTTCGATCATGGAAATTGGTTCGAATTTCAATGTCTCCAGCTGACTAATTCAAAGAAGAAATTTAACTTCTAACATTTGGACATCTTCTGTCAAATGAATGAAATTATCCAATAAAACTTAATTTCACAGAGTGTTTTCTGGATCGTCACATGTTAATTGAATTTAATTGACATTGTTGTTTCCGTCTTGGGATAAATTTTCATACCTTTTAAAAATAAATACAATACTTCTGGAATTATACATATATCTAATCTAGTATTTAACAGCAACATGGATTTCTTCAGTTTATTACACAAAACAATATCTGGTGGTTAGACTCCAGTTCTGACGCTTTGGGGAGTATGGAATAAAAATTCATAGTCCTAACTCCAATGTCTTCTCTTATCTGGGGTAATATCACTTGCATGGGTCCCATCATTGGGTCAAATTGTTTAATCTAAAATTATTCCAATTAAAGGAGTTACAGGATACCATAATCAATAATTTTTAAACTTACAATTATTACTGGACATTGGCATAATGGTTAGAGTCTTCGCTTATGGTCCAGGAGACCTGGGTTCAATTTAAGGTCGACTCATACCAAAGACTCAAGAAATGGTACTTGACGCTTCCTAACTTAACACTCAGCATTATAAGGTACGAATCAACTGTAAAGTAGAGTAATTCAAGGGGAAATAGTAGCGCCATCCCCAACAACTTGGTGTAGTAGTTATGGAAGAGGGACCCTTCGGGTCACCCTCGACAATTGTCACCAACTTTACTTACTTGCTTTACAATTAGTAGTAGCAGTAACTTAAAAAGGTATGACAACATACCAGTTATTGGGATTTGATAGTTTTAGTTTAGTTTGGTTGGGTTCAATTTATGGCATATCAACCATCGTAGGTTAATTAAGGCCAGATGCTCTTTATACATATTGTATATGATTTGTCAATGCATAGTTGGTTGATAACATTTTAAAATAGTCCTAGTTACTTTGTTTACACACCGTTAAATGGTTATTAATATAATGTGTAAGTAAATAGAGTGTAAATGAGCAAATTTTAAAATGAGTCAGAGTTAATTTCATTGCCCACAAGAATTGATATTATGTGCACACAGTTAAATGGCTCCAAATATTTCAACATGAATCGTTCTATTTAGAATTAATTATTTGTTTGCGCTCACCTAAATGATTTCAAATATTGTTATCTAACAATTTTATTTGCACACAGTTAAAAGATTTCAAATATTTCAATCATACATCTTAGATGCATCAGGGAGGTCTTCAGTGATGCGCTGTCTTCATTGCCGATTTCGGGTTATTTCTGCGTCATATCAGCTCCGACAGTAACACCGGCTTGACTCTGAAAGAGCCAAGCCGCCTTCGTGATCGCGACGTGCTACGCTCGTGCCTCTACCAAAGCAAATAAAAAATAAATAAAAAGCCGGACTTCGGCCGTTCTTACAGACATCTGTCTTTTAGTAAACACCCAATGAAAACAGAGCATTCCACATTACTATCTATCATAAATAGTTCTACTTGCACTCATTTAAATGTTATCAAATATCGCTATGTTATAAAAACAACTCAATTTGGGCATTCAGCTAAAAAGTTTCAAGTATTGCTAATCGATACTAATAATTCTACTCAGTATTTCTCATTCGTTCTCTCAGAGTTAAATTTTTCCAAGTATCACGAACAATTCAATTTATTATCACTCGTTTGTTTACACTCATTAAAATGGCCTAACAGTTCTATTTCAAACAATTCGATTTATCCTGCATGCACACATTTTAGATGTTAAACAATTCTATTCGACCCATAGATAGGAACCTATCAGGTGCTACCACACTGGGTTAGAGTTGACCTAGAAGTCATGGCAATGAAGGCTTACTGTGCATTCCCCAAAGTTCCAGAGTTGAATCTTTGCCAACAGATTGTTTTGAGTCATATCCTGGATACTTGTTGGGGGATCTTACTCCTCCAAAGAAAGGCAGTCGATTTATTCTACAGTCACAACCAAGTAGGTAGTATTAGATAGGAATAGTTAGAAAGATATAGCTGTGTCCATACAAATAAGCATATCAAAACATTGGCTTTAAACAATGTACTTTGAATACATTATTAGTTTTAGTAATCCTCGTAAGTATACAGTTTTGTGCAAATTATTTGTATTATATAAGAATATTTGATTTCATTAAACTGTGTGGAAAGAAGATTTTATCAATGAATGAAAAAGTGGTATTCAGATAAATGCAATCAAACACTGGATATGTAAATGCCATCACAAACTTTTAGATATGAATCAACTTTCGGTAATAAATAACCCATTAGGAGTTGACATGCCATAAAAATAAACTAAAGTGAACAAAGTAAAAATATATTCCTCATGAAAAGTAGTTTTTTAGATTAAATTTTCAAGTCGTTTGGATAAAGATAAATCTCAAATTAGGAAACGTAATGTTGCACTTGAGATCTGCTGCCTGAACGGTCTAGCCAGCCCCGCGTCGTCTTCCCACGTGTTTGCTGAGATTATAAATATCAGTCGGGAATCATATTTGGTCTTATATTTGCTTACCGCAGTCAGGTCCACAAAAAGAAAAAAAAAACGATAAAAAAAAATACACTGTCGCATGACTATATTTAGCGATTCCTCTTCTTCATGAGGATCCTGGAGGCTGCGTACGTGATGCTTGGTTCTTCAATTTACGCTCAACAGACCGTAACTTTCGCTATATGGACAGCAGACGAATCTTTGGGGCTTGATAGTTCTCCATCTCATCTCGTATCCATTGACCCACTTCTTTCTATTGCTTTCAGGGTCGCACATCTAAACAGGCCATTTTTTAAATATCTACTTGAATTGAATCCTTCTTGCAAGCAACTCTATGGAAAATGAGCGCGAAAAGTTGCTCACTAAGCTTGGCAGCCTGCTTCAAACGGCCATCTGCTAACTGCCGTTCTTAACTGCAAACTATTTCAGTTTCGATTAGCAACCTTGAATATATGTGAAGCCGATTTTCGTAAGATAAAAACTGCGTCATCATTGTGTTCACCGTCCAGAAATAAAATTCTTTAAAAAATGGGATACTTGTGTACTGGCCTCTGACCTTTCTAGTGCGGACACTTTAGTTTATTTCAGATATTAATACAATAACCCTTCTATTTCTATCAAGAAATCCCTTTCTTTTTATTGTACTAATTATAAAATCAACCAATCTTTCTACTTTGTTTAATTGCCTTTTAAACTATTATACAAACACAAAATAAACATTATCATACACTTTTATAAGATACACCTATTCCTACACTCATACAGAAACACTCACATTAATTTGTAATATTTGAACATATGTGAAACTAGAGACAGGAGAAACTATTATACTATTCCGATACAAAATGATTTGTTGGTTTGTTGAAGGTTGTCTGTTTATAGTTGGGCTTGGTCTCTACCTTTAACGGCATATCAACTCTTTTTTATTAGTTGATGTCAAAATTTGATCCATTTGTAAATATTTAAGTGTATCTCTGAACATATTTTCACTTTTCCACTATATTTTAATCATACTTATTATTTTTTTATAATACTTTTTATAGACTGTTGTATGATTTGCAATGTGCCTATCTAAAACCAGTAATTAATATTTTCTAGTTTAAGTAACTATTTTCAATTACTACGAACGATTTTGTGCACAGTCAACTGATTTCAAGTCATCATTATCATCATCATGTCGTGACGCAAGCACGGATACCCTGACCCTCTCTCGCCACTTCTCCCTATCGTTCATCGCCTCCGGCAGGTCTTCAGAGCTATATCCCGTATCCTCACATAGCCGCTGAATGTATGTTCCAGCTAGTCGTCCTGCTTTTGCCCGGCCATATGTGGGTGTCCATAGGACTACATCACTTATGAGATCGTCCCTGCTCTTCCAGCAGGGTCCTACATGTCTGGTTCGTCTAACTTAGATAGTTTTCGTGATGGGGGGCAGGTAGCCGTAAAGTTGGTGCCTTGTGGGGTGTTGCCGCTAGGACTTGTTCAATGAGTAATTGCTGTCTGCCTTCTTCTCCAGCCGTTTATTTAGCGTCCAAGTAGTGCATCCATACAGCAGTATCGATACGACTGCTGCCTGGAAGAAACTGCGTTTCATTTTATCGGTCAGGTCTGATTTCCATATGATCAATAGCCTATCAATAGCTGTCAATGCCTTCGTTAGCCGCGTGTCGATGTCCATTTCGGTTGATGGTTTGGTTTGGTTTCTTTGTTTAATGGCATATCAACTCTTTGTAGGTTATTTAATGCCAAAGTAATTCTCCTAGAAGAACAGTAGTGGTACTATTTAACCCATAGCTGGGAGGATAAGGGAGTTCATACCTTTCCCAAGGGTATTTGCCCGAAAGTGAACGTAATAGCGCGACTGGAGTACGAACTCGCGTACTACGATACCGCAGTCGATCGCTTTAACCATTACACCACGAGGACACCCCCTTTTTCGGTTGATGAGACGCTGCTTCCTAATCCTTTGTAATTAATTATAATTACTATTAACTATTTAATAATCATCGTGTGTTTACGCACATTTATGGTCTTTGAATTATTACTTTCTGACACCACTAATTTTAAGCTATAATATATTTTCAAATATCTAGTTATAATCATCCACAGTAAACAATTCTGACATCATTTATTCTTAAAACAAATCATCATCATCATCATGTCGTTTTTGTAGCACGGATATCCCTGACCCTCTTTCGCCACTTTTCCCTATCGTTCATCGTCTCAGGCAGGTCTTCTGGACAACATCCCGTATCCTCACATAGTTGCTGAATGTATGTTCGTGCTGGTCGTCCTGCATTTGCACGGCCATGTGTGGGGGTCCATAACAGTACATCACTTATGAGTTCGTCCTTGCTTCTCCAGCAGTGTCCTGCGTGTCTGGTTCGTCTAACTTGAATAGTTTTCCTGATAGGAGGCAGGTGGCCGTACAGTTGGTGTCTTGTGGGGTGTTGCCGCCAGGATTTGTTCAAGATTGCTCGCAGCATTCTTGTGTAATTGCCGTCTAGCTTCTTCAGCCGTTTTCTTAGAGTCCATGTAGTGCACCCATATAGCAGTATCGATGCGACCGCTGCCTGGAAGAAACTGCGTTTCATTTTATCGGTTAGGTCTGATTTCCATATAATCGATAGCCTATTGATTGCTGTCCATGCTTTCGTGTCGATGTCTTTTTCGGTTGATGCGACGCCGCTTCCTAGGTAAGTGAATTTGTCTACTAGCTTAAGAGGGGTTCCGTCTATAGTGGAGATGTCACCCGTTTAATTATAGCTCATATATTCCGTTTTGTGTGCATTGACATAGAGGCCTATGCCGGCGGCTGCTCGTTCCAAACTATGCAGTAGTGTTTCGGCTTAACTTGCCTAAATTTAGATAAAATTGATGTATTTCTTTTTATTATTAATTATTATAACGCGAATAATAATCACTAGCTCGCACCCAGTTAAACGATGCCTTATCCATTAAAATTTTCTTATAGATATATTGATGGGACCATAAATAGTACTCGGTCTCCAGGAAAGATTGAACCTGGGAGTAATATCCATGAAAAGATATCCATAATCCCTACTTCTCTAGAATTGAACCCTCACTATCCATTACAATTTAGAGTTATATCCAGATAGCACATTTTTTCATGTGAACTGAACCAGTATATTCTAAGCACTACCAATATGGCGAATGAATCTATCTATCTATCTATCTAGAGTTATCCAAAAGTAGGTGAACAGTAAATGATTACTCGTTTTTTTGAGATTACATATACTATTATATTTACTCATATAATCTTTATATTGACAATTAGATTTTATAGTGTACAATAATACAAAATCACTAAAATTTTATCAATGCAGGTGCTCACACTACTTTCTATGAGAATTTACACAGCTTTAAAGTCTAATATAAACGACAAACCTATTCGAGCTATTTTCCATCTACTTTTGAACCACTCAGTACATAAATATATAGGATGTACAAAAAAGTGACATAGTTTTACAGGCTAAGAATTTTGGCTATTCTTGTTGAAATAGTCTCAATTTTTCTCAGAATTTATGGAAACCGATAAAGATTTTATATTTTGTGGAAGAGAACAGCTCAAGCTAATCTCTATGAGTATCTGTCAGAGAGATGGATCAGGCATGGTGGAGATGAAAACAGTTTTTTGATGAAAAACCTCAGCAGTTACCGGACCAGTCCTCGAGTGAAGAATATGTGAAGGGACTGATGTATACTCGCTATCTCCCTGTTAGCATTGATAAAGTCAAGTAGAGAATAACTTTCGCACTGAATAATGTTACTGGAGACATGCAGCGGCGTGTTTGGCAAGAACTTAACTGCCAACTTGTTGCGTGCTGTGTCACAGGTGCTGTACAAATTGAACCCATATGAAATCAGTCCTAGAATGAACTTATAATGTTCAACACCGAACCTGTTTAATTTCATGAAGCTAAACAGGAATTTTCAAAATAATTTCTTTAAAAATGATGTCCCAGTTTTTCGGACACACTGGGTATGTACGTACTGATATCATTATATATACAACCCATTAATATGATAATGATTTATTTAATATAATATAATCCAAATCAGTAAGTTTATGCTTGCTCTGATTTCTATATACAGTTAAAAATCTTTCTTTAAGATTCTTTGCCACGATACACATGAAAGACTAAATTCTTAGGAATGTCTTTAGAGGGAATTTTTCGGACACATTCCGACAGAATCTATCTCTGCATCCAGATTGTTTGGACATTTTGCAGTCAACTTCCAGCTAGATCTTGGGTCTTTTGCCTTCGAATTGGGTTTGTTTACTGACTAAGTAACTTGATATTTGTGTACCCAACGATATATTTATCTTTTCCTGGAATAATAGTTAAAACTTCCTGCGAACTTTTGCTTTCAAAGTTTTGAATGATTTTCTCTCAAATACATAATGCAACTTTTCCCCCTTTCTTCTCCAAGGCATTATGATCGAGAGCTAATAGCTGTTATAGTATAGCATTTTAAAATCTAAAACAAAAAAGGACACGACATTATTAGTTGAAGTTATTCGCAGTCACATGGGTGCCATATATATATATTGAGACACCCTATATGTATGATCAAGCTGTGCAGATAGCACGAATATATATATTTGTTGGAATGATTAAAAAAATATGTATTTTGAATCTGCAGGAAAAATTTTATCATATAGCTGTGTTATTTCTGAATAAAAGTCTGACAAGATCGTTATTGTTTAATGCAAAATCCTACAGGTCAGGGAGGTTCTGGGAGTAATAATAATGAGTGTTCTCCAAACAACTCAGTTTTTTTATAAAGCATGTTATGTTTCTCACACACACACACACACACACACACACACACACACACACACACACACACACACACACACACACACACACTTTATATATATATATATATATATATATATATATATATATATATATATAGTGATAGCTCCCAGGTCTACTCTGAGCCAGAATGGTAACACCTGATATGGCCCTATCTATGAGTTAAATAAAACTAAAGGCATACTTATGCTAAATTGAATTGATTGAATAAGAACTGTTTGACTAAACTGAATAACTAAAAAATAGAAATGTCTATGAAAATTGAACTGTGTACTTGCATTTAAGATGCTTTCTTTTGCAAAACTGAAGTGTTAGAAATGGAATTGTTTTTGACATTGAAACTCTACTTACGCTGCATTGAATTCTTTAAATAGAAATGTTTTGATATTTAACTGTGCGTAAGCAAAATCTATACTTAAACTGAATTAGCTGAATTAGAACTGTTTGACTTAACTGAATAACTTGAAATAGGAATTTTTGACATTTAAACTGTGTACTAATATTTAACTGAATTGTTTGAAATAGAACTAATCATTTGTTTAAAAATGGATTTGGCATTAAAAAACCTTCAAAGGTTGTTATGTCATAAAGCCCCAACAAACAAACCACACACACACACACACACACACACACATATATATATATATATATATATATATATATATATATATATATATATATATATATATATGTATATACAGCTACTAACCATTGGTATTAATAATAATTGTCAACTAATACATTTACCGCTGCGAACTGTTCTTCGTTCATGTAGAAGAGTGATTTGAATGAGATCCTATTAAAATAAACTTGAATAAGAAGATGGCAAATGATATACAAAGTCAATATTAATAATAAAAATAATCATATTTAAATAACTCAATCATTGTGATACAAAGTATGCGCACTTTTTCAATAATTTACTTTACAATACAAAACCGGTCAATTGATAAAGAAAACAAAACCAAAATAAATTAAAAAAAAACAAACACTCAAACTTTGGTAGTGCATGTTATACAATTTCGAAAAGTTGATTTCTTTCTTTCTTTTTTTTTCTTTTCTTTTCTATTTTTATTCTGGCAAGTTCTTAATCAAACTCATCAGTTTCCGTAAACAAACATCGGAAATATCTAATTCAACGAAGAAATTTCTGGATAGAAAACAACAGAGGAACTGAAAGCGTGACAAAATGAAACATTGGTTTTTATTGTGAATGTCACATGAACCGAACAAATAAAAGTCTGCGTGCTTTTGGCCGTGAAATGTTTGGTTTGTTCATTGTTACCGAGGAATGAGGTTTGTGTTCGTAGACAAAGATGAATATCGGAAAAATAAAGTTTAAGAATTAGCAATCGGCAACAGCTTTTCTGGGATTTAAAAAAAATATGTAGTGAATAAACTATTTAATGAGTACGCATGACATTAATCCGTTTAAGATAAGATACAGGCGATTAAGAATAAATCTTTTTCTCAAAATCTTCCTTTCACTTGCTCATTTATCAATCCAAATGTCTGTCTGTTTGTCACTCTGACTGACAGGTTGAAAATCTCAAGTTGTTTTCTTATTCATGTTCACTAGGATTTATCTATGTAAAATCGTTCAGTTTCATTATTTTATAACATATAATATTTAGTGGGTTATTCAAAGCCAAAGCAATCATCGTTGAAGAGCTGAAGGTATAAGGGAGCTGACAAGTTTCAGGGAGAGAGAGAGAGAGAGAGAGAGAGAGAGAGAGAGAGAGAGAGAGAGAGAGAGAGAGAGAGTTAGAAATTGATTGAAAGAGAAATAGATAAAGAGATAGAAAGAAAAGGAAAAGGAGATAGAGAGAGAGAAAGAGAGAGAGAGGGAGATTGAATGAGAGGGGGAGGGGGAGAGAGATAGAAATTGATTGAAAGAGAAAGGGAAATAGATTGAAATAGAAAAAGAGATAGAAAGAAAGGGAAAGAGAGAGAGGGTGATAGATTGAATGAGAGAGAGAGGGTGAGAGGGTGGAAATAGATTGAAAGAGAGTGAACGAGAGAGGGAAATAGATTGAAATAGATAAAGAGATTGACAGTGAGGGAAAGAGAGGGAAGAGGGAGAAAGAGATACATTGAATGAGAGAGAGTGAGAGAGTGAGAGAGATAGAGAGAGAGCAGGTTTATAATCTATAAGGAGGTACCCGTGGTGTAATGGTTATCGTCGTAGGAAATGGAGACGGCGACACGAGTTCAAATCCCGGACGAGACTGATTGCATTTCACATACACTAATACCCTTGGGAAAGGTATGAATCCAATAATTCTCCCTCCAGCTATTGGTAAATAGTAGGACAGACTGGGTTCTGCAGCCTTGGTAAGGCAACTAGTCTAGCAGAAGGAAAACTCTTAATTCAAACCTGTTAAACTCCGCTTAAAAAAAAATTGACCTTGTGTCATATCCTGCCCGAGCGGACGGGTTGGTAAATATGCTCTACACCGTATGGAATTAACTTATTGTTTCCATTATTCTTTGGAGCGCTTTTACCCGAAAATCGAAGTACCTGTTCAGAGTCTATTTATTTGTCAAATGGTGGAAGGTTATTACAAATAGTTACAAATTGTGGAATATTTGAAAGTGTACCTCTGTTAAGATTGTTTTATCAAATAAAAATCCTTAATACTTCATTTGTGCAAAGAATATTATTATTATTAGTTGCAAGTTTTTCAACCAGCGTTAGCTGATGCTCTTTTACTGGACTATCACTGACAGTAAGTCTCCTCGGGTCTCCAGAACATTTCTCAGTATTCAAGCCGATCTTAACAATGCTATTGTTTGGATGATCTAAATCGTCCTCAGATTTTCATTTCTACAAGCCGCTTTACTAAGCTTAAAGGGATCGTTCCAAGTGTGCCAATTTCAACTGGTATCACCATCACCTTCATGATCCATAATTTTCTTAGTTCTCAAGCAAGTTCTAATCATTCTCCATCCTCTCTGTCTCTGTCTGTCTCTGTCTGTCTGTGTTTTATTTGATTCTCATTCTGTGATTCACCGGGGCGTCATAATCAACTATTCGGCAGTTTCCCATTTTTTTGCTAATTTTCACTACATCCGGTCTTCTGGCTGGGATTACATAATCGATTGTTATGTCAAAATTCTCTGGAATTTTCAGAATCGAAGTGGGTGTCCTCGTGGTGTTATGGTTAAATCGTTGGACTGCCGAATCCTTGTAAGCGAGTTCGTACTCCAGTCGTGCTATTATGTTCACTTTCGGGCAGATACCCTTGGGAAAGGTATTAACCCCCTTATCCTCCTAGCTATGTGTTAAATAAAACAACTACTGTTCTTTTAGAATGTCTTTGGCATTAAATAACCTACAAAGATTGATATGCCATTAAACAAAGCAACCAAACCAAAACCATCAATATCTAATTGTCTGGGACATATTCTGGTTTGTGCACAGACCATTTGTTCGTCTTGTCAAATTTTCACTTGTTCACCGTTCCTACCCATTCAACACTAGTTTTAAATTTCCCAGGCGGCTGGGGCTGTAGAATACATCGGCTGCTTCTCTGCAGAGTGGTAAGAACCCCACCCCCTACAAGTGTCCTGGTATGACACTAAACAATCTGATGGTGAGGTTCCAGCAATGCTGGAGCTTTGGGGAATGTGGAGTACCCCTTCATTACCAGCGCTCCCAGGTCCACTCTGGCCCGGAGTGGTAGCACCTGATAGGGCCATATCTATGGGTTAAATAGAACTAACAGCATTCTTATGCTAAACAGAATTGTTTGAGTAAACTGAATAGCTTGAAATAGAAATGTTTTTGGCAATTAAACCGTACTTACATTTAAACTACGTGATTATGCTGAACTGAATTATTTGAAAGAGAACTGTTTTTCGACATTAAAACTGTATTTACACTTAACTGAATTGTTACATATAACTTCTTGAATAGTTTGAAATAAATGTTTTTGACAATTAAACTGTGTACTTATTCTAAACTGAATTGAATAAATAGAACAGATTATTTACATAAAAATGGTTTTGGCGTTAAATAACCTAAAATGGTTGATATGCCATAAAACCCACCAAACCAAACCGATCTAGTTTTAAACTCTTTTTATGCTAATTTACTGCATTTGGTTTCTTTGTTTAATGCCATATCAAACATCGTGGGTTACTTAATACGAAAACCATCCCCGTGGAAGACACATAGCGATACACTTTAACTCATAGATAAGGACATTTTTACTTAAACTACATATTTATCTGAAGTGTTAGCTGTAAGATTAGTTGGTTGGTTGGTTGGTTGGGTTTTATGGCATATCAACCTTTGTAGGTTATTTAACGTCAAATCCATTTTTATGTAACTAATCAGTATTATTTCAAACAATTCAGTTCAGCATAAGCTTGCAATTTAAATGTAAGTACAGTTTAATCGTGAAAGACATTTCTATTTCAATCTATTCAGTTTAGTCAAGCAGTTCTAATTCAGCTACTTCAGTTTAGCATAAGTATAGAGTTTGTTTACGCACAGTTAAATATCAAAACAATTCTATATTAAACTAATCAGTTTAGTGTAAGTATAGTTTCAATGTAAAAAAATAGTTCCATTTCAGATAATTCAGTTTAGAATAAGCAAGCAATTTAAATGTAAGTACGGTTTAATTGTCAAAAACGTTTCTATTTCAAGCTATTCAGTTTAGTCAAACAATTCAGTTTAGAATAAGTATCCAGTTAGTTTTATTTAACCCATAGATAGGGTCTTCTCAGGTGCTACCACGCAGGGCCAGAGTGGACTTGGGAGCAATGGCAATGAAGGGGTGATCTGCATTCTCCAAATCCCCTGCATTACTGGAAACTTTCCATCAAACTGTTTAGTGTCATATCCAGGACATTAAGAGTAGATACTTGACGCTACAATCATCTATATATATTTTTTTCTACGTAATTTTAAAGGAAGTAACAGCTTGATCAAAAAGGTAAGTAGTAAAGTTGATGACCTTAGTTGAGGGTGGCCCGAAGGCTCCCTTTTCGATAGCTACGACACCAAGGTGTAGGGAATGGCCTTACTCATATCCCTGGATTACTCCACTTTACCCTTGATCCTTACCTTATAATGCTGACCGTTAAGCAAGGTAGCATCAAGTAACATTTTTTAAGTCTTCGGTATGACTCTACCTGTGATTGAACCCAGGTCTCCCAGACCATTAGCGAACACTTTAACCATTATGTCAATGTCTAGTCGTCATTGAATAAGTTCACAGTATATGTTACCCCTTAAAACCTATCAAACCAAAGAAAATAACTACTTGATACTGATGTCGGAAAGGACCGACAGACAATTTGGCCATAAAAATACCTTCTAAGATTTTCCATTTTATTTCATTTCCAATAGAATGATGTGTACTTTTACCAAAAGAAAGAAAATAGATTATTTTTGTCTTCACCAATGGTTGTGCAAAATGTCAATTAACTCAAAACCCGTAGTGTAATGGTTATCGTCGTAGGGAATAGACACGGCGACACGAGTTCAAATCCTGGACGAGACTGATTGCATTTCACATTGCATTAATACCCTTGGGAAAGGTGTGAATCCAATTATTCTCTCTCCAGATATGGGTAAATAGTAGAACAGACTAGGTTCTTCAGCCTTGGTGAGGTAACTAGTCTAGGAGAAGGAAAACTCTGAATTGAAACCTGTTAAACTCCGCTTAAAAATTGACCTTGTGTCATATCCTGCCCGAGCGGAGGGGTTGGTAAATAGGATTAACTCAAAACTAATCATGCTTTATTCTTTGAAAGCTTGATTCATAAGGCAGAGAATACCCATCTTTTGAATCCCACCCGACTGCTTTTAGCCACTAAACGAACGCTCACTTGATTTCAACTTTGTCTCAATTTTTCTTCTGTTGTCAGGAAATTTGAGCGGTCCATTGTAAATCACGACAACGCAGTCGTTTGAAACATCCAATATCGTGGGTTCAAACTGTAGTGGTGATTATATCATTTAACATGTATTATCTTTTCTTTGTAATTTTTTTTTTTAATTTAAAAGTAACTTGCTTAAATAAACGTAACTTATTCTCACATATATTTGGTGTTTTGTCCAATATAAAGATCCATATACGCTGATTCTGTCAATAAAAATAAATATGGTAGTTAATTTTTATGATTTACTAAGCTTGAGTTCGTCTGGCACAGAGGCATATATTTTGTAATATGATGTTTTGGTCGGACAGTCAAATCTATTTTTGTTTAAAGTGTGAAGAGCTTGAATTTTGTTTGAGAATCTGTAGAGACACAAAAAAAGCAATTGTCTCCCTGAAATATCTTTCAGAGGATTGCCAAAAATGATTATAACTAAAGAAAGGGAAATAGGAAAACTAAATCATTTTTTTTTAATAAATTGGCAAGATACCTGATCATACATACACACACACATACACACAATCCTTTATATATATATATATATATATATATATATATGTGTGTGTGTGTGTGTGTGTGTGTGTGTGTGTATATATGTGTGTGTGTATGTGTGCTGTATATATATATATATATATATATATATATATATATATATATATATATATATGTGTGCGTGTGTGTGTGTGTGCATATATATATATATATATATATATATATATATATATATATATATATATACATATATATATATATATATATATATATATATATATATATATATATATATATATATATATATATATATATATATACAAAGGATTTTCTTCTGTTTTAGTATATACCTGTCTACTTATATCTCTGAAAAGAGATGGAATTGAAGATTTAAATCACGCATGTGGTTTAGAATGGGGAACATTACAAATTTTAGCTTTTGATTTTATTGATTAAATGATTCAATTTAATAATTAAAAATCAATTGATTTTTATTCTTAGATTAGAAGTGTAGTGCAGCGATGTATATTTAAGAGAAGTGTTCCTATTCATAATTATCGTTGAAATATTTAAAATTAGCAAAGAATGAATGAAATAACGTTAACTTTCAAAATTCCTCATAAAATCATGTTTTTATCAAATTAGAATATTGTGATTGTGATATATTAACAGTGTAGAGGAAACTAATGATATTATGAAATAATTCTGTAGCAGTTACAGCAAATGCTACAAAATACTTTATATCGATACATTTTTTAAGATTAGCAATGCAATAATAACGCATTGTTTGATTTTTAAACCCATGTTAAAATAACAGAGATCCCATTTGGACTATAGGAACGCAGAATCGTTAAAATAACAGTTTTTTCAACAAAATAGTGTGCATTTTATATCTCAATTCGATGAAAAGCTAATAGTTATGGAATAGACAATACGTCATTGTTAATTGCAATACAGAAATAACATGTATTATTTTGAAACTTATTTTAAAATAGAAGTGCTTACATCAAATTAGAATATTGTGATTGGGATATTTTAGCATTTAAAAAAACTCAAAATTACATAAAATTCTTTGAGGTAGTATTTTGATTATGGATGCAGAAATTACTTTTTTTTTTATTTGGAAACCCTTGATAACAAATTCTTAAACTTATTTCTAATTTTGATATAACATGTTTTCAAACGTGTCATGAAACTGAAAATGATATGAATTTCAATCAGGAGAATGTTTGGGGGTAAGAAAAGTAACTTTTCTTGGTTATATCCGATATTAATCAACATTTATAATCACCAAAAGTGTCAATATAAGCAATATTTTATATGGAAGGACATTCCGTATCTGAAATCGAACATCGAATTCATTTAGTTTCGATATGGTCCACTAATCAAACATTGTTAAATTTCTTATAAGTGAAATGGAAATAAACAAAACGCATCGTTCTGATAATTATCAAATGAAGACGTATATTTTGCTTTGCACCGTGTTAAGAAAAACTCTTACTTGCCAACACTGCTGTAAAAATCGTAAATATACTTATTAGTCACGTCTAACACATTTGACACACAGGCAAATTTGGGTAAATCCGCTAGTATATATATAATGAGATTATAAATACAATGGGAAATTATGTAGAATAATTAATGTCAAAGCAATCTCGGGAACTAAATTGCACTCATTTTTTTAAGATTAATATATATATATATATATAGAGAGAGAGAGAGAGACAGAGACAGAGAGAGAGAGAGAGAGAGACAAAAAAGTATATATAAAGAAAGCATTTATAGAGAAAACATATGTAAAAGTCATTTGTTTTTATCAAGCATCAAATACGTTTCAGTCAAGCCGTGCTTGCTTGGAAAAGCTATCCATTCTTCTGCTCCCAGGACACACGCCAGTTCACACCATCCAACCCAGCATTAATAACCTTGGGCCTTCTGGCGCACAAACCATCTCCCAGAAGTGTATAAATCGTTTGACGGTAACGCAACAGCGATAAAATCAATTAATCACTTTAGATTCAATTCGATCTGCATCTTTCCGACCTCTCTCTCCTCTGCCCTGAACAGCTTTGATTCCTCACTCTCATTTCTTTTTACCTGTCCCCTTGGAATGGTAGCTGTATTTATTAATGGTATCGTTAATGTTCGGCATTTTTCATTTCGAACCTGATTCTTCGATTTTTGCTTAGGGACTTTACTTTCCTGTTTTTTTTTGTTTGTTTGTTTTTTTTGGTTTTTTTTTGTTTTTTTGCGAAACAACTGAATGAATGAATAAATAAATGTTACTCTAAATGAATAATAGAAAACGGAAGAAAACCGATTACGATGAGATAAAAGGATTGAGTTTTTAACCTACTCATTTCCAAATATATATATATATATATATATATATATATATATACATACATTGTTGAGATCTTATAATACGAGTTTATGAAACTAGAAAGTATTCCCTGCTAATTAAGAAAACTTTATACTTATAGGTATTTGGCGCTTGTAGTTTAACAGTTACCATAAAAGTGACAGGGGTTCAAACCGTGAACGATTCTTTTAATATTTTAACACCCTTTTATAGCCTTGTGTTAGTTATAATACAACCATACTCCATCGTCCAATAATAGGATCGTCTTTTGTCTATACCCCTGTTATTGCTACTTGTAAAGGAGAAAAAAAGGTATGAATTAAAACCTCTTAAACTCGACATAAAAATGACCTAGTGTCATTTCAAATTCTTGCAGAGGGGTTGGGTATTTACACATTGAAATGTATGAATCTGTTCATCAAATTCTCTAAGACAATCCAATAAAATTTACAACGTAATAATCATGCTGCAATAGAAAACTAGTGCATATTTATCGAAAGAAACAGAGCACGGAAAATAAAAACCACGTTGATCGAGTTCAGCTGTTTTGGATAACAAGATACGATTGGTATAGTACTCCGGGACTCAGTCATCAGTTTGTGACTGTGGCCGTAATATATCATAAATTCTATGAGGAGGTGAACGAAAGGTGCCGTATATATATATATATATATATATATATATATATATATATATAATTAAATACCTTATTGAATAATAGCAATTACGCAAGTAATTCGAGGATAAAAATATACAACGAATCACTGTCTAGGGGAATATGCATATATATATATATATATATATATATATATATATATATATATATTGGGAAAAAAAGAAAAGGCTAAACTTGTCATACCAATAGAAAAAAATCAACAGATATGCAATTGATTGGTCAGAGGAAAAAAAAAACACCGTAATTGCTGCTAAGCTACAAGTGCAAAAAAGTGCTCAATACTAAGTAGAGCAAAATAGTGTAAAAAATTATTTCGTGGGTCATGAACTAACCGACAACAGTTTCGCCTAAGCGGCTCATCAGGAAATCTAATCCCAACTAATCCGGATCAGGTACCCTGATGAGCCGCTTAGGCGAAACTGTAGTAGGTTAGTTCATGACTCACGAAATAAATTTTGTTACTTTATATATGTATTTATATCTGAAAATGCAGATCAAACATCTTCTTTTTTTTTTAATATAGGATCTGCTGAAATTAATTTATTACAAAAAATAGTAATTTTTAATTTGTTTTTATGCCATGTCTAGCGTAATGTTATGTGGGTCTCAATCCCAGTTTGAAGCGTCCTGCATGTCTAGCCTCACTGAAGAGATGTGGTACAACGAAATATATACCCCACTCCCGTGGGTTGAGCACTCTGACGAACGAATTAACAGCTGAAGCCAGCGCAATGCAAAGCTCTTCTAACGAATAGCGCTCTCTGGTATTGTTGTATATTTCTCATAGCCATAAAGATCTCAATAACAACAGTAATACAAATACGTATACAAATACCGGCGGACTCTTTCGTTTCGGATACGAACGGGTTTATTAATTCTTGACTTCAGTCCATGGCGACACGAGAAGAAAGACACAATTCTTAAAAGTCTATGTTGACCATACTATGGTGACCCCACCCCAACGCGCGGTGTATCTTGTGATGTTTAAGATCTCAATTCATCTCTGCCGGTAGAAATCAAAAAAACTCATACGCCGCCGCAACGGTAGAAAACCCTACTCTCTCTTCAACAGTCGAAAATACAACTGCAACTCTCAACAGTCAAATACCCAAATTCAACTCTCAACGGCAGAATCTCAGATGACTCTTTTCAAAATCCTCAAACTCTCAGGACCATCTCTTCTTGGTATGACGTCATCCACACTCCAGTCCCATTTCCTATCTGGGGGTTTATTATGACAAACGTTGATTGTCATATCCTTTGTATGCGAGCGTAAAACTACACCAAATGACACAAAGCCTTACCAAACGGAATGATAAAATATGATTAACGAAAAATGATTAATATGGAAAAAAAAAATCATTCTTTGATTATTTAACAGTATCCGATAACGCAAAATTTAAACAAGGTAAAGCCACTACATATGCGTTTTAATTCCTTAGCTTACGTATGTCGCCGAAATGGCTGAGCGGTATAGAGTAAAGTTTGGCGGGTTTTGATCCCCGCGTGTCTGTCCTTAGTGAAGAGTTGTGATAAAAAGAAACAGTCTGTGGATATATATATATATATATATATATATATATATATATATATCATTTGCAGCATCTTCAATAGGGCATGTTGACTCTCTCTCTCTCTCTCTCTCTGTCCCTATCGTCCATTGATCATGGCATGGTCCTCATTTGTCCACATAGAGCTTATCTAAATTATTTTCTGATTTGCCAACACTGGCATGGCCATTTGCAGGATTCTATGCGAGAACACAATTTATGATATTGTCCTTGCCTCACCAGCAGTGCCCATCATGTCTGGTGGATCTTACCTGGATGGTTAGTGATATAGGGGGCAAGTGGCCGTACGTATGTTCGTTTTTGTGAGTGTTGATTCGAGATTCCTTTAAAATAGAGTGCAGCATTCCTGTGTATTCCTCATCTAGCTCTTTCTCTGTCGATTTTGTTATCGTCTATGTGGTACATCCATATAGTAGTATAGACACAGCTTAGAGGATATCCCGTTTTATTTCGTCTGATATATTAATTTTCCTCATGATTGATAACGTGTCAGCAGTATACCACACCAGGTAGGTGTATGTTGACATCACTTTCAGTAGATGAACTGTTCCTACCGAAGTATGTAAATTGCTCCTGCCCGAAAGTGAGCATAATAGCTCTTTAACCATTGCACCACGAGGACACACCTCGAGATTTTAACCCTTAAACATTCGATGACTAAAGGGATTGTCTGATACTCTGAGGTTTTTGATCGATTTATTCGAAAGTCATTCTCATTTTTTCTAATAATGAGCATGGATTTCCTTATTCGCTCTCTGTTTTTATCCTGGTGGCTGGGGTGCGAGAAGAAAACCGTTTGCAGGGAAGTGAGAAAGGACGAAACAAATAGGTGGAGGGAGCCCCGTCTCTTGCATAGCGGAAACACATCACGTAGTACCCATTGTCTATTTGGTTCTGCTTTCACGGCCTTCGAGAATGAACGAAAGGGGAATAAAAATTTTTGGTTTTCCTCCGTCACTGACTAGCCCAGTCGGCTGAGGCTATAGAATATGCCGACTGCATCTCCGCAGCGGGGTAAGACCACCCCTCCACGAGTGTCATTAAACAATCAGATGGTATGATACCTGTAATGTTGGAGCTTTGGGGAATACCATCGCTCCTTGATCCCCTCTTGCTCGGAGAGGTAGCACTTGAGAGGGTCTTATTTATGGGTCAAATAGAATTAATCTGTGTAATTATGCTAAGCTGAATTGCTTGGAATAGAACTGCTTTTATATTTAAACTGCGTTCTTATGTCAAAGTGAATTGTATGAAATAGAACAGTTTTTGTACGCGAAATTTAATTGTTTGAAATAGAACTGTTATTTGACATTGAAAATGTTGTACTTATGCTAAATTGAATTTTTTTTAAATAGAAATAAAATGGATTTGGCTTTGTGTCGTAAAACCAAACCAAACCAAACCTTCTCTGACAACAGTCTCACATATACAGCAGTCAAGCTGACCACTCCACCAACATTCATTTGGATGATAGTTTTATAATAACTAGACTTTCCGTAAAAGCGATGGGTTCCCGTTCTAACAGGAGTCTATGAATGCAGAAAAAAATAATTCACAACGGAACAAGGAGTTCTAATTAACGTTTCATATCTTTCACCGTTATGAACTGTGAATTTGGATAAATAAAAAAATGCATGCAGAGCAAATGCAGAACTATAAAATAAGAATTCTGTAGAAAATTTAATCAAGAATTGATTCATTCTGTAGTCAAGAGGGTTTGAAATGTTTCTGTTGATAAATTGAAATAAAATAATATTTTGCCTTCTGTCGATTTGGTCACGTCGACACAAACATGAATTTTTCACGTTTTAAATAGTATATATATATATATATATATATATATATATATATATCATCATCATCATCATCATGTGCCACTAGCACGGATATCCCTGACCCTCTCTCACCACTTCTCCCTATCGTTCATCGCTTCTGGCAGGTCTTCAGGGCTACATCCTGTACCCTTATATAGCTGCTGTATGTATGTTCGAGCTGGTCGTCCTGCTTTTGTTTGGCCATATGCGGGGGTCCATAGGAGTACATCACTTATGAGCTCGTCCTTGCTTCTCCAGTAGTGTCCTGCGTGTCTGGTTCGTCTAATTTGTATAGTTTTCGTGACGGGAGGAAGTTGGCCGTAGAGCTGGTGACTTGTGGGGTGTTGGCGCCAGGACTTCTTCAATATTGAACGCAGCATTCTTGTGTAATTGCCGTCTAGCTTCATCTTCAGCCGTTTAGTTAGCGTCCAAGTAGTGCATCCATATAGCAGTATCGATACGACCGCTGCCTGGAAGACACTGCGTTTCATTTTATCGGTCAGGTCTGACTTCCATATGATCGAGAGCTTATCGATTGCTGTCCATGCTTTCGTTAGCCACGTGTCGATGTCTTTTTCGGTTGATGAGACGCTGCTTTCTATATATATATATATATATATATATATATATATCAAAATCCTAAACATTTCCTTAGTTTCTACAATTTACCACGGATTATCTTCCCAAATATTTATCAACTTATATATATGACAACCTTTTAAAACCAGATAGCAGTCTATAACACAATACACCATTCTTCTTTAGCGAGCTAATGCATCCATTATTGAAAAGTTTCTAATATGCGATAAGATGAATTGAGCTGGACAACTTACAAGGATGGCAGATGTCAGCTTCAGGTTTCCTATGCAGCTGCTTTTCGGAGAGTTACAACATTGTAAACATACAAGGCATTGACCTGAGAAACGATAAAAAATGACGTCAGAATCAAACCCGGGGCGCTTACTATATAAAGGAGATTGGGGGCAGATAAGGGAAGATCGATTAACTTCGAAAAAATGATCTACAATAGTCATAAAACATTTAAAGAATGAAGAATCAAAAAACCCATCTTGAAATGGCTACCTAAGGAGTTCTTGACCCCGATTGCAGAAACTTTTAAACTTGAACACGTGTGTAAAACTTATAGTAGGATCCAAAAGTAGGACTTAAACCTACGATGTTTCATGAACACAAGCAATCGGAGCTCAGTAAACAACGGTCTTTCCACATAAATCTACAGATATCTCACATCTTTTTTAGTACAAAGTATATAGGACTAAGCAGTTATTTAGTTTGACACTCATGTGGCAGTGCTTCAAAAGGGGACTTCGCCTGAGGTGTCACATAAGCCCCCAAAGTTACTTCAATGATTTTGAGGAGATTGCCTCCTTCTCTACAGAGGTAGCCGTCTTTATATATATATATATATATATATATATATATATATATATTGTTACGCAGCCATACGCCAGGGTGCCTTGCAGGGTTCTATCCGTTCACGTTAGGTCCACCAGTTAAAACCGGGCATATAGGTGGGCTGCGGACAGCCAACGCTATTTAATGATGATAATGATTCGCTTATCGACCAAATGTCTGGGTCATCTGACATTCGTGCCGGATAGAAGATCGATCAATGGCAGATTCGAGGCCGAAAGGCCCCAACTTTGGTTGGTCCACCTTTGGGTGGGCGAGCTGCTTATTTTTATTCCTATCCCTCCCTTTTATAGCACTAGACCTCACGGTCTAGTTCAAGCTATATTCAGGTATACGTGCCTGGGTCTAGATTGAGGTCCGTGATACTGCCTGACTCATTAGACCCACATTGCACTTAGTGGGTCAATGACCAGCAGGGTTCGAGTCTCGGCTCGTTCCTGACCTTCTACTCCCCTTTATCACCACTTTAATTGGCCGTCGGGCTTTTGACCTTGTGTCTGGTGGGCGTCAGTGGCAAATATCGCTATTTAATAATGATAGGTATCATTAACTCCTATTGTGTGCGCATTTTAAAGCCAGTAGCGAGTTATAGGTGGAAGATTGAAATTAAACACAACTAAATGACAAGCTTTCCCTCCTTAAATACAAGGTCTTCGACAAATACAACATTCAAAGATGAAAGAATAAATCCAGAGTGCCATGTTGATTGAATCAAATCCAAAATATAAATATTCCTTATTTAAACAAACAAATCAAATGTAGAAAAGAAGAAAATTATTATTTACAAGAGAAGAAAGAAAAAGCCCAGTTTCTCAACACTATATGTAAATTCCGTCTTTTATGGGCTTTTTAGGGAATCATCCTTCTCCCTTTTCGGGGGTGTCCTCGCGGTGTAATGGTTAACGCGATGGACTGCGGAATCGTAGTAGGCGAGTTCGTACTCCAGTCGCGCTATTACGTTCACTTTCGGGCAAATACCTTTGGGAAAGGTATGAAAACTCTTATCCTCCCAGCTATGGGTTTAATAGTAACACTACTGTTCTTCTAGGAGAATGGCTTTGGCATTGAATAACCTAAAAAGAGTTGATATGCCATTAAACAAAGAAACCAAACCTTCTCCCTTTTCTTATCAAATATCAACAAGTCATTGATAATACAATATAAAGAATGAGGAAATTATCCCCACAAAAAGGTTAACAATAATAGCTCAAAATTCTCTACTTTCTTGTTTTATCACACCAGATTAAAACATCTACATGGATATCTCCGAAAAAATTTAAATATTTTTCAATTACAGTTTCACTTACTTGATTTCTAATCTTTACTTTTTCTCAATTCTTTCACCTACGGGCTCTCAGAGATGCATTGGTTAGATAAACATACGTCTTATTTCAGATAAGACTACGATGAATAAGTCTTCGTTGGATTTCCTTTCGTGGATTGATCAATTTTAGGTATTTTAACTAACGAGGTTCACTGACCCCGGAGTGTGAGTTTCTTCTGGGAGAATTCCTTTTCTTTTATTTATCTCTTCTCCTATCTTCTCCTCTTAAAGACTTAACTGCAACTAACTACTTTCCGCAATTTCAAATTTAGTTATGTGTTCGAATTTTTGGAGAGTTACTTCCTCGCCCCCCCAAGTAGTCGTTATCGGCGTCTCTTCCCCGACACACACATATTATATAGTGAGTGAGGTTCGGGCACGTATATTTCTCTTTGTGACAATAGGGAGAGTTAACGAGCGACAGCGTTCAGAACACCTAGATGTGCCTTCGGTCTGACTGACTACTATTTTCCATGCTTACCCATAGAAAATGTATGAGGCTGTTGCATTTCATCGTCACAATATATATATATATATATATATATATCATCATCATCATGTCGTGCCGCGAGCAGGGATATCCCTGACCCTCTTTCGCCACTTTTCCTTATTGTTCATCGCCTCTGGCAGGTCTTCAGGGCTACATCCCGTATCCTCACATAAATGCTGTATGCATGTTCTAGCACGTCGTCCTACTTTGCTCGGCCATATGTGGGGGTCCATAGGAGTACATCACTTATGAGCTCGTCCCTGCTTCTCCAGCAGTGTCCTACGTGTCTGGTTCGTCTAACTTGGATAGTTTTCGTGATGGTTACGAAATGCTTTTTTCAAATGTTGCATACCCGCTAGTTTCTGGAAAAAGAGGGTAGTTCAGTGTTTCCAGCCTCAAAGAGAAAGAAGACCCAGAGTTGAATATTTTGTTCCAGCAGCAGATTATGACTTTAAAACTTCGTCTTCTAAAATATATCTATTTCTTAATATCAGCGAATTAGAGTCCCATAATAATGTTACATAGCCACAACTAGCGCCATGTGCGAAATAGACTTATAATGTTCATAATGATTGAACAAATAAAGAACATATAGAAACCTCTGAACATAGGAATCTCGAAATTCGAAAACACGTAACGACTTCTTGTTCAGGTACGAAACCTTTTTATTAACTTTGAGTAAAAGATTTCGACATAAGGAGGAGAGACACAATCTCGCTATGCCGTCTTATTCATTTGGTCCCTATCTAGTGCGGCTCCCATGGCGCGCAAATTCGTCTCGCCTCAGCGAGCGCCAAAAGTCGAACCTCCTCGTTCGGCGTCTAATTTCAACTCTCTTAACTTTCTTCAAATTCCCAAAAATCTCCGCGCGCTTCCGGTGCGTGACGTCACCCATACATTATCACCCGTTTCATCATCTCAAGCTATTCTGACATCTCTGAGTGACATGCCCGCTCTCTGCGAACGCACGCGTTACCACCTACATCAAGGTTGAACCTAATTAACCGATGCGCTGTGCCGAAATGTTGTCAGCCTAACTAAACCCAAAGGTATGAACCGAAATCACTCGGCTATTATATTACAATAAATTGAGTAGGGTAGTAGAAATCTGAAAGTTTGTTGATGCTTATACTTTTAGGAAGGAACCACATTAACTCAAGGAACAGATACTACACTCAACATATAGTCAAGACTTAGCTTCCTCAAATCATTACTTGTTACGATACATAGCCCACATCCCGCAATTGTAACGCTTCAGTAACTGAGTGGAGGTGAAAGGTTTAACGAAGGACTTCTTCATCTCAAAAAGCAAGAACTGGTATGAGCGTGTTATTAAAAAAAGGGTAAAAATGTGATTTCTGACTCGATGGCTTTTATCCTTTATCCAAGGCTGAGTTTTTATTGTCACTTGAAAAATAAAGCCAATAAGTGACTAAAATATTACAAACCTTCTTAGAAGCCCAAGAATAAATACAATGATTCTAGAATCATCCCCATCTTTAAACTAGTGTAAATTTATAACTACCAGGTTCAGAGTGATTGTTTCTCATGTTTTAGTTTTTTTGTTGTTTTTTTTTAAAATCTGGAAGATTGTCCGGCCAGACCCTGCTTTGCGTTTTACTAACTACGCAAGAATGCTACATGCCCTCATCTCACAAACCATTTAAGTAAAACGATCGTGGCATGCGAGGCACTGCTTGAGAAACACGGATGTATTTTATGTGACATTCTCCTGCACATAGACGTGCTGGTGAATGGCCGACCAGCAGGGACTTACATACATCGGCTTCATGAAAGAACTGGATGTACTCCAGATTTACCAAAAGCAGTAGATGAGAAGAAGAAGAAGAAGAGAGAGAGAGAGAGAATCATGAAACTCCGTGCTGTTAGTGTGACATGATGAACGATGATGATCATCATCATCATGAGACTGGCTTAATATATATTTTCCGCTGTTTATTCGGACTGTTTCATGATACTGTAAACGTTGTGAAATTACTAATTCATTCGTGTATGATATTTCAAGAATACTATTTAGATATACTACAAAATGATTTTTAAAATTAAAGTGATTTTTTTTACAGAAAACGTCACGGAAACGGACACTGAGAGACAGTTGCTTAGGAGCTTTTAAATGTTATATTTGAAAAGCTGGTTGTTATACATAAGCTAGAACTTAGAATACTAATCATATTTACCACCCACTCCGCTCGGGCAGGATATGACACAAGGTCAATTTGTAAGCGGAGTTTAACAGGTTTGAATTCAGAGTTTTCCTTCTCCTAGACTAGTTGACTCACCAAGGCTGAAGAACCTAGTCTGTCCTACTATTTACCCATAGCTGGAGGGAGAATAATTGGATTCATACCTATGTGAAATGCAATCAGTCTCGTCCAGGATTTGAACTCGTGTCGTCTTGTCCATTTCCTACGACGATAACCATTACACCACGGGCACCTCCACATGAATTAAAACAGTATATATAGCAATATAAACAGTATTATATAGCAATAATGGTTACAACTTCATTGTTTGCAAAACAAATGATTAAAATTGAATTTAATTTTGCCCAGTCGGTTGGGGCATTAGAATACACCGACTGCACATCTGCAGACGGGTATGATCACCCGCCCAACAAGTGTCCTGGATATGACAAAAAAATCTGATGATGAGGTTCCAGTAATGCTGGAACTTTGGGGAATGCCGAGTACCGCTTTATTTTCATAGGTCCCAGGTTCAATCTAGCCCGGAGTTGTAGCACCTGATAGGGATCCTATCAGTGGGTTAAATAGAACTAACGGCATACTTATGCTGAACTGAATTGTTTGACTAAACTGAATAGCTTGAAATAGAAATGTTTTCGACAATTAAGCCGTATTTAAATTTAAACCGTGTGCTTATGGTCAACTGAAACCGTACTTACATTAAAACTGCGTGCTTATGCTAAACTGAATTATTTGAAATAGAACTGTTTTTTTAAAATTGGAACTCTATTTACACTAAACTAAATTGTTTAACATAGAACTGTTTTGACATTTAACTGTGTGTAACCAAAACCTGTACTTATACTTAACTGAATTAGAACTGCTTGATTAAACGGAATTGTTTAAAATTGAACTGATTATTCACATTAAAATGTATTTGGCGTTAAATAACCTACAAAGGTTGATATACCATAAAACCCAACTAACCAACCAACTTGAATTTAATTATTAGTGTTACATAGCTGTAATTGAAAGCATTTAAACGTGTAGAAGCAATAGCAATACTAGTGTACTAAAAAGTAAAGTAGGCGACCATATTCGAGGGTGACCCGAAGGCTCCCTTTTCGATAGCTTACTACACCAAGGTGTAGGGGAGGGCGCTACTCCTTTCCCTGGATTGCTCCACTTTACCCTTGAGCCGTAACTTATAATGCTGGGTGTTAAGCAAGGAGGCATCAAGTACCATTTTTGGAGTCTTTGGTATGACTCGACCTGGGATAGAACCCAGGTCTCCGGACGATTGGCGAACACTCTAACCGCTAGGCCAATTAGTGTACTAATCAGTTCTTATTCATCTAAAAATTAAATTACCAACAAATTATTCATTCAAAATCATGAATATTCATTTAATTGTGTGCAAACAAATAATTATAAGTAAATAAACTTATTCATGTAAAATAAAAATACTTGAAACCATTGAACAATGAGCAAAAGAATGAGCTGAGATTTGTTTAAAATTGACATCAACAAAATATGTAAGCAAATCATATTCAGTATATATGTATAAAAATGATTTGGCATTAAATAACTTACAATAGTCGATATGCCATAAACCTAACAAAACCAAATCATACATATTTGATATATATGTATAGCAAGGATTTGGCATTATGTAACCTACAATGGTCGATATGCCATAAAAACTGAACTAAACCAAATCATATATAGTTTGTTAATATGTATATAGAGATTTCGGCATTAGATAACCTATAATGGTTGATATGCTAAAAAAAAACAACCAAAAAAGAATCATATATATTTAATATATATGTATAAAGAGGATTTGGCAATAAATAACCTGGAGTGGTTGATATGCCAGAAAACCCAACTAAATTAAATCATATATATTTAATACATATGTATAATCGGATTTGGCATCGAATATCCTACAGTGGTTGATATGCAAGAAAACTAAATCAAATCAATAATCTTATTCCAACATTATTCTGTCATAAGCTGAGATGTATAAAAGAGATCTAGCAACGGTTTCATTGTTTAGTTATTACAATACAAATCCTAATACATACGCGACTAATCCCCGTGGCTTAGGGACAGGACTGCAACATTATCGTCATCAAGTTTGAATTCCATTTTGCGCTAATACGTTCACTTTTGGTCTTATACCCAAAGGGAATCTATGAACACCATAATTCAATCGGGCACTGTTCAAAAACTACTTGAACGAGGGATTTAGAATGAAATAACCTATGGCTGGTTGATATGCCATTATCGAAAGAAATCGAAACGGACACACGGCTTCAAGCATAATAATCGATGAAATCAATCTTTCAGATGTATATAATATCACAATGGATGTTTACTGGTTTCTAGATCATCTGGCGATAATGGTAGATTTTATCTTAAGTAATCATATATATCATCTCTGGTGCCATATATTTGTTGGGTCATGGGGGGGGTCGCTACTCATATGCTTGCATTTAAGGTATTCATAGACCGGTAGAGCCTATTCTTCCCCAGATCCTAAACTAGTAAGAATACAGAGCTTTTCTTCTCCAAGACTGGTTGTCACACTAAGGTTAAAAAGCCTAATCTGCCCTTCAATTTATCTATTGCGAGAAGAAAAATAGTTGGATTAATTCTTTTTTTGAAATGCAAAAAAGGTTTCGATCAGGATTCGAACTCTGATAGCCAAACTCATTTCATACAACAATAACCGTTACACTACTAGCACCTCTCTATATTAATTGTATTTGAGTATATTTTGTATTTTTTAAATGGTCAGTATCAGTTTGATTCCATGACTTTTAGATCTTTATTTTAGTTCTCAGAAATATTATTTTTGGTTAAAGATATTTTAATATAAAGTAATGAATTTATTTTAGTTGCAACACCAATTAATATTTAACACTATTTTAATTTACTTTTTATGCGTAAAATTATAAGGCATAATACGAATAATAAGAAATTTAACTCATCAAATGCAGAATTTTTCCAAAATAAATCAGTAAAATCTCGAATAAAAACTGCTCTATCGGTCGGAATTGTAGAATACGCACCCCCTGGATCTCAGCAGAGAAAAAAAGAGCCTCAAATGAGAGTACTTGGTATTAAACTAAACTGTGTTTAATGATGATACAGCACTCCTGTGGCATTGGGCATTTTGGAGTACTACTTCATTGCTATTACTCACAGGTCTACTATAAACCTGAGTTGTGTCACCTATTAGAATCCCATCTTCTAGCAATGAAAACTGATCAATCTATTACGTAAGATTATAATTATTGCTTATTTGAAATGATGAAGGTGTGAACAAATTATTTTTGTTGGATAGGTTTACCTTTTAAATAGTTGGCTTAGTTGGCTGGGGCTGTTAGTTGAATACACCGACTGTATTTCTGCAGAGCAGTAAGACTGTTCCAACGAGTGTCCTGGACGATAAACAATCTAATGATGAGGCTCCAGTAATACTCAAGCTCGAGGAAAGACGGAGTACTCCTCTATTGCCATAACTCCCAGGTTAATACTGGCTCGAATTGGTAGTACCTGATACAGTTCTATCTATGGGTCAAATAGAACAAAACTGTGTGCTTATGCTAATCGAAATTGTTTGAAACTTTTATAAAAATGACTTAATTCACCGTTAAATGACCACAAAAATGTTGATACGCCCTAAAACAAAACAACCAACCCACCAACCAAATGATAAATAGAATTACGAATGTTGAATAGCAATACGTGGAACCACTAAATTGTGTGAAATCAAATGCTTGATATGAAACAGAATTAATAAGCTTAAATTGGAATACTTGAAACCATCTGACTGTGCGCAAGGCTTTAACAATTTGTTTAAAAATAAAGTTACCTAAAAGTATTCATATATATAAATATATATATATAGCAGTAAGTAACCCATAAAAGTTCATATGCCAACCAACCAACCAACCAACCTAATGCAGAATTATTTATAAACTGCCCTCAGAGATATCTACTCATCAGATATTTGTCAGAGAATTTATCATAGAAAAACATAACAAAGTTCTGAAAAATATATCTATAAGCAAGGACCTATTAAAATGTCTAAATAATAATATTGGTATTTACCGAGATCAGATTACAGTCGGGGATATGGAACAAACCAGCAGATGTGACTGTCAATAAGGAAATATGGGGAATTTCATTGTAATTAATCCCAGATCCACTTTGACCCAGTGAAAGGTTCCCGTCTTTTGATTAAAATAGATCTGTATAAAAATTAATGGATTCTAAAGGAGCGTGTGCAAAAAAATAACCGCAAACTTAAATGACAATGCAAATAGTGTAAATGACGCAAGAGTCTCACCACCAAACTGTGCCTTGTGTCAAACCCTGGAAAATTCTAGAGTCTTGAAAAATGCTGAGAGTATACCTTGCTGAGGGAAAAACCAACCAGCTGAGCTTTATTCAATTGGATTACTTGAGACCATATAACTTTGCCAAGTAATTATTCATGACAAGTTTGATAGTTTACATCAAACTGATTGACGTGTGTAAATGAGAAACACTCTGCTTACCAATATGCCATTACATCAATATCGATATATGAACCTTATGGATTGTGCCTAACAACGGAGATAGATATATATGTACAGTTCTCTAGTCGATTTTTCAGACTACAAAAACACAATCTTCCATGACGCCAGTCTGCACATTAAATAAAGAACTGCTGTTTTACGCCAAGTACGAAAAATATGACTAAGATATAGAGTAGACACCAACACCATGTATTATAAGTAACTAACTCGGGGCAGTAATTCCAGACTTTATTTCATACGCCAGGTTTTCTAGGCAAATTCATTCGATATGTGTCCATTCTAGCGTCACCGAGTGCATTGAGCCTTACATATCCTGTGCCGCCGGCAAGACGGTTACAAGTGCCCAAAGATCGAGCGTTCTTTTAAGAACAATTCGTCACCTGAAGGGAAAGAGCCGAAAATTGTACTGATAATTGATTTCTTAACGTTAAGTTGTGTGCAAGCGACCGAGTGCAGACGAGTAACAATTGCACTTCTATACAAGTGTTCGTATATGCCGATCTCTCTCTCTCTCTTTCTCTTTCTCTCTCGTTCTCTCTTTATATATATATATATATATATATATATATATATATATATATTGAGAGAGAGAGAGAAATAGCGATAGAGAAAGAGAGGGAGAGTTGAAGAAGGAATAGTAAGGGGTCAATTTTGTAAGATTATTTGTTATGCAATGAACTAGGAAAGACGAGTTCAAATCCTGATCGAGGCAGTAACTGTTTCACTTTACCTGGATGCCCCTGAGAAAGGCATCAATATTTCTCTTTCTCCCCGGCAATATGAAAATGGTAGGACAGTGAGCTCATTAGTTCTGATAAGGCGATGGATCAAGGAGAATATATATATATATATATATATATATATATATATATATATATATATATATATATATAGTTAGCAGTTCAAGATAAATCGAAAGAAATTAAGATCTCATCTCTTATAATAGAAAAGTACAGTTAACGACCTTAGTCAAGGGCGACCAGAAGGCACCCTTTTTAATAGCTATTCCTTTCCCTAGATTGCTCCACTTTACCCTCGATTCGTACCATATATTGCTGAGTGTTAAGCAAGGATGTATCAAGTACCATTTTTAAAGTTTTTGGTATGACGTGACTATTGGCAAAACATTCTACCCACAAGGCCAATGTGCCGGTAAATGTTTCATGTATTGATTATGGTATTATCAACAGATGATAGCGACACCAATCTATCGATGTATGTGTGTGTGTGTGTCTGTGTGTGTCTAACATTATTTGTGATGAAGGCTATCCCCTCGGAAAAGCTTCCATCGCAGACAAGAATAATTTTCCTGTGAGATTTGAACTTATGCACCCTTCTCGGAGACAAGAATAAATAATAACTTTCCATTGACATTTGAAACCGAATACAACTTAAATTAAAGCCACAACGGAGATTTATTCTTCGTGTTTTCGATATTACGTTCTCTCACAAGCGTACAATTGATATTCTGTGTGAGTTGTGGTAAAAGTCAATTAATATTTGTAATATGAAGTATAATTCTCGTGTACTTATTGTAGTCTTTTGTAAAATTGGTCTGTAACTAACACCAACAACACAATAAGATGGGATTTTTACTTTTTTGCCAATAACTTTAAGTGTTGATAGTTTAATCTTAGCAGGATACCACTTCAATATATAAAAATGATCAGGTGATATTTCACTGAAAATCGCAGGTTTTCTTTGAAGTATTAAATCTTCTAAATTAGACGATTTTTATTGGTAGTAACAAAAAGAAAAAAAAAAGTATTTTTTTATTAAGAATTATACTTTATTATTGAACGCACTTTTATCGAAGTGGATTAGTAAACTTAATTCTTTGTTTCAACACTTTTTGCATTAACTATTTCGTTCATTCAATTTAGTAAAGAACTGATTGAATTAAGAGAAACCTTAGGTGACACAGAGACCCACTATTCAGTAGTGACTCGCTTTATTTCTTTAAAATTCAATGTATGATATTTTCTTAATCTCGTCCTGAGGATTCCCCACATTTTTTAAGATACTTGCCAGTCAATCAACAATAGATATCGCTTTTTCCTTGGACCATTACTTTATAGATTTTGCCTTGTTGGATGGTGAAGAGTCATGCAAGAAAATGAATTCATTGTCCCTAAATCTATTTTTCATATATGGGATAAGGACATGATTAACAACAACTTGATTGACAACAGCATTAATCGATCTTTGGTTGCTCCCATTTGCAACGAATCAATCCATGCCTCTTTACCGAAATTAATTTGTCACAATGAGGTCAAGTTCCTGGTGTTTTACGAGGCAGTGGCAAGGGAAGCGATCTTCTGCGCAACTGGTGATATTCGTTGCTAATATAAGTTAACCAAAATCATCGACAGATTCACTCTGACAATGTAGACATGTAATATAATGGCCGAGGGATTTCGTTTTATATATCTTGCCTTTGGGTTTAGTTAGGCTGAGAACTTTTCGGCTCAGCACATGGGTTAGTTAGGTGCAAACTTGAGCCCAGATGTTGACGCGCACGCGGAGTGGATGAGTCGTTTACAGATGTCAAAATAAAAATCCCAGAGAGAGTGAATGACGCCATGCACCGGAAGCGTGCGTGGAGGATTTGGGGAGATTTGAAAAAGTCAGTTGTTGAGAACTAGACTCCGAACGGGAAGGGTCGACTTTCGGGGCTCGCTGAGGCCAGACGAATTTGTGCGCCACGGGCGCCGCACGTGATGGGGTGCAAATGGCAAAGTCATCATAGAAAGATTGTGCATCACTCTTCCTTATGTCGAAACCTTTAACTCAAAGGTAATAATAGGTATAGTACCTGGACTAAGAAGTCGTTTCGTGTTTTTCGTGTTTCGGGATTCCTATGTTCTATGTATATATGTTATGAACGTTCTATGTACATTTCACATATCCGTATCTGGCTATGGTACAGACAGTCATCTGTCTCATTCATACCACCAAAATAACTCAGTTACACCCTGCAAGAAAACCTATTTAAAATATCACGTCAGTTGAAATAATGAAATCTAATAAATGTGGAAAAAAACAAAAAAATAATCAAAATAATCATCTTGAACCTCGACTGTATTCCGACCAAATTCAAAATTAGCCGGTTGATCCCTACAGGTAGATGAAGCTAATTTAAGGAGAAAGTCACGGTAAAATAAAATAATTGGAGAGAAAAAACACGAATAGTTTTGAGCACAGAATCGTAATCCAGGATAAATTTGGCATGCTCAGCCGTTTCCACTAAACAACTCTCAAAACGGACACAATTGGCCATATCTTCCATGCATGCTTTGAAGACTATGCTGAAAAGGGGTAACAAACGCGTGGCAGGCAAACCGCCAGGTGAATGATAACACTACTCAATTCCTCATTTCCCGCTCATTTATGATGTCAAGCTTAACGTCTACACGGGCTTACCTTATTTATTCAGTGTCCTTCACAGGTGAGAAATGCTTCGATTTTAGGATGCTAATGGTCTATCTAAATAAACTCGTATTGAGATCACTTGTAACTTGACCGTCTTGCGATATTCCGCAAGCTTAAAGAAAACACGTCAATTGTTGGGCTTTGTAGAAAATGATATGTACTTAAACTGGATCCCTCCCAGAACCAAATTGACGCAAATTTTTCAGAGACGGATTCTCCCTATCCACCAGTTTTACGCCATAGCCGGCCTCCTCGGATAATTCAACACATGCTACAGTTTACTGGTGGAGTTCACTGTCGGCAGGAACGAAAGTGGTCTCCGTAGGAGCGTTTGAATAGTTTTTTGGGTCATTGATCTTTTTAAGTTCATACCAGCGTCGACTTCAACCAAGGATTGAGAGATTTTTTCTGCTGTCGGGAAAGATCTGCTGCGATGGTAAGCGCATCAATCTTACAGATCCAGTAATCTTTAACAAAGAAGTTTTTATTTTAGCCCTTTGTGGTGACTTTTTGAATTTCTCCTTGGGAGAAGAGGCACCGATCTTCTTTTGAAGTGCTGCCTTCTCAGCTGTTTTTGCAAATCTTTCTTCAAATTGAGAACAAGGAAAGGTGACAAAGTTGGAAGGCTTACGGGAGCGAGAAAATATATGCCGAGATCGGGGTTGGGTCAGGGATTCGGGGACTGTGTAGTGATTTTTTCGATATTTGTTTCTCGTTCTTGTGGCCACTTGGGCTGAGAATCTGCTGGCCTTTTCTTTTAATTTTTATTTTTGCCTTTCACTTTCTTATGCCTCTTCTGTTAAATGAAGATAAGGTGGGGGGATAACAATCATTTCTCACCTGTTGAAAACGGTCGTGAAATAACCTTAGCTGTTTACTGCATCTAGACAGCTGGTTTACCTGGTAAGTCCGATGTGGTGATCCTATTTACCCATCCCCTCCGCTCGGGCAGGATATGACACAAGGTCAATTTTTAAGCGGAGTTTAACTGGTTTGAAATCAGAGTTTTCCTTCTCCTAGACTAGTTGCCTCACCAAGGCTGAAGAACCTAGTCTGTCCTACTATTTTACTGGAGGGAGAATAATTGGATTCATACCTATCCCGAGGGTATTAGTGCTATTTGAAATGCCATCAGGTCGTCTAGGATTTGAACTCGTTTCGCCGTGTCCATTTTCTTACGACGATATCCATTACACCACGGGCACTTCCGTAAAGTCCGATGTGATGATTATGTACACATTTCACCACCTCAAGCCACCCTCTCTGGTTCTTGAGGACATTTTTACAGTTGTTCTTTTGTCCATTTCTGTTCGTATTTATCTGTTGACTCTTTGTCGTTGATATTTTGTCTACTATTGGATCCGTTGTTACATTTGCTTCGGTCTTTCTCGATCATAAACGGGCCATATTTCCCTGCCCGTTGCAAACCCAGCCGTAGTGTAATATAATGTCCAAAGGATTTCGGTTCATGCCTTTAGATTTAGTTAGGCTGACAACCTTTCGGCTCAGCACATGGGGTACTTAGGTGCAACATTGATGCAGGTGTTAACGTGGGCGAACACAGAGCGGACGTATCACTCAGAGATGTCACAATAGCCCGAGAAGAGAAATGGGTGACGGAATGCGAATGACGTCACGCACCGGAAGCGCGCGGAGGATTTTGGGAATTTTAACAAAGTTAAGAGAGTTGAAACTAGACGCCGAACGAGGAGGGTCGACTTTCGGGCTCGCAGCGGCGAGACGAATTTGCGCACCATGGGTGTCGCATAAGATAGAGGCCAGATGAAGAAGCCAGCATAAAAAGATTATGTCTCTCTCCTTATGTCGAAACCTTTAACTCAAAGATAATAAATGGTTTCGTACCTGAACAAAGAAGTCGTTACGTGTTTTCAAATTTCAAGATTCCTATGTTCTATGTATATATATATATAATGAACGTCCCATGTACATTTCGCTTATTCATGTATATGGCTATGGTACATTAGGTCTTCTACCCTCTACAACCAGTGTGTTCTTTTGGCTGCAGATAGGATGAGAATCCAGAAGTTCGATGGGGTCGTTGAAGATAGACACTTACGCTTCTCAAACCCAGATATCCTGTTTTGGTACAATTTCCATGCGGGACAACCTCACCCCTTTGTTCTCTGTTAGGTGCAGAATATCCCAAGTGATGAATGGGGACGTAGAATATAACGACTTTATCACTCTAGAGGAGTAAAACTTTTAAACGATGTACTGTATTTGACCCCTTCAATGCCATCACCCTCCGGTCCACTCTTGCCCGAATCGGTAGCACCTAATAGGTCCCATCTATGGGTAAAATAGAAGTGTTTGACATTTAAACTGAGTGCAAAAAAAGGATATGTTAAATTGAATTGAAAAAAATGGAACTGTTTGATCCTTTAACCGTGTATAAACAAACGATTGATGTTTAATTGAACTATTAATGATACACAGCAATACTTCGAACCATTTAACTTCGTTTACTTAGGTTAGATTGAATTGTTAGAAATAGAACTGTTTGGTCATTTAAAAAAAAAGTAAATTGTTCCATTAAAAATAAACTAGAGTAAGAAATATGAAAGTTATTTGCAAAAAAAACCAAAAAAAAAAAAAACCCCAAAAACAAAACAAAACAAAAGACAAAAAACCCCAGAATATTCCTTTTCTCCGAATTGTAGTATATATATATATATATAGTGATTGATTGATTGATTGATTGGTTGATACGAGCAGGTAAACGGAAAGATATTAGCTCAGTGAGAAGTGGTAGCAGAATACACCGACTGCATCTCTGCTGAGGGGTAAGACTCATCATACCCATCAAATCTCAACCACTAAATCATATGATGTTGACGCTTTAATCCAATCGATTTGGGGAGTATTGAATACCCATTATTTCTATTACTCCAAGATCGACTCTGACTCGGAGTTGTTGTACCCGTTAGGGTCCCATCTATTGGTCAAAGTAAAATATTTCATCATCTTGTCGTGCCATCAGCACGGATATCCCTGACCCTCTCTCGCCACTCCTCCCTATCGTTCATCGCTTCTGGAAGGTCCTCAGGGCTACATCCTGTATCCTCACTGAGCTACTGTATGTAGGTTAGAGCTGGTCGCGATTCTTTTGCTCGGCCATGTGCGAGGTTCCATAGGAGAACATCACTTATGAGCTCGTGTATGTTTCTCCAGCAGTGTTCTGCATGTCTGGTTCGACTAACTTTGATAGTTTTCGTGATGAGAGTTAGGTGGCCGTACAGCAGAGAAATATTTACTCATTTACAATATTCAAATTCAACTGTGTGCAAACAAAAAAATTATATTAAATTGACTAATTTGTATTATATAGTTGTTCTTGAAACATGTACGAGCAAAGCTGAAAACATTTACATAGGTGGAAGTGGAAACTATTAGTGTCAGAAAGCAATAATTGAAGCTATTTAATCGTTTACGAACATATGAACTCTGGCTAGTGTAGAAACAATGTTCTTAGCAAGCTACTCGCTTACAAATTATATAAATAATATATATATATTAAAGTGATTTGCCATTAAATAAGTATATAGGGTTGATGTGCCATAAAACCAAATAACATAAATTTACAGAAAGATAGGCAAAAAGAAAAATATATAATATATGGTTTTATTCATTTGGGAATTTACATCATTTGTCTCATCGAACGATCTTGCTTCTCTACAACTGCTATTCCAATGAAGAAGGCCAGAGGTGAAATTTGGCTTCAACGTAGTGAAAAAGAAACAACACAAAAACTAACAAGATGAGGACAAAAAGTCCGCAAGAAAGTAATAATAAAAATTCTCAGATTAAGAAACCTAATCTCAAAATGATTCCAATTAAAGACAATTGCAATTCTAATGTTGCTACCCATTAAAGTAACGAAATGGCTTATCACTGTTTAACTTCGATGATCTCTTTATAACTATTGTTATATATATTTAACTGATGCAAGTAAATAATAGTTTTAAATACGACTTGACCGTAAATCAAGCATTAACTATTCTTCTTGATCCCTCATGTCGGAGAGAGGATGTTTAGAACGTATTGACTGTGTATTACCTACAGATGTGTTACCCCTCCGAAAAAAAAAGAAGTGTCCTGTTTATGAGACTGAACTTCATCTGATAGTACGTGTCAAGTTCTGGAGAAGTGGGTAGTGCAGAGTATTTCTTAATTACCGTTACTCCAATATGCATTCTGATCCACAGTAGTTTTACATCTTAAAATCCCATCAATGGGTCAAATATATCCATTAAACAATTACACGCGTTACATAGAACCGTATAGCCTGAAAAATAATTACAAAACAAGTAAATACGAATATACTATGAATATGATTCGAAAGAATTTTGACATGACGCGTTGTCCTGTCCTTAAATCAATCAATACCATTCTTGTAAAACTTTATCAAGCTTTGCTTTGTCTAGCACACAAGTCTCGTGTTGCTTCCAAAATAAGTTATTCCTTAACGGTAACTCAATTAAATGCTGAGCAGGCTGATGGTGTCTTAACTTCATTGGTTTTGTGAGGACTAGTTCTTTAACCATGTGATGGATATTTATATATTCTTACTTGCAGTTAATCTTAAACGAATCCCTACATAGTTTTTCTTACTTGTAAATACACAATCAGATTCTGCAACACCGCCAAAATAAACCTTTCCAGAAAGTCAATCTATTTTTTTCCACTCTTTTGCCGACATTCATAGATTGTCATTCTTTAGAAGCACAATTGCAGACATAAGTTACAAAAGGAAGCAAAATTAAACTAGACGATTTCTACAGAGGATACATCACTAGGCGAACAAACAGAAATTCAGGTGTAAAAGACACACATTCATTTCAGGCGTAACTTGAAAACGAGGCAGGTGAACAATGTTTTCTTAATATGTCTCACTATCAGCCCATAGGAATTTTTGCGATGCTGAACTATATTTCAAATCCGACAAATGCGGTGACGTGCAGTTAATCGATTCCTGGAAGCGAATTCACACTTCCATACAGCTTGCTTGGCTAATCTTCAATTTTATAGACTACAGCATGTCACAATCAGGTGGACAAGGGTGATATTAAACCAAACAATTGGGCGAATATTTTAACTTTCTGGAGAGAACTAAAATAAACCTTTCAGATCCAAATTAACTTTCACAGCTAAGTCATTTATCCATATGCATTTCTTGGTGAGATAATTTACAAATATATATTACCGGGAAAAACGATATTCTGAGACTATCGAATAGTTTCAACGAAAGTGACTATTCTTTTTGTTCAAAAATGTTCACAGTGACAAATCTTGTAATGCAGGTTGTCATACGAAAATGACTTGTTTGGTGAGAAGGTCTCAAGAGAAATGTTATGACGTACGTTCTGACGTCATATAGGTACGCTATGAATGAAGGAGTGGGCTTAGTTACCGGTTCTGAATTTTGGACAGATAGAAGTTTAATCATCATCACTATTATCAAGACAGAAAATCGTAGACCTCTCTTTCTCTCTCTCTCTCTCTCTCACACACACACACACACACACACACACACACACACACACATCCTATTTCTATTTTTCTCTCATTATTCCTCTCTCTCTCTATTTTAGGTACTCTCTTTCTCTCACCAATTCTTTTTTTCTCTTTCCTCTTCTTAATTTATCTCTCTTTATCTTTATGCCCCCTCTCTCAACCTTTCTCTTTTTTCTCTTTCGCCCTCTTTGTTTCTCACTTTTCATTTATGCCTCTCTCTCTCTCTCTCTCTCTCTCTCTCTCTCTCTCTCTCTCTCTCTCTCTCTCTCTCTCGTCGATTATAGGTTCACCTTCTTCGAAGGATTTGCAAGGTAAATGGCCATACAACTACTATTTTGGAGATTGCTTTTTCCAGGTTTTGTTCAATCAGTGAATATTGCTCCTTATTAGAGATCAATTTATTATCAGAAATTCTTTAAGATAACATTTTGATTTTTAAAGACACCGTTTGTCTTAAGATTTTTTTTGTTTATATTTACATAATCGGCTTTTAAAATTTGAATCATATTTTTTATATTATATTATATTATATAACAGAGTTATTTAAAAATGCTATCTTCAGAATTCGATGTGTTTACAAGTATCTACCGTAAATAAATTTTTATAATAATTTTTAAATATGGTGGACCACTGGGAAAAATGAAAAAAAATGTCCCTTCTATGGACTATAAAAAGACAGTGCGATTATGCATATAATATTTAAATATAATTTTAAGAATAATCATTTACATGGTTTCTCTATTGTTAAGAAAAAATAAAAATGGATCATTAAACAATTTGCCTAATTTCAACTGCCCGCCATATTTTCTTAAAAAAATTTCGGGTTATTTTTGATTAAATCTCCTTCATCTAGAAATGACTATAAATGTCTCTGAACAGCATGAACTTCTTCATGACATCTCACTTGGGACCATCTTCTCATCTATGTATTTACCAAAGTCGTTCTTGCCCAGTCGGCTGGGGCGGTAGAATACACCAAGTGCACCTCTGCAGAGGGGTAAGACTCCCGCTAATGAGAGACCTGGATATGACACTAAGCAATCTGATGGTGAGGTTCAAGTAATGCTGAAACTTTGGGGAATGCGGGGTACTCCTTCAGTGCCATCGCTCCCACGTCCACTCTGACCCGGAGTGGTAGCACCTGATAGGGCCCTATCTATGGGTTAAAGAGAACTAACTACATACTTATGGTAAACTGAATTGTTTGAATTAGAACTTTTTGAATAAACTGAATGGCTTGAAATAGAAATGTTTTTGACAATTAAACTGTGAACTTACGTTTAACCTGTGTGCTTATGATATACTGAATTATTTTTCACATCGGAACTAAACTGAATAGTTTGATATCGAAATGTTTTGACATTTAACTGTAAGTGAAGAAAATCTATATTTATACTTAACTGAATTAGCTGAATTAGAACTGTTTGACTAAACTGAATAGTTTTAAATAGAAATATTTTTGACAATAAAACTGTGTATTATGCTAGACTGAACTGCTTGAAATAAAACTATTTTTTAACATTAAAACTGTACTAATACTAAACTGAATTGTTTGACTTAGAATTTTTTGACTAAACTGAATTGGTTGAAATAGAAATGTTTTTGACAAACTGTGTACTCGTTCTAAACAGAATTGTTTGAAATAGAACTATTTGTATAAAAATGGATTTGGCGTTAAATAACAAAGGTTGATATGCCATAAAACCCAACCAGCCAACCAACCAACCAACCAACCAACCAACCAAAGTCGTTATCCATGGACAAGATGAGGAACAAGGTCATTTTTTAAACTATGTATACCTAATTTAAATTGAATATCTTCCTTTTTCAACATCAGTTGTCATAACAATGCTAAAGATCCCAAACTGTTCCGCTTTTTATTCGTAGCAGGATGTGGAAGATGAAATGGATCCTTGTATTTCCAGAGGGTATTAACGAAAAAGGAAACGTAACCAAAGTTATCCAGGAATTCAACTTGGCTTATCACGTAAATACCAAAGAAAACATACATTCCCTCAAAAGCGATGAAATGATTCGCTTGATGGTTCCAGTAAGAATTTATATGAATATGGATTTCATCATTAAAAAATTATATGTTTACTAAAACATCCGCCCCTGACACAATATTTAGTGTAATGAGTCAACAAGAATTGTAGCAAGCAAATAAAGCCGTAAGCAGTTAACCAATAGAAAACTTGTTTTTTAATGAATTAGTGAAATCGATAATTGAAGAGTACGTTATGCAGTTTAAATAAATTATAAACCAGTAAAGGGAAGGAAAGCTACCCTCTGCCAGTTTGATCGACATACAATGACCCAGAGATCAATTTTAGAAAATGTCTGTGATCAGATAATCTCTGGTAGGTGACCAAGGTTTTCGAGAAGTAAAAAAAATGTTTGAACAGTTAATCGCAAATGTAAAATATTACCTTTTGTTAAAAAGGGACAAAGTCAGTTTAAGTTACGGCATCGAATAAGAATAGAGATTCAGGTGGAAGCTGCATCTAGAAGATTATAGACAAACGCACTGATGGCAGGGAAGTCAATAATGGATGAGAGGTGTCCCTGTTGATGTAATTACAAGACAAAACATAACTGACTCAGTAGTGTTTAAACCAACAGATAACTATAGACATAGACAGAAAAGTAACATGAAGATAATGACAGAAAAAAACACAATTGGTTGCCAGATGAACACTCAGCAGAATGAAAGAGTCCGAGAGAAGATGGGCGCTGAATAAAAGAAATAAGGCAAATAGAATTGCAACAACAGATAAGAATAGAAAGAAACAGAGAAGCGACATGAAGAAGCTATATATGAAAACTAGATATTAGCCTAAAAAAACAGGGAGCAAAATTTAAGAGCTAGTTACCCTAGTCATGTGGGTCTGTAGAATACACCGACTAAATCTCTGCTGAGGGGTAGGGCTCTCTCAATGAGTGTCCTGCATATGAAATTAAATAAGCTGATGGTGAGACTCCAGTAATGCTGGAGCTTTGGGGAATGCAGGGTTTCCTTTTATTGCCATCTTTCCCAGTTCCAATATGAACCGGAGTAATAACACGAGATACGGTTCTATTCATGTATCTAAGAAGACTGCTTCATATTTAATCTGTGAACTTTGACATTTAAACAGAGTGAGAACAAATGATTTATGCTAAAATGAATTGCTTAAAATATAAATATTTCATTAGTTAATTGTGTGTAATCAAATGACTGATGTTTAATTGAACTGTTAGTTATACATGACAATACTTGGAACCATTTAGATTTGTGCACATGCTAAACGGAATTGTTTGAAATGGTACTGTTTGATCCTTTAAATGACAATTTTTAATTGAATTGTTAGTGTTTAATAGCAATTCTTAAAAATCATTGCGATCACACGATTAATAGTAAATAGAATTATTCATATAAGACAAAAATAATGGAAACAATTTAACTGTGTGCAAACAAAAGGCCAGGCTACTTTAAAAAAGTTATCATAAAATGATTTAAGAAAGCATATATCTAATATATATGTATAAATATGATTTGGCATTAACCCATCATGTTTTCATCATCATCATATCGTGCTGGCAGCACGGATATCCCTGACCCTCTCTCGCCACTCCTCCCTATCGTTCATCGCCCTAGGTAGGTCTTCAGGACAACAACCTGTATCCTCACATAGCTGCTGAATGTACGTTCGTGCTGGTCGTCCTGCTTTTGCGCGGCCGTGTGTGGGGATCCATAAGAGTACATCTCTTATGAGTTCATCTCTGCTTCTCCAGCAATGTCCTGCATGTCTGGTTCGCCTAACTTGAATAGATTTCGTGATAGGGGGCAGGTGGCCGTACAGTTGGTGTCTTGTGGGGTGTTGCTGCCAGGACTTGTTGAGGATTGCACGCAGCATTCTTGTGTAATTGCCATCTAGTTTCTTCTCCAGCCGTTTTGTTAGCGTCCATGTAGTGCATCCATATAGCAGTATCGATGTGACCGCTGCCTGGAAGAAACTGCGTTTCATTTTATCGGTTAGGTCTGATTTCCATATAGTCGATAGTCTATTGATAGCTGTCCATGCTTTCGTTAACCTCGTTTCGATGTCCTTTTCGGCAACGGAGACCATACAGCTTAATCATGTCCAACTTGTTTTCTTGCCGGAAAAAAGTACGAACACATTTGAGGTTGCAGTACTGAATATACAGAGAAACAGAGAAGTGACATAAAAAAAAAACGACAGACAAAAACAAAGATGGTGGCCTGAAAAAAAAACCCAGCGTGGAATTAAATAGCAGAAGAGACAATATACTTTGACCACAAAAAAAAAAAAAAAAAAAAAGTTTAAAGCGTCATTCCGAATAAGAGTAAAAGCCAAAATAATCTGTGTAACAAATTAAACAGAGCCCAATTCTTCGTTATTGTCATAATAGTTTGAATGTTCGTCAATAGCCTGTGAGAGCAGGTTCAATCCCTGGTCGAGTCATACCAAAGACTCAAAAAATGATACTTGATCGCTCCTTGCTAAACACTCAGCATTATAAGGTAGGGATGAACGGTAAAGTGGAGCAATCCCGGAAAAGGGGGAGCGCTTTCCCCAATACCTAGGTGTAGTAGCTATTGAAAAGAGAGCCTTCGGGTCACCCTCGACAAAGGTCACCACCAATTTTTGAATTACGTTGAAGGACAGACTGAAACACCCAACTTGTATTGCGCGAAGAATGATTAAGAAAAACAATAAGATAGTACATTCGTTTTTTTCTTTATGGATCTTAACTTTGGTTAATTCATTTTCTATCAAATCGAGCAGTTGATAAATCGAACGTGGGTGGATAGACATTGGTTAGACGGCGAAACGGGTACAGTTGTAGGCAATATTTGTTACAATATTAATTTGATTAGTATGGGGTCCCTCCCAACCAACTAAAATCTAGCGTACAGAGGGAACAATAAAATTGTCGCCATAGAAAAGACGAAGTGAATCAATTTTCAATCAGTTTTCTTTTTTGTTGCAGACCTTCTACTAATTGGCCAGTTGTGTTCAAATCCCAAGAGCGATAGGAGCCTTCTATCATGTCTGAAAGTGATACAAACTTCAACGTGCGAGATCACAGATGAACCACTGAACAAATCATGCTCTCTACCGATCCAAGTTATGACAGCAGGAACAATGCCAGCACCCTCAAAATGCAGACCTGAATAGCTACGAATAACAGGGACGTGAATACGGTGATGAAAACAATGTTTCCGGCTACGGTAATGGTCCTTCGTGTGGTTTCAAGTGAGGGCCACATCATGCCCCCTCACATCTTCGAAGTCGGCTTGAAAGTAAACACCAAAATGTACCTGGATGTACTGAAAAGTGTGGTGATCCCCTGGTGCAATCAGGTGGTCGGTGGCAGACCTTGGGTGTGGCAGCAGGACTCAGTGCTGACCCATAAGTCCAAAGAAACCCAGGCTTGGCTTCAGAAGGAGTGCTACGACTTTGTACCCTTCTCTTACTGGCCCCCCTCCACCCCCGACCTGAACCCGCTGGACTACTTCGTTTGGTCTTACGTCGAGAACATCACCAACATGACCTCCCGCAGCTCTAAATCCAGCCTGATCGCTGCCATCCGCCGAGTATTCGCCGAGCTCCCGCCGGCACTTGTGGAAAAGGCATGCTGTCAGTTCTGGAGGCAGTGATTGAGGCTGAAGGCGTGGGATACATTGGATTTGCTGTCAGCTCTACTACATAATCAAGTTACCTGAATTGATTTTTTCAATAAAAGTTTTAAAATAAAGCTGTAGTGTTGTTTTCTTTTGGACGACATTTTTTTCCTTCTACCCAGTATTTGATCACTAGAAGATCAAGTCCAGTAGCAGTTAAAGTTTTGGAAAATAAACAGAAAAATGTTCAAATTCTACTCGTGTACATGTATTTTTGTTAAATGACTTTTAATCAACTAAAGCGCATGTTGAACTTAGTTTAGTTCTACGTGGTTATTTGGTAGTTAGGAAGTAAATCTAAAAAATCGATTGGAATTCTTGAAAAGAAGGTATTTTGAATAACTATTTCATTTTGAATAACTAGTTCATTCGATCCCATACTGAGCTTTCGTCTTACAAATTATTTTATAACGTAAATGGATTAAGGTCTAAAATCTATCGCTTTTACCGTATACATATTTACCCAACCCCTCCGTTCGGACAGGATATGACACAGGGTCATATTTTAAGCGGAGTTTAACAGGTTTGAATTCAGAGTTTTCTTTCTCCTGGTCTTGTTGCCTTACCAAGGCTGAAGAACCTAGTCTACCCTACTATTTTACCCATAGCTGGAAAGAGAATAATTAGATTCATACCTTTCCCAAGGTATTAGTGCAATGTGAAATTCAATCAGTCTCGTCCAGGATTTGAACTCGTGTCGTCGTGCCCATTTCCTACGATGATAACCATTACACCACGGGCACCACATAAAGTTAATATTGATACGCACTGGGGGCTTTTGTTACACTTGATAAAGCTTGTCTTCCAAACTCTTACCAAGAAGATTTAATCCGTATTAGATGCTCAAAGACGTAACACGTGGATATCTATAAAATATCTAAAAGCCTCAGTGTAGAATCATGTATAAGTAAAAAGTAAAGTTGGCGACTAGAAGGCTCCATTTTCAATAGGTACAACACCTAAGTGTATGGGAGGGTGCTACTCCTTTCCCTGGATTGCTCCACTTTACCCTCGATACGTAACTAATATTGCTGGGTGTTAAGCAAAGAGGTATCGAGTACAATTTTAAAAGTCTTTGATATGACGCAACCTGGGATTGGACCCAGGTCTCCCGACCCATAGGCGAACACTCAACTCATTATGCCAATGAACAAAGTTATTTCATTATTTAAGTGTTATTTTCTCCTGTTCTCCGAGAAATTTCCACCACAAACCATTCCCTTGTCCTCTATCTACTCAGTGAAATTGGATATAATTGTTCTCTGATAGTGGTCGCTTCTGTAGATTCGAATTCTTTGGTTTCGTTTCATGGCATATATTACCGTTGTCAGTAATTTAATGGCAAATTTGATTACTGACCCAATCTTGTCTTACAATTCATTCGAAAGAAAAAATGAATTAGGGTCTCAAACCGGTAGTCTTTTTCAAGATAAAGTTAATCTGAGTAAACTATAGTGCGATCAGACATGGAATGTAGATAAGGGTAGTCAAGCCAACTCTTAATCTCATAGTGATTTTGACCCGCCCTGGGTGCTCAACAGTACTTTTAAGCCGAATAGCCTTAAGAGTGTAATAAGCAAATAGGCATATATTTGACCTCATACACGAGGTGTTCAAACAGTTTTGAAACTTAAAATCATTTTTTTTAAAAAGACAGAAATGAACAATTAATGAATTGTTACTTGATTTGAGTTTATTACATTGTAATGCCATACACTTATTCAAACGAGGTTTCTGTTCGTCGAAGCATAACTTAAACTACTAATATGATGTAAAGCTGCACTGCTCAATTCCATTTGACGTTCTCTCCGGCTTCAAATCTTATTTACCGGGGATCTTTTAAAGCAAAGCATGTTATATTATGGCCAACTAGTAAAAACGCCCCGCATGTTACATTAGCAGGCAGAATAAATAATTCTTTTCAATAAGTTAAATTTTTATTTTCAGTCATGTTTTAATCCTATTGTTGGATTTTTTCCAGATGGTTTATTAGGAAATATGTTAAGGCAACAGATACTAAAATCAATATGTAATAATTTTTAGAGGCGTCCGTGGAGTAGCGGTTAGCAACGTTGGAAGTGAACTCGGAAACCCAAATTCAAATCCTGGTTGCCTTTCACATGGGGAGAATAATTGAATCCATAGCTTTCTCCACAGTATTATAATTGAGAAAGGTATGGATCGTATTATCCTTCCTGTGGTTGGTAAATACTAGAAAAAGACTGGTCATTTTACTCTACGTATGGCAACCGGTCTTGGAGACGGAAAAATCTTAATTCTAAAAGGTGGTGACCTAGAAAGAAATGAGTTATAAAAAGCGATTCATGTCAAAAATACGCCCCATAAAGAATACCTCCACAACTGAAACCACTAAACGGAATTAATAAAAGTAATTTCTGTGAAAATGTTTTCTTAAATCTCTAGATAAAAGTTAATTTTACATACGTAAATTGAAAAATCCAATTAAAAACTATTTTACTGCAGTTCATTTGATTAATATATTCATAATATACATACCGGTAGCACAAACATGAATATACAAATGTGTTTAAATAGATAGAATTTGCACATATTGTTCTAAGAAGAAACCGAATAAGAAAAGGGACTGAATTGTAAAAGATTCGTCTTCAGTGATTAAGCTACATCGGTTTTATGATTCATGCATCGAGATTAAGTCTATCGAAGGAATTGGAGACAAAGTCTCTTTTCTGTTCAACAAACAGCGTTAAAAAGTCACGTATGTACAATTCAAAGGTCAGAAAAGAGAAGACTACGTCTTTACCATTCAAAGAAGTAGGGGGGAAAGAGGCTGATGTGAATTATGGTATTATCATATGTGCAATGGGTATGCCCAATAAAAAGAAAAGAGAGACAATGACTTATTGTCTACTCACTGTAGTGTGCATGGCAATATTCTTTCTCATTTCATATTAAATTGATATATATATATATATATATATATATATATATATATATATATATATATATATAAACGTATCTGAAAAAATATCAGGTTTACAATTCTGTTTGTTACCGTCTCATGTAGATAACAATCTGAATTTGCTTACTTTTTATTTTTTCTCACCAACATATTTCTTTATGCATTATCGTATTTATAAATATTTAATAAAGCGAAGACTTTATTGAATTAAACATATAACTACGTCTGCAGCAAGTAAGTATACACTATTTTTAAATTCGACGAAGATTTCAAAACTTTCAGCATGAGTTATTTACAAAAAAATTCACCGATTTTTTTTTTGAGTGACAGCTAATTTAAGTTTAAGAGACGTGAGCAAAAGAAAAAAAAAACATAAGTGTTTCAAAATATGTTTTGAATATTTATCCCCACCGCTAGATGAGTGAGCATGTTAAAATTTGCATATATATTGGATTGAGACATAAATAATGTCCTTTTAAAATGCTTAAAGAGAATTGGTGAAGTGGAAGTTACGCAAAAGTATTCGTGAATTAATATTTAACTTCAATATATCCAAATCGGCAATCTGTCACCCATCGAGAAAGAGAGATATGTGACTAAGCTGGGTGTTTGTGTTCCTCATATTCTTAGAATGATAATGAATATCGCATACCCATAAACCTCTTTCAAAGCATAAAACTTACTCGATTCTCAAGAACGTCATTACAGGGGACAAAAAATGGATCTTTTATGACACTGTTCAACGCAAAAGTCAGTGGATTGACAAAGATAAATCTCCATAATTTACCAGCAAGGGAGTGTCATGGAAGAAAAATATTCTTAGAGTATGTCAGGATTACCATGCTATTATTCATCTTGAGTGTGAGTTTATATCAATCCAAATTTCAGAGCAGACGTATTTTCTGATCAGTTGCAACACATTCATATAACCTTTTAAGGAAATTCCCTTCAATTGTTATTTGGAGAAACATTGAATTTCTCCATAACACAAGACGATCTTTTTACAAGAATCACACAAGAAAAATATTGGATTGAGGCTGGTCTGTTCTATCTCAGCCACAATATTCAGTAAAACCTACACCAAGTAATTTCAATCTTTTTTTTTTTTTTAGTTCTCTACATAATGTCCTGTATGAATTAAGAAGTTTAGATTAAAATGTTTATGAAAAATCTATTGAATTTGAAACCAACTGAATTATACTGATCAATATGAAATCTTTATTCAAATAAGGAGAGAAACAAATTTGATGTTTCGTTATATGAATAACGAAACATCAAATTAGTTTTAGTCCTTAACTATTCATATTTTATTACAACTGAAATTACTTATGGCTCAACCCTTTAATATCAGTTAAATACAAATAAATGAGATTTTAAACCATTTTTACCATCCTTTCAAAACATACTTGAGCTTATAAAATTTATAAGATATTTGAAAATAAGAGAATGTATCATGAGCAATCAGATGAATATTTTCAATGAACTGGTGTCTTACTTATTCAAATGAGAGGGGCAACTGCAGCGTAAGCGAAAATCCCCTTAATCAATTTATTATTTTTGCGATTCTGAACGAAAAATACGTTTTTTTCATGTAATAGTCGCGGACTATATCCGTATTATTCAATCAATACTTTGTCTATCCGGAAACTTTGCCGTGAAACTTGGCTTTTGAAATACTTTCAAATATAAATGCAGTTCACTGTCACCCAATGAAGCCATGTGAGTAAATTTTAGAATGAAATGCACGAAAAATCCAAACAAATGAAAAAAAAATTGCCGTTTGAAATATAGGTTTAGTTGGGTTTTATGGCATACCAACCCTGGTTGGTTTATTACAGCCATTAATCGAGAAATAGGTGCATCCGGTCGAAGATATATGGGTATAACCTTGACTATGGACGGGTTGAATTAGGTGCAGAGGTAACGCCCATAAGAAGCAGGGGTACGTCAAACAGTTATATAACCCGGTGCCACAGACAGGTTGAGTTAGTTGGAGATAAGATGCTGTAGTGAGAACCAGCTCCCAGAGATGGCTGGGCCCTCAGGACCCCCGATTGAGCAGCCCAGCAGAACGAGAAAGAAGTGCTGCTAAAGACAGAGGAATTTGGGGTCAATATGTTGCAGTCTGTTCAGTCTCCAACTGACCTCTCACACATAACTCTTTTCCACCATTTCGAATAAAGTTAAGAGGCATATTTTTCTAAAGAAATGAGTTCGTTCGTCATTATTTGTTGATTATGTTTCCGCATGTATGTGTGTATAGTTGTATGTGGTTGTGACGATACAACAGATTATTTATAACCAAACCCTCTTTATACATACATATCACATATGAATATGATTTTTAAACACATTTTTAGATAACATTTTTGAACGAACCCGTGCTCCCATTTTTTTTTTTTTTTTGCACCCTAGTATTGCTATGGTTTCTTAGTATTGCTATATATCACTCACAACCTAACATAAGTTAATTTTTTTGCACACATTGTTTGTGAAAATTTTCATTTTTAAATGGTTTAGAAATAATTCATTTGTACATTATTATTGTTTCTACGGAGTCAAATTGTACATTATTATTGTTTCTACGGAGTCAAATTGTTTCAATTATTGCTATCTAACACAAATAATTCTATTCAATATTAATCATTTGTTTGCAGAAGTGAAGGGGTTAAAAGGATTGCAATACAACACTAATTATTCTGTTGAACAATAGTCATTGATTTGCACATTGTCAATTGATTCCAAGTATCTCTATGTATAACTAACAATTCAATTAAACATCAGCCATTTGTTTACACTCATTTAAACGATCAAACAGTTAATTTTCAAACAATTAGATTTAGCATGTCATTTGTTTGCACAGAATTTAAATGTCAAAGAGTTCTATTTGACCCATAGTTTGGACCCTATCAAGTGGTACCACTCCGAGACAGAGTGGACCTGGGAGCAATGGCAGTGATTGGGTACTCTTTATTTCAAGACTGGAGCCTCACTATCAGATTGTTTTTTCCTATATACAGGACACTCGTTAGGAGGAAGTATTACCCCATATGCCGAGGGGCAGTCTGTATATTTTAACGACCTAGCGGACTAGGCACTAGTAAATAAGATACGTGTTTGGGTCGTGGTTTTTTTGTGTAATCAATATGCACTTAATTTTTCTCAAAATATTATCTACATTTAATGGGAGAGAGCTAAGTTTTTAAGTGATAATTTCTTACTAGGTGAGAAAGTAATATGAAAGAATGTCTTTAAAATGAAATTTATCCACTTACATCTTAACCAATGCTAGAAAAAAAATCTTAAAATGTAGACAAAGCAATAATAATATTAATAATAGGGCCAGGAAGATTTAGAAGTTGGCAGCCGAGTGGAGGCCATCCAAACAACAGCATTATTGAAAATGGCCAGAATACTGAGAAGAGTCCTGGAGACTTGAGGAGACTTGCTGTCTCTCTCAATCTCCAGTGAAAGGCCCTCAGCTTACGCTGATGTGAAAAACTCTAATGAATAATAATAATAATAATAATAATAATAATAATAATAATAATAATAATAATAATAATAATAAAACTGAATGCAATACAAGAAGTATTGACCCACCAACTACTGCAACAAATTTTGAAAAAAAACTGCCATTTCTCAGCAGAAATATAAAAAGAATAATTAAGAGTTATCAAATAATGAAAAAAAAACAGATATTGTATACAAAGTAGAAATTTACGAGTTATTCTCTAAACAAAGTTTGCAAAATTAATTTTAAGAATTTTATGTACTGAAATTCACTTTAGATGTTCAAATTAACATTTTTTTCTTAAAAGTGTAAGAAATTATTGATTTATAAGAATCTCTACACATGACCCGCAAGCAACTGTTCACTTCCACAATAGTGACACCAACTTCTTCGTCATTGTCGTTGAAGCCTTGCAAGGAGATACATTAACAACGTATATGTTGATAATCTGTCTAGATTACACACTACGAACATCAATCAATTCAATAAAAGCAGAAGGTTTTACATTAAAAAAGGCAAGAAGCACTCGATATTCAACAGAAACTATGATAGATTCAGATTAAGCAAATGAACTGCCGCTCGTTACAAATACACCGGCCCAAGCCAAATCTCTACTACACAGCCTAGACCAAGGAGTGTTATAAACAAGGAAATATCTCTACTTTCAGGGGAGGGACTCTGAAATTAGTAGATCAGTACATATACTTGGACAGCAGTATCTCATCAACTGGAAACGATATTAACATAGGTATAGCGAACGCACGGACTGCTATTGACAGATATTCGGTAGTATGGAAATCTCATCTCTCTGAAAAAAATGAAGGAAATGATTTTATAGGCGACAGCTGTGTCTGTACTACTCTATGGATGGACCGGCCCCAGAATTTAAAGGAAAGCCTGGAGAAAAGTATATGGGAACAAAACAACAATGTACTGTTTTGAACAAATCCAGGCAGAAACTACCTAAAAAACTGCAGTTTTACGGACACTTACTACCCATCTCAGAAATTATCCTGTGAGGAAAAAAACGACATGCTGGGCACTGCTAGAGAAATGTGGGCGAAATCAGAATCGATATTCTCTGATACACTCCTACAAATGGACGTACCAATGTTGAATGAAAATCAAGGACTTAATTCATCAGCTCTTTGCGGACACTAAATGCAGTCTAGAGGACCTAATTAAAGCCGTGGGCTGTAGGGACAAATGGCAAGAGAGAGAGAGAGAGAGAGTGAGAGTGTCACAGGGCTCTGTGCTGTCAGGGCGACTTTATGATAATTATAAACTATAAATTCGTCCACAGACGTAATGTTTCGCGTATTGTATCACAACTCTTCAGTAGGCACGGGGTGGGGTTTCTCGAAGCCGGGATCGAAACCTGGCTGACTGAAACGCCAATCCAAGATTCTACCACACAGCCCCGAGGAAACTTGTGTAATTGAAGGAATTTTAAACGCTTATGCATCACATTTGTTTTGTATACATATATCCACTTAACGACGACCGAAAGGATGGCCGACCATAGTCGAGGGCGACACGAAGACCCCCCAATTCAATAGCTACAAGACTGAGGAGTAAGGGAGGGTGCTATTCCTCTTCTTTGATTGCTTCATTTAGTGTAAATCTATACCTTATAATGCTGAGTGTTAATTATGGAGGCATCAAGTACTATTTTTTAGTCTTTGGTATGACTCATCCTGAGATTTAACCTCGGTCTCCCGGGTCATTGGCGTGCACTCTAACCGTTATATTTTTAAAAAGAAAGAAAGAAGGGAAAACTATGAACCAACACCTACACAAATAATGCTAAAGCACAGCTTGATTATATCTTCATAAAAAAGTGGATATAAGGCGCTCCGAACCGGTAGACATACTAAAATAGAATTTATAAGTGACGTCATTCTATTAATTAATTAACTTATTCAGTCATACGATCATAAATTAGTCTATCATTCTATCAATCTATCATTAATGACGTTAACCTCTGATACATAGACGTGCCGGTGTTGGCCGACCAGCCAGAACTTATTTACATCGGTTCCGTGTTGATACTAGATGTCGACTGAAAACCTACTGGGAGCGATGAATAATAGGGGTATAGAAACCTGTGGTTTCAGCGCGACTTGATGGTGATGTCTGTATATATATATATATATATATAGTGTTAAATATTACTGATAGTGCATATATATATATATATATATATATATATATATATATATATATATATATAAGAATAGCGTAGACATTACTTCAACGGTGCATGGTGACTATCAGTATCTTGCCTATAGTTCGTTTTGGTTTGGTTTGGTTTGGTTTTATGTTCCATCAACCATTGTTGATTAATTAATGTCAAATCCCGTTTTTACATATACATTAGGTATATGATTTCTAAACGCATTTTGTAAATGCACCGAGATGAAGGACAAAAATAGTTCTATTTTTAAATATTCAGTTTAACATGTGTCCAAATTAAATAGTCCCAAGTAATGCAATATATAACAGACAATTCAATTAAACATCAGTCATTTGTTTACACACAGTTATGGGATCAAACGGTTCTATTTCTAACAAATATATTTAGTATGAGACAACAAAGTTGAATAAGTTCAGGGTTGCTGTGTAATTTAATACCAATCATTTGTTTACACACATTTCAAAGATAAAACAGTTCTCTTATTAAAAAAAAAAATCAATTTAGCATTATGCATTTGTTTGCACTCAGTTTTAATATCAAAAAGTTATATTTGACCCATACATAGGATCCAATCACACGCTCGGGGCCAGAGTGGACCTGGGAGTAATGGCAATGAAAGTTTAGAGTGCTTTCTCCAAAGCTCGAACATTCCTGGAGCCTCGCAATCAGATTCTTTAATGTGATTTCCTGGACGCTTCTGGAGTGGGAGTCTTGTCTCACAGCACAGATACAGTCAGTGTTTAAAACCCCAGCCGACTGAGGTAATTTACTAAGCTTTTTGCTTAGATGTGGCACAAGGCCATATGAAAGAGGCACCCAATGAGACTCAAACTCACTCGTGTAGGTTTGCTAGTCGAGCTTGCTAACCATTACACCACCAGAGGCGCCTAACCCCAGCCGACTGAGCTGTTCTCGCCTATGAGATCATCGTACTGGCAAGAAACTTTTACTCTAAACAAGCACTGTAGACGATATGTTAACCTAACTTATCTCTCTATGTATTTTTCTGTGTCTGTCTGTCTGTCTATGTCTATCTGTCTGTCTGTCTCTCTTTCTATATATATATATATATATATATATATGCCAAGATCTGATGGTTATTATGAAATTTGTTACAAAATATTTGAGTCACGCACTTCAAAATCTTTATTCAGCGTCTATTTTCATTATCACACAGATTTGTTTTTTGACTGGGAACTAGATGGACTGACTGGGCGGCATAGGAATATTTCAGCAGTAACACACATGCCATTTCTATAGCCAATTATAGTATGGAATAGTAAACATAGATATCTATGAAGGTCCTTGCAATATTTTGCAGGGCTTCACACTTTGAGATGTATCTGCTTTTAATGGTGACTTCTTAGGATAAATGAAGGATCAATATTTTAAAGTTAGGCTACAGACAAATGATTGACTGAAAGGTTTTCTTTATGGCCCTAAAAAAGAATGGAAAAAGTTTGAGAAGGATCTATGTTGCTTTTTGATATGTGCACCCAGAACCCGAGCGATCATTAGAAATACAGAAAAGCACAATCATTATTTGGTGAAGTGTTAATTGGGGAAATTGTATATATTCACACTGTTATTGAAGAAGCTGATGAAAAATTTAATCTTTATTATTACTGCCAGAAAGCTAACCTTTTCATCTTTAGATACTCAGTCATCAATTGACTTTGAAACATTTCTAGACTTTTCGGCGTCTTAACGATGAGCGCATGATATGTGCTTGCTTTTTAGCTAAAAACTTGAAAACCACATTCACATACATCGCGTCTATTTCGTTAGACATGGATATATACAGACCAGTTGGCTGCGGCAGTAGAATACACCGACTGCTTCTCAGTAGAAGGGTAAAACCTCGCATGACACTAAACAATTCGATGGTGAGGCTCCAGTAATCCTGGAGTTTTGGTTAATGCGGAATAGCCCTTAATTGCCCAATCTCCCAAGTTCACTCTGACCCAGAGTGGTAGGGTTATATGTAGGGGTCAAATAAAACTTTTTGACATTTAAACGGTGTAATGATGCTAAATTGAATTGTTAGAAATTGAAATGTTTGACCATGAAAATGTGTGTAAATAAATGACTGATGTTTAATCAAATTGTTGGTGATACATAACAATACTTGGAACCTTTGTGCAAACTATGATTAATACAGAACAGAATTATACCTGTTAGCAATAATTAAAAACACTTAACTAAGTAAAAACAATTGTAATACTTGTGTACAAACAAATTAGTTCTCATCATCATCATCATCATCATGTCGTGCCGCTAGCACGGATATCTCTAACCTTCTTTCGCCAATTCTCCCTATCATTCATCGCCTCCGGCCCGTATTCAGGGCTACATCCTGTATCCTCACATAGCCGCTGTATGTATGTTCGAGCTGGTCGTCTTGCTTTTACTCGGCCATATGCGGGGGTCCATTGGAGTACATCACTTATGAACTCGTCCCTGCTTCTCCACCAGTGTTTTGCGAGTTTGGTACGTCTAACTTGGATAGTTTTCGTGATGGGAGGCAGATGGCCGTATAGTTGGTGCTTTGTAGGGTGTTGCCGCCAGGACTTATTCAATATTACTCGCAACATTCTTGTGTAATTACCGTCTAGCTTCTTCTCCAGCCGTTTTGTTAGCGTTTAAGTGGTGCGTCCATACAGCAGTATCGACGCGACCGCTGCCTGGAAGAAACTGCGTTTTATTTTATCGGTCAGGTTTGATTTCCATATGATCGATAGCTTATCGATAGCTGTCCATGCCTTCGTTAGCCGCGTGTCGATGTCTTTTTCGGTTGATGAGACTCTGCTTCCTAGGTAGGTGAATTTGTCTACCAATTTCAGAGAGGTTCCCTCTAGTGTGGAGATGTCGCCTGCTTGATTAAAGAACATTTATTCATTTTTGGGCGCATTGACATGGAGGTCAATGCTTGCTGCTGCTCGTTTCAGTTCTATCTTATCTAAAAATGAAAATACTGATCTCTTACATCTCATGTATATCGATCTATATAAGTGCAAACAAATGAACTATGTAAAATAGTAACATCTCCATATGAATACTTGAACCATTTAACTGTAGGAGAAAAATCATCTCAGATTTCTTTAAGAATGTTATCAAAACAATGTTAACAAATCATCCATATTTAATATATTTGTATAAACAGTATCTAGCATTAAATGATATACAATGATTGATTTGCGATCAAATCAGACCTAGATTCGTACATGAACATATATGAGAAAATATGATTTCATATATAAACGGTATTGTATTTTAGTAAAATAAACATTGAGACCCATGTAGTGTTATATATGAAACAATATGAATCGTTTATCAAGATTTTCTCGATCATAGTGACGGTAGGTCTTGGAATATGCTAATTGCATCTATTGTACAGGGGAACGACCCTTCACCACCGCACACACAAAAAGGAGAGCCCTGCTTATGAAAATAAACTAAATCTAATGCTGAGGCACTGGTCCTGGGAATGTGGGGCGTTCCCTTTCATTTTCGTTACTTCAAAGTCCGTTTTAACCCGGTAAAATAATATCTGTTAGGGTCCCATGTATGGATCAAATAGGTATGTATAAAAATAATTCCTATTCTATAATTCTGTAAACAAAAAACTTAAAACTATACAAAAAATGTGAATAAAAACGTACAATGGATGCGATTATATCCTCTCTAAACATTAAACAATGCTAGTGACATTAACATGATGTTAAAAGCAATCAATCTCTGAAATGGTTTTCAAAGAAATCAACGAAAATGCAATGAAACCTTAAATTTCTTCAAAATGGTCGCCCTGACATTCGACGTACCCTTTCACGTTTTGAAATTCCTCTTTTGACATAGTGTGTAACTAATTAGTGTTATTTTAATTTTATTCATTTTTTAAGAGTAACAAATTTTCTGTAGATTTTTTTTAAATCTTGAGAAGAAAGAAAGAAAGAAAGAAAGAAAGAAAGAAAGAAAGAATAATGTTTTTAAAAGAATGAAAACTTCGAACACTAATTACACCACTTTTATTTTTAAATCGAATGTTATTAATGATCATATAACGCTAAGAATTTTCACATTTTCGAGTGATTTTTTTTTTCGGATGAGACATTACCTGGAAGATAGTTTTAAAAAAGAACGCACTTCAAACATCTGTATATAATACATATATAAATAAATAATTATCCTCTCTAAATATAAATAGCCCTGTCAGCTAGAGCTGTAGAATATGCCGACTGTATATCTGCAAAGGGGTACCCCACCTCCAAGTATAAATTGAGATTGGCATTAACTAACCGACAATGGATGATATGTCATAAAACCCAAGCCAATCATATGCATTAAATATATATATATATATATATATATATATATATATATATATATATATATAAAGAGGATTTGATATACCATAAAATCCAATCAAACATATATATATATATATATATATATATATATATATATATATATATATATATATGGAGGTGTTGGGCAGCAGTGTTTCATTTAAGCATGTTGGTTTATATAATTAGGACACATTTTTTCTATAAAATTATATTAAGATCCTTTCAAGTTTCTTGATAAGTGTTTTAGTTTCAGGTTGGAAACACAATTAGTAAAAGTAAAGTTGGCTACCGTAGTCGAGGGAGACCCGAAGACCCGCTATTCAACAGCGACTACACTGAAGCGTAGGGGAAGGCGCTACCCCTTCCCCCGGATTTTTTCACTTTACTCTTGATGTGTACCTGATAATACGGAGTGTTAAGCAAGGAAGTATCAAATACTATTTTTTTAAGTCTTTGGTATGACTCGACCTGGGTTTGAACCCTGTTCTTTCTGGACATTGGCGAAAACTCAACTTACAAGGCCAATACACGCGCAAAAAAACCTGATGATAGCCTATGAAAGGTTCGAAAACGCTCAGGACAATTTTGGGAAATTCATATACCAATTTCAAACTGAAATCAACACACTTATCAGGAAACTTGAAAGGATCTTAAAACCAGATAGACAAAATGTTTTGTTTTTTTTTAAAATCAAATATCCATATATATATATATATATATATATATTTATATATATAATCAAATATCCATATATATATATATATATTTGAGTGTGTGTGTATGTGTGCGTGTATGCAAATGTGTGTGTGTATATATTTATATATATATATATACACACACATAGGAACTGCATGGAGCGATGGATGATTGGGTGTTGTGGAGAAATAGTCTGGTAAATCTGAGTGTCATATATATATATATATATATATATATATATATATATATATATATATATCTTTATCATTTCATCTCACTGAGAGCTCAGATTTACCTGACTATTTCTCCACAACTCCCTATCATCTATCTCTCCTAGCAGATCCTCCAATCTACATCCAGTGTCTGCACAGAGCTAATGTAAATAAATCTCTGTTGGTCGTCCAACTGTAGAGATACATTTAAGAACGTCGTTTTTGAGTTTGTCCTTTCATCTTTAATGGAGTTCCGCACGTGTTATTCGTCTTACTTAGTTGGTTTGTGCAATGGGAGGTAAGTGACCATATAGCTGCTTTTTTATGGAGTATAGCTTCTAGGATTTGTTCAAAACAAAACGTTGTATTCATATCTAGTTTTTGAGAAAGGAGGCAAGTGGCCATTCCGCTGTTTTTTCATGATGTGTTGTCTTTAGGATTTGTTCACAATATAGTGCATTTTGTTTAGTCCCAATCTAGCTTTTCCCTCTCCATGCATTTTGTTAGATTCCATACAGTGCATCCATATATTAGTATGTATACAAACACATATTGAAAGAAATCCTGTTTTATTTTATCGGAGGATTCAAATTTCTTGTGATTGATAACATGTCAATAACCGTCCCTAACTTCACTTAGATTACGCTAAAATCACCTACAGTCAGTGAGCCTCGTTAGGTTTGTTTTTCTGGCATTTCAGCTATCGTTGGTTTTTTAATGACAGTTCCTAATTTTATATATATTTAATATACGATTTGTAAACAAATTCTCTTGGTACACTGAATTAAATTACCAAACCATTCTATTTCTATTAATTCAATTTAGCATAAATCAACAAAGTTAAATGGTTCTACGTTGAGCTATTTGTCACAAACGATTCAATTAATCATAGTTAATTTGATAAAACAGTAAAATGATCAAACATTTCTATTCCAAACAATTGCCCAGTCGGCTGGGGCTGTAGAATACACTGACTCCACCTCTGCTGAGGGGTAGGACCCTCTCAACGAGTGTCCTCGATATGACACTAAACAATCTGATGCTGAGGTCCCAGTAATGCTGGGTCCTTGGGGAATACGGAGAACCCCTTCATTGCCATTGCTCCCAGGTCCACTCTGGCCCAGAGTGGTAGCACCTGATAGGGCTCTATCTATAGTTTAAATAGAGCTAACAGTATACTTATGCTAAACTGAATTGTTTGATTAAACTGAATAGCTTGATATAGAAATCTTTTTTGACAATTCAACCGTGCTCACATTTGAACTGCGTGCTTATACTAAACTGAATTATTTCAAATAGAACCGTTTTTTGACATTGAAACTGTATTTACACTAAACTGAATTGTTTAACATAGAACTGTTTTGACATTTACCTGTGTGTAAACAAAATATGTACTTATACTTAACTGAATTAGCTGAATTGGAATTGCTTGACTAAACTGAATAGCTCGAAATAGAAATGTTTTTACAATTAAACTGTACTTACATTTACTCTGCGTGCTTATGCTAAACTGAATAGTTTGGAACTGAACTGTTTTTGACATTGAAAGTATACTTACACTCAACTGAATTGTTATATATAACTGCTGGAATAGTTTAAAATAGAAATGTTTTTAAAAATTAAACTGTGTACTCATGCTAAACTGAATTGTTTGAAATAGAACAGATTATTTACATAAAAATGGATTAGGCGTTAAATAAACTACAAAGGGTGATAAGCCACAAAACCCAACAAACCAATTCCAAACAGTTTTATTTAGTATAAGTTATTTGTTTGCACACGGTTTAATTGTTAAACAGTTGTATTTGACCCATAGTTATGTTTGACCCTATCAAGTGCCACCGTTTCTGAACAGAGTTGACTTGGGAGCGATGGCAATGAACGGTGATGTCACATTTTCCAAAGCTCGAGTATTACTGGAGCCTCACCTTCAGATTGTTTAGTATCATAAAAACGACACTTTTGAAGGTGTAATGGTTAACGTCATTGAAAATGGACACGGCGACACGCGTTCAAATCCTGGACGAGATTGATTGCATTTCACATAACACTAATGCCCATGGGAAAGGTATGAATCCAATTGTTCTCCCTCAAGCTATGGGTAAATAGTAGGACAGACCGGGTTCTTCAGCCTTGGTGAGGCAACTAATCTAGTAGAAGGAAAACTCTGAATTTAAACCTGTTAAACTCCGCTTAAAAATAGACCTTGTGTCATATCCTGCCCGAGCGGAGGGGTTGGTAAATATGATAAAAAAACGACACTTGTTGGTGGGAGTGTAAGCCCTGCGTAGAAATGCAATCAGTATACTCGACATCTTTAGCTGACTGGGCTGGAATTGGTGAGACATTGCTGCCAAGATTATTTGAACTGCTCCACTAATTTTATGTAATCGGAAAGATCAGATTTCTTTGTGATCGATAACCTGTCAATAAGAGTGATTTCTTTCACATTATTTCTGCTGACATCACTTTCAAATATTGAGGTATTGCTGCCAAGGTATGTGAACAGCTTTATTAACTCGAACCCATTGCTGCATAAATTGGACAGGGCTTTGGCGATAACTCTACTCACAAGGCCAATACACGTGCAAAAAATCCTGATGATGGCCTATGAACGGTCCGAAAACGCTCGGGAAAATTTTGGTAAATTCATATACGAATTTCAAACTGAAATCAACACACTTATCAGGAAACTTGAAAGGATCTTAATAAAATCAGATAGAAGAAATGTGTCTTTACTTTTTAATCAAATATGCATATATATATACATATATATATATATATATATATATATATATATATATGTGTGTGTGTGTGTGTGTGTGCAAATGTGTATGTGTATATATATATATATATATATATATATATATTATCCCTTCATCACACTGAGAGCACATATTTACCAGACTATTTCTCCACATCCCCTATTATATCTCGCTACTAGCTGTTCCTTCAATCTACATCCAGTGTCTGCACAGAGATAATCTTAATAAATCTCTGTTGGTCAGCCAAATCTAGAGATCCATTTAAGAACGTCGTTTTTAAGTTCGTCCTTGCATCTTCAATAGGGTCCCACACGTGTAATTCGTCTTACTTAGTTGGTTTGTGCGATGGGAGGTAAGTGACAAGTAAGCTGCTTTTTTATGGAGTATAGCTTCTAGAATTTGTTCAAAACAAAACGTTGTATTCATATCTGGTTTATTAACTCGAAAACCTTGCCGCAGAAATTGGAGAGGGCTACTTAACATTCAAAACACATGGATTATGCTTTTTTAACATTCACGTGAATGCCTTTTATCTCTTGTGGATTTTTTTATAAAGTTAGTATTCAGCTTCGGAAAGCGCATTTGCTAGAAACTTTAGACCCTCAGCATAGAGTGCGTCTGTTATAGATTGTAGTGAATATCGTCTGTTTCATGCCTCTTTGTTTTTAGTGTAAAGCCATTTTAATTCGATCTATCGATATTCAATGTAAATAATCGTAGCAGATTACAAACCAATATGATGTAAATGTATCTCTTAGCATATATGCATCGAATATGCCAAAGAAAACGCTGTCGCCATTAAGTAAAGCGAACCATTCATGCGTTAAAATACCTTCGCTTACGTTGAGTTTGTTGGTGGCTGCGCGGTACAATATCTGATAGGTGTACAGTCAGCTAGGTTTCAATCCCAGGTTCGAGCATCTCACGTACATAGCCACACAGAACAGTTCTCATACAACGAAACAGTCCATCTATGGAAGAATAGACGGCAATTACACAAGAATACTGCGAGCAATATTAAACAAGTCCAGGCAGCAACAACCCTCAAGGAACCAGCTATACGGTCACGTGTCTCCCATCACGAAAACTATCCAACCTAGACGACCCAGACATGCAGGACACTGCTGGAGAAATAGGGACAAGCTCTGAAGTGATGTACTTTAGTGGATCCCCACTTATGGCCGGGCAAAAGCAGGACGACCAGTTCCAACATACAAACAGTAGCTATGCGAGGAAATGGGATGTAGCCCTAAAGACATACCAGAGATGAACGATAGGGAGAAGTGGCGAGAGGGTCAGGGATATCCGTGCTAGCGGCATGACATGATGATATATATATATATATATATATATATCCAAACGTCCATAGTCGGATAGGCTGCAATGCGATATTGTTCATTGTATAATACCCCTACAGTAAATCGTTACCACTGAATTAATTACTGTGACAAAAGAGAATATTATGTTGAAAATGGCGTAAAATTGATAGTTTTCCACATTAGGCGATGTGCTTTTTATCTAAATGAATGCCTATGCTTTTTTATTATCAGTTCACACTCAAACATAACCCCATATATATATATATATATATATATAATGATTTGAATTATTAATTAAATCTTACAGTGAAACGAAAATTTACATTTTGCTAAATTGAAAATCAAAGAGGTTTTCTAATGTAGAATGTTAGAACTAAGACAAAGGTGAATCTATAAAAATGAAAATCGTTTTCGTTCTTGGCCTTTTTGGCCCTTTTGTTTGGTACACATCGTGTACTTAGTAGGTCTCACGAATCTGTGACTTTTCGTGTCTTTTTTTTTTCTTATTGTGACTTCAGGTTACCGAAATATTTTTTTAGTGATAACAAATTAGAGAATCTATGTCAGTTGATTTCTGCACAAAAACATATTTTCAATATGACACAAAATTAGTTGAAATAAATAAATAAATAAATAAAAAGTGTACTTTTCTTTGTGCCTTACAACTGAAGCCACATAAACACCTGTACACTATAGTTAACTATTTAAAGCTATTTTTTTTAGTATTCTTTAATCTAGATCTTTTTTAATCTTTACAGCAAATATTTCATTAATTTCTTTATACATAAACTTCCGTTAAGTGAAGGCATCTGGTCTTGAAGAAAGAAAAGTCACAATTCAATCCAGCTTTACTCTGCGGCAAAGAGGTTGAGTAAATTCATTATCCACGAAAGTATGGTAGCATATTGGTTACCGTCTTTGGAAACGGACGCGGTAATTAAAGTACAAATGATGCAAACGGCTGTTCTTCAGAAAGGCATTAACACATCATTCCTCCTCCAGCAAAACTATGGGTAGTTATAGAGAACATTCTTATTTTTGGAGGTAATAGAGAATGAAACCTATGAATTCTGAACAAATGTCATCATCATCATCATCATGTCGCGCTGGTAGCACGGATATCCCTGACCCTCTCTCGCCACTCCTCCCTATCGTTCATCGCCCTTGGTAGGTTAAAAATTGACAGTGCGTCACATCCTGGCAGTAATTTTGAAAACACATACTTAGTTGAGATGCTTTCTCACTAACACATTGATGTGTTCATTTTAAAATTTGTGTAGATGGTAGTAGGGATAAAAGAAGAATCATGATACCAGAAAAAGTTTGAATTGCCAAGATGAACAGCAGATATGAGAAAATAATTGGTTGCATGGTTGCTTATTTTGGCATTTCAACACTCATAGTTATTTAATGCCAAATGCTGTTAATATATATATATATATATATATATATATATATCCTAAAATGAAATGGGAAGTAATAAAGAAGTGCCATAAATATAGGACTGGAGATAGGAGTTGTTTGCTTTGAATGGAGGAAAAATTAGCAATAGCATCTTGTAAAAGCAGGGATATGTTAAACCAAAGATCGGAGGTGTTAAATAGTTGTAGACACAAAAGGGCGTGGTTGCTCTATTATTAGGGATAGGTTTCAGAGAATCTATAACGTTTTTTTTTTGTTCTGTTTTTTTTTTAATAAAAGTAATATTTTTTATTTTATTTAAAAAACATTTTTTTGTTATGTAAATTCGAAGCTAGGTGGGTTTTGGGTGAATATAAGACGGCGCTTTCTCATTTACCATTAGTCGGAGTTAGACTTCCTGATGATCCGATAAGGTGAAACTTTAGTAGATTTCCGACTCGCGATTTAAGTTAATTATACATATATATATATATATATAATTCAAAACTTCTACAAACTCTCATTTGGCTATCATAAATTTATTCAGCTGCGTACTCTTTAGGAGAAAAAGCTTCTTCAGATAGTCATCACACTATGTAGAAAAAAAGAAGAGGACAGAGTGATCAAAGTTTTATTGATGGGAGCCTTAAACGTCTGCAGAGATGCAGTCGATGTATTCTATAGTCGAAGCGGACGAGGCTGAGATGTGACAAAAAGCAATGAATGAAAATGATTTACTTAATCGGATGAAATTTTTAAAAAATGTTTCAAAAGGTCAAAAGGTGATTACACGTCAAATTTTGTCAAAAACGATCAAGATCAAAATGCAAGTCCGAAAAAGTCTTGGTATAACAATACTAACGACGACGACGACGACGGCCATAGCGACAATACTATGTCCAAAACATTAAAAAAAGGAAACGTACCTCAACATGAATTTTAGATGGAGATCATATATTTGAGATACGTTTATCGGCTAAATTATTATTAGAACCCAAAAAAAATTGATTCATTTTTAATATTTAGATATCGAAAAAATTGGCCTCATTTTCGCTTTTTGCGAAATGTCATTGTGAACTTTCGTTTTAGCCGTTGCCTTCGAATTAGCGAATATCTTCTTGTGAAGTAAGTGAAAGTTTGAAGTTCACTTTGTTTCGGCAAGATAATTAACCAAATTTATTCAGAAGAAGAAAGAGGTAATTAGAGGAAAAAGAAATAGAGAGAATTAATACAAATAAATGTTTGGTTTGGTTATATGGCATATCAATCATTATTGGTTATTTAATGCAAAAACCTGTTTTTAATATATATAAACATTTGATTTGTAAACACATTTAAATGATCAAATACAGTTAAATTTCAAACAGTTCTAGTTCTAACAATTCAATTTAGCGTAAGTCAATGAATTTAAATAAGTCCAAATATTACTGTGTATCACCAACTGTTCAATTAAACATCGGTCATGTATTTATATACAGCGAAATTTTTCATTCCGAACGATTCTGTTTAGCATAAATCATTCGTTTTCCCTCCCTCTAAATGTCAAAGGGTTCTAGTTGATCCTTTGATAAGAATCTATCAGGTGTTACCATATCGGATCAGAGTGGACATGGGGAATAAATTAGTACTCAATATTCCCCAAAGCCCCTACATCATTGAATCCTCACTAGCAGATTGTTTAGTGTCATATACCAGACACTCAGTGGTGGGGGGTATTACCCCTCTGCAGAGATGCAGTTGCTATATTTTACTGCCCTAACAGACTGGGTCCTATTTGGGGGATCTTACTCCTCTGCAAAGATGCAGTCGGCTAATTCTACAACTCTAACCGACAGGGCATGTAAATAAAGAAGGAAACCTCTGATTTCAAACTATTGTACTCTGCTTAAAATGACCCTGTGTCTCACCTTGCCAGTGGCTATTTTTTGGGGTAAATACAAAAGAGTTGAAGTAGAATTACGGTTATCATTTCAGGAAAGGGGATCGGTTATCAATGTTCAATTCGAAACGAGGCTGTGCATTAGAAATACATCAATCCACTATTTATCAACCCAAACTTGGGTGCATATGTAGTCGATTGGGGTTTTTGCACTCCAATTAAGTGAGGGCAACCAAGAAGAAAGTCACTAAGTTCAAAACATTTTTAAACACTTAAAGTTTATCTTTCATTGTAATAATAACTGTATGAAACCGTTTCACTTGAAATTGTAACTGTAATTGTTTATACAAATTAAATACGTGGACGATTGTTTTGGTATTCATGGGATAATCTCGCTGTAATTGCAATCTAAATGTTTAATTCATATTTGGTGTAGACGTAGAAGATCTATTCCATCGATAGATTGAACTCTAACTTGTACCACCACTCCAGGTCTGAGTGGACTTTACACTGCTAAGAGATCTATTACCTGAACCTCATCATCAAACGTAGTTTAGTTTTCATTCCCATGAAAAAAAACCCTTCTTCTTATCTCCAGTTCATGGGGTATACTGGGTATAAAATAAACCCCGAAGACAGTGCTAGTGGTTTTTTTAGTGACAGGTACAGTCTTGACTCTTTAGATAGATAGATAGATAGATTGTTTTTAAATATATATTTTTATGAAGCTCTCCCATCAGTTAATATTAATAGTAATCATTCTTCATTATTTTCCCGCTGTGAGCCTTTCTTTGTTCTCGTCGAAGAGACGACCCGAATGAGAGGTGATGAAAAGAATATAGAATTCTTTTTCTTTTCTTATTTCTTTCTTTTTCTTTTTCTTTTTTTTTTGTTGGGGAAGTATTAACCATCTGCGGGGAATGGATTCAGCGTATTCTAAACAGCATTTTAATGGCCTGTTTAAATAAGTAAATTAAATTTTCATTAAAACTTGACGAGGATGTAATTATTCATGGGTGCTACTGTAAAATTAAAGTAATTGTCTTATAGTCTCACCTGTCTTTTATAAGTTACTTTTTGGTCTTTTTTATTTTGTTTCGTTGGTTTGTTTTTTTTATTGTTTTTCTTACGTAGACGTGTACTTCAACTAGTACTAGTTCTCATACAAACTGAAACTTTTTCCCAATTATATGTTTGGCGAATCCTTTATTTGATATATGAGTGCGCTGTTATTTCTTTCCTATCTATTTTTTTAGATATATTCACTGATGAAAGGTTGCGGTTAGGTACTAGTTTATATGTAACTCGATGTAGTTAACCATTAGAATGGTAGACGATAGAGTTGCAGACTATAAAAATATCAACAATAACAATAGCGAAGTAATGTAGAGACCAAGTATACAAATAGCAAAATATATGAAGAAAATTTGGAAGAATTAGAGCAAGGGTAAAAGAGAAAATGCAGAAAAATATAGACTCAAGATGTAAAAGGAAGAAAAATATTGAAGAAAAAGAGGCAGAATTGATAGTATTCGAATAAATGAAAAAAAAAGTTATCCGCCTGTTATATACAGAAAAAAGATCAACGACGCGGAACATTTTGATGAGATGAAATGATCAAAAGAAGATATTTCAGTACGAAGATCATATCTTATTACCATCAAGTAATTAAAATTTCATTTTTTTTCTTCATATGTTTATGATTATCATTTTTTTTTCATTTTTTTTTATCTTTGGCAGCAGAAGAAATAACAACTGACAGTGATCCAATAAAAATGATACATCGGTCTAGCTAGGGAGACACAAATACATAATAGGCAGACAAGATTTTATGAGTATACGTGTGTACTGGTCGAAGTAGCAATCGTTATTCTCGTGAGATCTGGAAATTGTGCCTGGATCGGGAGAAAAAAAAGTTTCAAGTTTGAATGAACAACTTGCAGTTGCCTATGTAGCAGTTCTCTCCTCTCCATGTTACCAATGCCGTTCAAAGGATGGGGAAGTGTCGTCGTAAGATTTATGAGAACAAAGCTGAGGATTATGTCGGAGAATTCTATATCGTGTAACGATTATTGTCACAGAAAATGCGTACGGTGACCCAAGTTCAAATGCGGAACGAGGCTGTTAGCATTTCCTATATTATGGACCCTATTTTCCGACCCCTCTGCTCCGGCAGGATATGACAAAGGTCAATTTTTAAGTGGAGTTTAACAGGTTTGAATTCAGACTTTTCTTTCTCCTAGACTAGGTGCTTCACCAAGGCTGAAGAACTCAGTCTGTCCTACTATTTACCCATAGCTGGAGGGAGAATAATTGGATTCATACCTTTCCCAAGGATATTAGTGCTAAGTGAAATGAAATCATTCTCGTCCAGGATTTGAACTCGAGTCGCCGTGTCCATTTCCTACGACTATAACCATTACACCACAGGCACCTCCTAAATATTCCTATATTGTTGATGGTCTTGTGAACGATATCCATCCAATTATTCTTCCTCCGTCAATGAGCAATAGTTGGGAAGACAAAGATATTTAGCCTTGATATGACAACCGGTCTAGGAGAAAAGAAATCTTTTAATTGAAATCAGTTTAAGACCTGATGAGGGATAGACACTGCCGTTCAATTTGTGCCCAAAACATACTACAAGTCAGGTTATGGGACCAATATAAAAATATAAATTAGGCAAAAGATCGTAGATATAATACAGCTTGTAATGGTAGATCTCACTTGGAATAATCCGCTGTTTTCGTCTGCACAAAGCAAAAAATTCTACTTGGTGTTTTACAAGGCTAAAAGCAGAGTAACTAAAAAGTATTGGAATATCTTATTTAAGTAATATCATATTCTAAATGTTGAATATAGTATAGTTACCAATCTATGTTGATTGTTATGTTGTGATTCTCAGTTTTAATTACTGTAGCCAGTCTCTTTTGTTTACCAAATTTATTTGTAGAGAACGAATATTATTTTATTTGTTTGGAGTAACTGGCTCTGCTCTTGTTATTTGCCATTATGTGGATTCTTAAATAGCAGAGCATAAAAGATTGGAGTACAGGAAGAGACCAAAGATGAGGCCATAGTTTTGATTGTGGAAGAATTACGAATGGGGCAACTGTTAAAAGGCGGGCTCTCAGACTGATGAAACACATAAGAACCAGACCGAAAAAATTCTTGCCAGTCGGCTGGGGCTGTAGAATACACTGACTCCACCTTTGCTGAGGGGTAAGACCCCACCCACTAATGAGTGTCCTAGATGTGACACTAAAGAATATGATGATGACGTTCCAGTAATACTGGTTCTTTGGGGAATATAGAGCACCTCTTCATTGCCATTGGTCCCAGGTTCACTCTGGCCCGGTGTGGTAGCACCTAATAGGGCCTTATCTATGGGTTAAATAGAAGTAACGCTGTACTTAAAGTTTGATATGCCATAAAACCCGAACAACCAACCAACCTGATGAGCAAAACATTATATCATCGGAAAACATGTTGCATTATTTAATGAAACGCTAGATGCATAAGACAACCAATGAGAACCCAACTCAGAAGTTGCATTCTGATAGCCAAACTCACAATTAATTCTATTAAAGGAAGGTACCTTTAAAGTTTAACAGAGCTTTTATTTGACACAAGGACAAAAGAAGAAGGCATAGAGTTTGATTCGAGCACACTATTCAGTCATGGAAACTATTACACTATGACATATGTTTTTGCTTATGAATATCATCACCATCATCATCATGTCGTGCCGCTAGCACGGATATCCCTGACCTTCTCTCGCAACTTCTCCCTATCGTTCATCGCCACTGGCAGGTCTTCAGGGCTACATCCCGTATCCTCAGATAGCAGCTGAATGTATGTTTGAGCATGTCGTCCTGCTTTTGCCCGGCCATATGTGGGGGTCCATAGGAGTACATCCCTTATGAGCTCGTCTCTGCTTCTCCAACAGTGTCCTGCATGTCTGGCTCGTCTTACTTGGATAGTTTTCGTGATAGGAGGCAGGTGGCCGTATAGTTGGTGCCTTGTGGGGTGTTTCCGCCAGGGTTCACCAATATTTATTTGCCAACGTTGTTTGGTGTTGTTGCAGTATGGATAAATTACTTTTACTTGTTAGTTGTCTTAGGCTCTGCTCTTGATAGCTGACATTTTGTGGATTTTTAAAAACGTAGAATAAAAGATTGGAGCACAGAATGAGACCAAAGGTGGGGGCTACTGTGCACTCTGAATATAACTTATTTACGCAAACAGAATGGGGATGTATAAGTATCGATCCACATTTCAATCCGTGTTACCAGCTAACCGTTTTGTCCGTTTGCTTTTTTTTTTTAAATAAAAAAAAAAACAACATCCGCCGGTTTTAGTCCAAGATGTATGTATGATGACAGTGTAATATTTACAAAGTTTTTAGAAGAAACAAAAGAATATGAGTCAGAGTGTACATACGTTGCCTTCCTTCAACTGAGTGTCCAAATAAATCAAATTGACCTATTTCGACATATTATGGAAGAAGCCAGGTGTCAATCTTGTTGAATGTTGCTATCATGAAACATTTCTTACATTATCATAGATTGAACTTCTTCCCAAGTCTCTTCTACATTACATGAAACAGCATAATCGAAAGCATTACTTGGTTGCTTTCCTACAGAAGTTTGGCTGGATTGGGAACCAAAAATTGGCAGCTGCACATTAGGCTAATCGATTGACCGTGGACTTTTGATTTAGAGACTGCTGTACTACTAGTTGGTTTCCAACATCAACAGTCGAAAATCCTCATTTTATATCTCCTGTTTAAGTTTCTTGGACCTAGAAGTGTGCGCTTTTTAGTCTCTATCAAATATTTATCTGTGTTGCCTCGACAAACCTGACTTGGTGTGCCGTGTCAACTCATACCTGCCCTTTTGGTTGTCTCTCTTAAGTTTAATTCTACTTAGCTTATCTTTCAATCTGTTATTGCTTTTCCAAAACCCACAAAACTAACTGGCCAACCATGCGGCTGGCCTCATCGAGGCGTCCGACCTTTTTGATCGTCCCTTGTCGTCAGTCTTATTATGGCACAAGCGTTCTATTTTTATGACTTGATACTTTTGTGCTGCCAACTGTGATGGACGAGGTCACGGAAATACTTAACCGGTCGAAACGGTATCCGATAGCCGGCTTATCTACCGGCAATCTCATCTCAAGTGCCTTTAGCCAATCAAATTGTTTCTGGACCAGTTAATTTCGTTCTGATTTCCTTTCTCTGAAGCAGTTATCATTTAATGTCACTACAAGAACCTTGGGTTGATGGGAGTGTGTGGATGTTGCATGTTCCACGGTTTAATTTTTGGTTCGATTCTTGCGAATTTCGTTTTGCGAATGAGATTATAGGGACCCAAGAAAAGTTTTGATTAAATCCTTCTTCTGAATGAGACTCTTCAATTGAAAACTCAATTTGTTTTTCCTCTCTTTACTCCTACCTTACGTCGAAAAAAGAATATTTCCATATTGCCAACCTGCTACGATCGGAAACTGATGTAAAGTTTTTATCTTATTTGTAAGGGACATCTGCAATTACCCCGGTACTCTTAAAAGGTCGTTGATTATAGTCAAAGTCGGCACATAGAAAAATGTTGTATACTCAATCAATCATTATCATGTTGTATAACCATAATCATAAAGTGATTTACGAAATTAAATGAACGAACGAAACACTTCTTTAAAAAAATATCTGTCATTTTATTCTCGAAAGCGGTCCACTGTTTGTTGTTACTTTGAGAGATAGATGGAGAGACATATACTCAGAGAGGGGAGTTCATCTTGTCCCATATCTTCTTCCGGGAGCCAAGGGGTGCCAACGCTTGCACCCCTTTGCAAGTGGTGTCGTCAGAGAGGTCCGAGACGCCTCTGACCGGCTGCGAGTCCCTGGTTCGACTCCCGATTCTCCGCTCTGTCTAAATCTTACCGTGTGGTTATCACGTGATCTCCTTCAGTTAAACACCCATTGGACGTGACTGCCTTGACGCGCTGTCATCCAACGGGACAGTTTGTCGAAGGACACGGGGTCACTTGGAACGAACTAAAAATCTGCCATATGTTATATAACAAAAATCACCAATGTAATCTATTTAAACACCCGCCTTTTTCAGTTTATAAGGGAGTGACTCGGAAAAGGGATATATTCATGTTTATGGTTTAGGTATTTGGGTTACAATAGCGTTTGGGGGATGTAAAAACATTTGATTTCTCCTTCAAACATAATCTATTATTCTTTTGGCAAACAACATTGTGCCCTTTTTACTATCTTCATTTCAAAGAATGTGATTTGTTGAATTTTTTCTTAGACGGCAATGACTTGTGGAGTGATATTTATTGTCTGAAATTTTTTACTGTGATGATATCCTTTACCAGATAATATGTGTGGATATATGTAATATATTAACGTGACCTGCAGGGGTGAATACATCGGATGTTGTTAATAGATAGATTGATAAGATCGGTGTGATCACCGGAATGTCCTCATGCCTACAGGTACTGTGTATCAGTGGATGCGGAGACAGCTGCATCCGGCCGAAGGTATCGGAATATCACCTTAATCTGTGGACGTGATTGAATTAGGTGATGGTGGCGGATGCATACGCCCGCAAAACCGGGCTTGGGCAAGTAGCCAATGGGAAGCAAAGAGGAATTGTTGTATGTCCCGTGAGAGTTGTAGACTATATAATTTCCCGAACTTCGGCTAAAGTGGGTGGTTCTCATGGCTCTTCTGTCTCCCGACAACTCCTTCGTGTGTGTGAACTCTCTGCGATTGCTTTTCTGCTCCACACAAGTATCATCGCCAAGAAAAAATATAATCTTATATTTTTTTACATATACGTATTCTTCGTTGTTAATAACGACACAGTTGAGTATACAACATAGATAGATAGATAGATAGATAGATAGATAGATAGATAGATATCAACACTTCCAAACGAGGAAGATTCGAAAAAAGGTATTTTTTATGCACAGATCAACTATTTTGAATTCAGAGTTTTCTTCATACATCACTTCATATCCTGACATGCCCTGGCGGCCCAAACAAGCTACATGAAACCTGTCGTTTAGACAAAAGCTCTTTACGTTCCACTCCAGTATTTTCCCGTTTTCTTGTGACTCAGAGCATTTATCCATTGATGAGCCCTTTTCCACGGATAGATTTCAGATCGATAGATCCGTGCCAGTAATGTTGGAGACAGCTTGAAAGAAAGGTATGTGCTAAAGATTGTTTTCTGGTTAGGATATGCAAAAGCGTCAGTATTTATTCATTAGAGGACTGGTTTTACTATTATTCGTTTATATGGGAACGAAATAATACACGATTTTTAATTCTGCTAAGATAATTCATAATATAACTGTTGTTATTTGTAGGAATACCAAGATAAAAAAAAAAAAAACCTTGTCTGGCCTTATAAGTATCCATAGTTGGACGAAGAATAGTTGCATTAATATTTTTCCCAATGGTATTTACGATTTATGAAATGGAAAAATCTGGTCCAGATTTTGAACTCGCATCACCGTGCCTATTTCCAAAACGACTATAACAATTACACCACAAGCATCAGCTATATATATATATATATATATCATCACTATTTCGTTGCACTGAGAGCATAGATTTACCTGACTATTTCTCCACAACTCCCTATCATTTATCGCTCCTAGCTGTTCTTTCAATCTACATTCAGTGTCCGCACAAAGCTAATGTAAATAAATCTCTGTTGATCGGCCAAATGTAGAGATCCATTTAAGAACGCCGTTTTTGAGTTCGTCCTTGCTTCTTCAACTGGGTCCCGCGCGTGTTATTCGTCTTAGTTGGTTTGTGCGATGGGAGGTAAGTGACAATGTAGCTGTATGTGTGCGCACGCGCGTGTGTGTATTAAAATGTATAGGTCCACAAAAAGAAAAAAGAAAGAAATAGTTCGCAAATATATATGTAAATAAATACGGGATGCTTCCGGAGTGATTTGATTTTCATTAACGAATACGGACATACGTGGCACGACTAAACCTGTCCTCTACGACTTGCCAAACGGTTTTGAGGGTGGGCAGTAAAGAGAAATGGTATAAGTTCGTTAAAGATATGTTAAAAAGCACTTTTACTCCTGACAACGATGGGTTGGCTAAAAAATCAAAAAGAACCCTGAAATCCAGGACAAACTATCCAAATGTCTCTGCCTCTTATTCGGATACGAATGATTATATATATATATATATATATATCATCCATGAATTATTACACTATCGGATTTTTGGAAAATTAAGATTCTTCTAGTCACAATTTCAAATCATTATCTTATTTCTTATGAAATATTAGCCATTACTTGTCTAAATTTCTGAGAAGAAACCAGATGATTTTATCATTGAGGGTTTTCGGACTATTGTCTTCATCTTTCTTATTTCCACAATGTTTCGGCCGATATCTCCTCAAGCCTTCTACAGGTGTTTGTCGAACTTGGGAACCTTCACGGAACTTCGAATTACGTCCTTTATTGAATCCACGGGGGTCGCTTGTTCTGATTCTGTCAGCCATAACCGGGTACAAGTGTTAAGTATTCCTGTATAGTTACTCGACTGCAGTCATGATGGAACCTGCAACCTCCCGATGAATGTCCCCTTAGAAGCTTGGGAAGCCAACGCCTATCACCGTTACGCTATGTGTCCTGCTGAACATATTGAGTTACGGTTATAGGCCGAAGGACATATCGGCCGAAACATTGATGATAAAAAAATAGCAGAGTTGGTTCTTTAGACTTGCTTAGGTTGCCGATTAAGGAGTGAAATAACCTTGAGTTCTAATCAGCTGTATTCTGCTTAAAAACATCACGCTTTGAAAATAGATATAACTTGGTATTATTTCATATGAAACTCCCAATATATTAAATTATATATACATTGTCATCCACAGAGTGACCTTTTTCGTTCGATGAGAACTCTTTATGCGGCTAGACAGTCTAGATTCCAGAAGCTGGAATCGAAACCCGGTTGACTCAAGCTCCCATCTAAGATTTTACCACTTAGCCACGAGGAAACTAACGTCAGCGAAGGAAATTTAAACGCTTATGTATTACATTTGTTTTTGCTTACATATATCCGCTTAACGATTACCGAGAGGTCGATTCATATGAAGAGCCTAGCATTACGCTAATGGCAACCATTTAATTTCAGAAATCGAAGACTAGAGTTGAACGAAAGAAATGAACTCGTGTTTAAATGTAGACATAGAGGAAAATTCAAATTATCCTGACTTTGAGCCACTGAAACTCCGATCCCTCTGTAATTGCAAGTACAATGATAAGATTTATCAGAAATTAACGAACAATTCATCAGGGAAAATTCAGGCGGGGAAATTTAAAGATAGATGATCATCCAATTATCGAAGGGTATTAATCCAAAAATTAAGGCCTTTGACTCTAAAGTAGTTAATTCCCCTTGACCATTTTTAGGGTCAATTAAAAGCACTTGATAGCTATGATAAAAAATTCATTTCCCTTTATCTTATTTACCTATCTTGTTCCTAATTAAATGTATTAGGAGTAAATGTAAAATATATATGGGGATAGTCATTCGTTCTACGATCGTAGATTGTTTAGAAAATGACACCTGCTACGGGACCACCGACAAGTACGTAAATTAGAATGGGCTGACCTACAGAGAAACCCCATCCCCGTTCCTTGATGCTTCTAACACCTAACATTTTTACCCCTCAGCCCTCGCCTGTGAATTTAAATGATTTTTATTTTTATTTTTGCTGTTATTCTTTATCTTTTTTTTTTTTTTTTTAAATACGGACTGTAATTCCACATTTGCTTTTCTGCAATTTCAAGAAAAGCATGTAAAAAGTCATCTGACGAGACGGAGAGTATAGGGACATTGTCCGCCAAAATAAAGTTATAATGACGACTTAACCAAGTTTGAGTTTCCATCCAATTACGCTATATATATATATATATATATATATATGTAAGTATTTTTGATTGAATAATGAAGACACATTTTGTCTATAAAATTCAATTAAGATCCTTTCAAGTTTCCTGATAAGGGTCTTGGTTTCAGTTTGGAATTGGTGAATGAATTTGGCAAAACTGTCCCGAGCGCTTTCGGATGCTTCATAGGCCATCATCTGGGTTTGATTGCATGTGTAAAGGGTGTTTTAATTTTTTTTGAAAGTTTTTGGGTTTTTATAACATAACAAAACTACGCAAATGTAGATTTGGATAAAAGTTAGTTGCTGATGAATTTAAAAAAATAGACGCTATCAACGGAAATAGAATATTATCATAAAATACGGAATATTAAAAAAACAAAAAAAAATTAAAGCATTCCAAAACGTTGTTGCTATTTTCGAAATTATTTTATTGTTTATAGTTTGTTTGCTTGTTGTTTTTTTTTAATATGTCGAGATTCAAGGATTTGTTGTCGTAGCTTATCAATTTCGTGTGCTATAATAGTGGTATTTTCAATTAGAATTTTTCGAAAATGTATTTGGGTATTGAATGTGTTTTAAGATGTAAGGCTAGAGAGCAAGAATAATTAAGGTGCATAGTAAGCCATCTAGAAAGAGTTGTAGTGGTAAGACAAACATACGCATTATCTTCTTTAGAGACACGGTCTCTCAAGGGACATTTAAACATATATACAATGATTGTCTAATAAAGAGGTTCGGTAGAGGGAGAAGTGTTATTTGAAATGATTAGCTTAGTGGTTTTAAATTTGTTGTACTGAATGATAAGTCTTATTTATTTGGTGGGATCGGTAGAGAACATTTTTTTGCATAAATAATGCATATGTAATGAGATGTTTAACATGTAAATGCAAAGGCATTGTTCTGAAAATAATTGGAATGAAATAAATATTTTATTCCCATCACCATCTCAATTTTTGATGACCATAAATATAACGTTATTAATTCATATATATATACATATATATATTGTCACGTGATATCCTGCGGAGACGATAGAGGTAAGATTAATACTATCCTCCCGTTGAATTAACGGTATCTATCCGTAAAAAAAAGTGACCGTTAAGGAAGAATGTAGGTCACAGTGGGGTATCAACAGGTGTTGGTACCTAGTAACCTCAGGTCGCCGGTCACCAAGGGGGAGAAGAGAGAAGCCAAATGATTAGCTGGGACCTCAAAACGGAAGTGGGGACCCCTTCCCCTCAGCGGAAGTAAATGATAAGAAAATTAGTTTTTGAGCAGGGTTCGTAGCGGGCAGACGAACCATAGCCATTTTACTCCGGGTTGAAGACAAAAGAATAACTGAGACAAGAGGGACCCCAGGTTCTTCAAGCCAGTGTAAAAAATAGAACAAAGTCTATTAGCCCGTGAAAGAGGAAAGATTCTCCAGTGGAACCCCGTCGAAAAATAAGATAAGTAACTTTGGGGACATTTTCCTTTATACCTAAATTTTGTATACCACTCTCTCTCTCTCTCTCTCTCTCTCAATTTGAAGAAAAACAAAAGTCAAGAAAAGACATTTATATTCGTGGACTACCCAATTATTATATGTTTTGTCACTTTGAAAGTGTATATAACTGTAGTAAAGGAATTCATGTATTTTATGTTACCAAGTGGTCTATGTTGTTCTTTGGCGTTCTACTACGAATTTGTTGTTCTCACATTTCCTTTTCAGCTTCTATTCGCCTTATGTTATCTTGCTTAGAGTTGTCCTATTAATTCCTTAAAAATATCACGCGGGAAACCGGAGTTGCCGACTACTACAATATAATATTATTACGACTAAAACCTATCAGCTCATATCTTCTGTTTGTCTGGAGGGGGGAAGAAGTGTAGCGGCCTGGTGGGTGTGTGATAGTGTGAAATTTGGAACCCCTTGCCTGCGGCGGTCAGTCTGCTCCTAAATTAATCCCTCACGTAATATGCCAGTTCTTATATGCCTGAGAGAAAAACTCTGAACGAGGACTTATTCTATAGGGGATCAAGTGCCAACCTGCCCCGTCTTCACACGTGCAAAAATAAAGTCCTGTTTTGGGATTTTAGTCAATTTGCGGACACAATATATATATATATATATATATGCTTTATTGCTCTGTATTATTGTTGCATTGAGCTCTTTACCAGGAAAATTTAAATATTAACTCATGAATCATTTCTTGTCCTGATGGAATTACTTCCAACTCCGGTTTAACTGGGCCAAATAATACTATCTATCTATATATATATATATATATAAATGTAAATGTTTGTTACAACCGATAATGTACAGTTTTATACCACTAATTGGTTTAAAATTTTGTGAGAGTATTTTATTCGAGTACGGGCGTGTCTTTATGTACTTAATATCCAAAAATATTACAATAATTAAAAAAATATTTTTAATAAGACGTTTTTTTCCCGAGAAAAGCTGAACGCAAATAATGAAAGTAAACATTACTTTCGTTTTCCAAGAATTTTACACGAGAATTTTTTTTCTGCTTTTATCCCTTTTCTTTTTTTTTTTTGGTTAACTTAAACAGAGACCCTAAACTTTAAACCATATGTCGTTGGTTTAGTAGTAAGTCAATTTCTTTTTATTCTAACGAGTTGTTTACTGAATATTTAATTTTCTTTTTTCAACATTCCTTTTTTTATTTAACTTCAACGAAAGACATTCATTAAAAAGTTTTCTTTCTTAAACCATATTCGGCGGTTCAGTAGTAACGAATTGTTTACTCAATATTTAATTTTCTTTTTTTAACATTTCTTTCTTTTTTGTTTAACTTCAATGAAATACATTCCTTAAAAAGTTTTCTTTCGTTTTATTATTATCGATAAGACACTGAACTTTAAACCATATTTCATTGTTTCAGTAGTAACGAATTGTTTACTAAATATTTTCTTTTCTTTTTTCAACATTTCTTTTTTTTTTTGTTTAACTTCAACGAAATACATTCCTTAAAAAGTTTTCTTTCGTTTTATTATTATCGATAAGACACTAAACTTTAAACCATATTTCATTGTTTCAGTAGTAACAAATTGTTTACTAAATATTTTATTTTCTTTTTTCAAAATTTCTTTTTTTTTTGATTAACTTCAACGAAATACATTCCTTAAAAAGTTTTTTTTCGTTTTATTATTATCGATAAGACACTAAACTTTAAACCATATTTCATTGTTTCAGTAGTAACGAATTGTTTACTAAATATTTTTTTTTCTTTTTTCAACATTTCTTTTTTTTTTGTTTAACTTCAACGAAATACATTCCTTAAAAAGTTTTCTTTCGTTTTACTTTTATCGATAAGACTCTAAATTTTAGACCATATTTCGTTGGTTTCTTTTTTTGTTTAACTTCAATGAAATACATTCTTTAATATCACTTTTTTTCGTTTTATTATAATCGATAAAACACTAAACTTTAAACCATATTTCGTTGGTTTCTTTTTTTGATAAACTTAAATGAAAGACATTTTATAATATTGTTTTCTTTCGTTTTATTATCATCGATAAGACACTAAACTTTAAACCATAATTCGTTGGTTCAGTAGTAACGAATTGTTTACTAAATATTTTCTTTTCTTTTTTAAGAATTTCTTTTTTTGTTAAACTTCAACGAAAGACATTCCTTAAAAAGTTTTCTTTTAATAAACTTTAAACAATATTGCGTTGGTCCAGTAGTAAGCAAATTCCTTTTTATTCTAAAAACTTATACTTAATTTTTTCTTCATTATTGATATCCCATTTATTTTGTAGTTTAATAAATATTTTACGGTATGCAATTTATCATGTTGCGAAATATTAACCAGCCCAAGCTTTGTAATGGAACACGTCTTTCAATAAAAAAAAAATCAATGACCAACATCATAGAAGCAACACTTTTGACAGGTGAAGATGTCCTCACACCGCGAATTCCTATGATTCCAACAGATATATCATTTCTATTTAAGAGATTGCAATTCCCAATTAGATTGGCATTTGCAATCACGATCAACAAAGCACAGGGACAATCTTTAGAATAGTGTGGCTTATATTTATACACTGCTTCTCACATGGGCAATTATATGTTGGCTGTTCCAGAGTTGGCAATCAAGACAATCCATTTATCCTATTTACCCAACCCCTCCGCTCGGGCAGGATATGACACAAGGACAATTTTTAAGCGAAGTTTAACAGGTTTGAATTCAGAGTTTTCCTTCTCATAGACTAGTTGCCTCACCAAGGCTGAAGAACCTGGTCTGTCCTACTATTTACCCATAGCTGGAGGGAGAATAATTGGATTCTTACCTTTCCCAAGGGTATTAGTGCTATGTGAAATGCAATCAGTCTCGTCCAGGAATTGAACTCGTGTCGCCGTGTCCATTTCCTACGACGATAATCATTACACCACGGGCACCAGACAATCCCTTTATCTACACGGAAAGAGGAACTACCAAGAATATTGTGTATCCACAAGTATTGGAAAATTAAACATATTAGAAACATGCATTTTTTTCCCCCATTCAAACAAACTGAGCCACAGAAACGCGTGGCGGGGTACAGCTAGTATATATATATATATATATATATATATATATATAGCAACACCACAAAAATACCTGCTGTATGTCCACGTACCTCCCGTCTCACATACCATCCAAAAGAGAAGAACAATATATTCTGGGAACTGCTGAAAAATCAAGGATGAACCCATAAGCGACGTTCCCTTAAGGACTCCTACATAGCTGACTAGCAAATTTTTACCTTTATTAGCTCTGTGAAGATATAGGATGCCGTTCATAGGACTTGCTTAGAGCAATGGATGGATGGCCAGAGAGAGATAGATAGAGAGAGAGAGAGGGAGAGTGAACTCCGAGAAGTTAATGCAATTTAATGATGATTATATATAGATAACGATAGACATGATTATTCTTATCGTTTGTTTACTCATTCATAAAAGGGATTATAAAATACAGTTTAGAAAATAAGTTGACTTGAAGCGATGATTTGATAGTCCGATTGTCAATTTCTATCCTCGCGTGACTGCGACATTGCCCTATCATTATAACAACTCAAATACATTGATATTTCTTTAACGTCTCGAAATCAGATCATTTCGTTTGCTTTCTTTGTTTAATGGCACATCGACTTTCGGAGGTCATTTAATGCCAAATCCCTCCGTGTAGAGGAATAGCAATGATATTATTGAATTCGTAACTGAGCAAAAAGAGAATTTTATATTTTTTTATCGGTACTAGTTAAAAAGTGAACGTCATAGCTCGATGGGAGTTCGAACTGGGTTACTTCGAGGCTGCAATCAAACCATTGCTTTTTGGGATTCCTTCAAATCAGATGTGGAAAATATACCAAGCATTAATAGATATCAAGCAGTAAGCGGATGTGGACATTCAAAACACTTCCTTTTTTGCAATTTCACTTGAATTACGTATTGTATCAAAACTTTTATATAAAGCATACATTTAAAATTGTGGCAGAAATCAATAACGATTTATCTAAGGAATAAAGAAACATTTGTTAAATTGTACAATGTTTTTGAAACTGGGGCGAACTTACAAAGTGTTAGGTATACTTTTCTGTTAATTAAGGTAACTATTGAGGAATTTTTCAGATATATTAGAGACATTTTTCCGCATCTAGTCTGTTTTGAATAATTCAAAACAATTTATATATACCGGTTCATTGGCGTGGTGAGTAGAGTGTTCTCCGAAGGTCCGGGAGACCTGGGTTCAATCCCAGGTCGCGTCAAATCAAAGACTTTAAAAATGGTACTTGATACCTCCTTACTTATCACTCAGCAATAAAAAGTACGTATCAAGGGTAAAGTGGAGCAATCAAGGGAAAGGAGTAGCGCCTTCCCCTACATCTCGATGTAGTAGCTATTGAAAAGGGATCCTTCTGGTTGCCAACTTTACTTATATACCGTGAATATACGCGCTTAAAATGGCGCCGGTAGGTGTCGTCAGTGATGCTTAATCTTCTGGGTCAATGGGGAGTTTCGTGTCATGCAACATCATACTCCCCTCACCAGAACGACCCCCTCAGAGATGATCAAATTCTGAGTCACCTACCCAATGAGACGCTAAAACAAACTTATGGCTTGGATGGCTCGAAATAAATAATCCCTCAGACCAGGCCGAGCATATATATATTTATATATATTGTATGTATATATATATATGACAAAAAATTCTAAAGTACATAGGAAATAATTACGTATTTGGCTTTGTATAACATTCTCTCTTCCCA
>OY757922.1:88451782-88466782 GCA_963585895.1 Sepioteuthis lessoniana | reverse complement strand
TACTTCTCGTCCATGATGATGCAAGGCCCTGAATATGGTACAACGTGACAAAGAAGAAGAAGAGGGTCATTAGAGCAGTGACCAAGTCCACCGAGTCCTCTCTCTGTCTTTGTCTCTTTGTCTCTGTCTCTGCCTTTCTTACACTTACAGATCCTTTCAAGAAATCATATCAGAGTTATATTTTTGTAAACCAAGTGTTATGACCCGTCATTTCTTCATCATTCATCATGGTATTCAACACGATCTAAAGTTCCATTCTATATTTCAAGGATGAATCTCACACTCTCGTTTAAATTCGCAACGGAAAATTGAAATACATTACATGTATTATGTACGTTTTACACGATGTCACTAGCGATTTTGTTCTCTCTTAACAAAATCTTTTCAAACAATTGAATTGTCCATGGATTATGATTTTGTAAATTTTGTATTAATATCCGGCAGCAAAAGTAAATTTAGCGGCACTGAATTATCAAAGTATATTTAATGATGTGACGCACGATGCAGAATAATTAAGTGTAGTAGTCGCTAATTGTCAATGTATTCATAGGGCATCGGAATTAGATATTGCGATTGAAACAGGTTCAGAAGAATCTATCGCTTACGTTCTCAAAATTTTCATAAATAGTATATAGTTCTTGTAATATTGCGGGAATCTCAATGAAACTCACAGGTGTCGAGACAGAGATGAGATGACAATGAAATGAGGTTAGAAAGGACAAGACTGATTCGTGGTTAATAAGAAAAAAAAATACTCAATTTTTTGACGATATTACAACACTCAGAAGCAGTATGAAAAGCATATTAAGAAATATACTCGATGGTAAAGGAATTTTGAATTTCTCTAAGTAGCTATTTATAATTAAACGCATTTTACGTCTTTGTCAATGCTCTTAATTTAGCCTGCATTAATTCACCACCCTCGATACACACGAAAGCAACAAGCACGCAAACAATTATAAATATATATCCATTAGAGCACATGCAAAAACAGGCGTGTATATTTGCGTGCGTTCTTGTGCATGCGTGTGTGTGCGTGTTTATGAGTTTCAACGAAAAGGTACATTTTCTATGAGCTAACTTGAATTCCTCTTATGCATTGTTTGTTAAGTTTACTAAGACTCAAAGAAATTTTGAAGAGACAAAGAGAAAACAATGAGCTGAAAAGTTCATATAATGCATATCAATAAAAAGTAAATCAGCCACATGGTAATGCTTCAGTCGACAAGATAGACAAATGACGTTAGATTTGAGGCGAAATGATATCACCAAAAGATTTTCCTATGGCGAGACAAAGAAAAAAAAAAGCCCCCGGAAAAGTTTGTCTATTAACCTGGAGGTTATGAACTGAACATTAATTTCAGTTAAAAAAACGTATATTCAGTAGGAAAGACTGACATGTAAAATCTTAATGATCAATAAACTATGAAGTATCAACTGAAACATGATTTAGTTTAAGTACAGAGAACGGAATAAAAACAGTTATCAAAGGTTGAATTAATGGTTCGGTTCGAAATCCTTGCTGGATTATCAAAATGGGGACAATTTTTTAAAAAAGGTCAGTAGGTGTTCATAACCGCCGAAAGTTTACAGCTATAAAAACAATCACGAGGATATTATATACTGATTACAGGATCGGCAGAAGACCAGAAATAATAATCAACAAAAAAAAAAATTAAAAAAAGAAGAGAATTTGCAAAATTGTCGACTTCACTGTCTCGGCTGACCAAAGAATAAAACTGAAAGAACGTGAAAAGAAGGATAAATACCTCGACCTTGCTAGGGAATTGAAAAAAAACTATGGAACATACTGGTGACAATTATACCAGTTGTAAATTGTGCGTTTGGAACAGTAACTAAAGGATTACTGGAGGGACTGGAGGACTTGGAAGTTGACGGACAAGTGGAGGTCATCCAAACTACTACATTATTGAGAAATGCCCGAATATTGGGAAGAGTCCTGGAGACTTGAGGAGACTTGCTGTCACTCAGTCTCCAGTGAAAGACAATCAGCTAACGCTGAATGCAAAACTCTAATGAGTAAATAATAATAACAATAATATTTCAACATCTTAGAAATTCACATGACATTTAAAGGGATAATTTTTGCGTCAATTGACAATATGTTAATAAATTTCTTAAACTTTATTTGTGGTTTATTTCAACAGCATCTAAACCCGTCTAAAAATATTCGATGTCCAGAGGTTTCTGAGTTACGTACAATGTGCGTTTGATTGCGTTTTTTTTTTTATTTGCATGTCAACCTTTACGGGGTTATTTTAAGCCTAATAGTAAGAGAATCGTAATCATTGTACGTACATATTTACTTTTTTGTGTAATATTTTCTTTGGTGTTCTTTGCACATTAGTCCGACGGAAAACAAATAATTTCCAAACTTATTTATTTGATGGGACTTTGATATATACCAGCCCAGTTGGCTGCGACTGTAGAATACAACGACTGCTTCTCTGCAGAGGGTAAGACCTCTCAAAGATTGTTCTTATATGGTACTAAACATGGTGAGGTTGCAGTAATGTTCGAGTTTTGAGAGATGCAAGACACCTCTACATTGCCACTACTCCCGGCTCCACTCTACCGTTGTGGTAGTATTTGATCGGTTCCTGTTTTTGGACCAAATAGAACTATTGGACATTTAAACTGAGTGTAAACCAATGACTTATTCTTAATTTAATCGTTTGAAATAGAACTGTAAGATAATTTTACTGTGAAAATAAATGACTGATGTTTAACTGAACCGTTTGTGATACATAATAATACTAAATACCATTTAACTTTGTAGACCTATGTTTATAAATCCAATAAATTTAATATATATGAATAAACTGGATTTGGCATTAAATAACTCATAATGGTTGATATGCCATAAAACCAAACCAAACCATCTATCAGGTACAACAACTGTTGGTCAAAGTTGACATGGGAATAATGGCAATGTATTGCCAGAAATGTGCTTCCACATCATATGCAACCCAGGATAATACAAAGGAGACAATTTTTATTTGGTGGGGACCTTCACCGTCTATTTGTGATATCGTCTACGTTTTTGAAGACCCGACAACAAGGCAAGAAAGAAAAAATTCAAAGAATAAAGGGAAAAAATAAAGGAAAGAAAGAAAGAATGAAAGTAAGCTCGAAAGAAAGAAAAAAATACGAAAGAAATATAAGTAAATAGGGGATAAAATGGAAAAAAGTATTAAAAAAAAACTTTGTCCGAATAAAAAGACGCAATTATTAAACAAAAGTAATAAAAAAATGCTGCTAGCAATATTAAACAAGTCCTGGAGGCAACACCCCACAAAGCAGCAGCTACACGGACACCTACCACCCATGCGAAAACTATCAAAGTTAGACGAACATAACATGCAGATGAGCTCATAAGTGTTCTCTTATTGACCCCCTCACATGCCAATACGGGATGTAGCCGAGGAACTGCCGGAAGAGATGAACGATAGGGTGGAATGGCGAGAGAGGGTCGAGGATATCCATGCTGGTGGCACAAGATGATGATGATGATTTAGAAAAAATGGAATAGAAAGAAAATAAGGAATACAAAAAAAGCAAAAATAGATTTGATGTGAAAAGAAAAAAAATTGAAAGAATGAGAAATAAACACTTGAAAAGACGCAAAAGAAAAGCATAAAAATGATGGAAATATGAGAGACAAATCGGAATTACTTGTTATTTTCATTTGTGCTTGATTCTAATTTTGATTGGAAGAAGCAGCATTTTTAGTTAATCTAAACAAAAATTCTGCCAAGCTAATTCGAATATCCGTTTAGATGATTGATGGTGTGATACTTCAGACATCTATAGTGGAACCTGTTCGGTCAAAGGTCATTTGTTTTGTTAGCGATTTTAACGGAAATATATGTTTCTGCATTCAAACTTCAATATGTCTTTCAACATTTGTATTTACGGTCAAACAGTCTGCCTGATTGAAGACCTAACAAACATTCCCCTGTACATTATTTGACCATAGAGATCCTAAGATCATCTAATGTCTTGAAATTCGATCTTTTATTCTTCGAAAGAACTCAAAGATATATCCTTTGAGCTCTCTGTCTCGGGAAACGTGTTTTCTTTATATTTTTCTTGAAATACGGTGTTCAATCTTCATATAGCATAAACGAATTATCTTGAACCCGATATAACACATACAAGATTGAATCTCTAAATGATTTCATTTCGAAGTTCTTAAATCAAACACATATATCCGTTATGCCATATGCCCTTCAAGACAAATTAAAGAAACATATTCTCATTTTAAAAAAAGGCACAAATATGGAGTAATGAAGAGTCTCATTGGGTATATATATATATATATATATGTAACATAGCCATACACGAGCCATATGTGAAATGTACATAGAATGTTCATAACATACATACATAGAACATAGGAATCCTGAAACACGAAAAGCACTTACGACTTCTTAGTTCAGGTACGAAACCTTTTATTACCTTTGAGTTAAAGGTTTCGACATAAGGAAGAGAGATGCACAATCTTTCTATGATGACTTTTCCATCTGCCCGTCTCCTCATCACGTGTGGCGCCCGTTGCGCACAAATTCCTCTGGCCTCAGCGAGCCCAGAAAGTCGACCCTTTCCGTTCGAAGTCTAGTTCTCATCTGAACTGACTTTTCTCAAATCTCCCCAAATCTTCCGCGCACGCTTCCGGTGCATGACGTCATTCACATCCCCAAGTCCTAGCTTGGATTTTTATTTTGACATCTCCAAATGATTCATCCTCCCCGCGCACACGCGTGAATACCTGCACTCATGTTGCACCTAACTAACCCATGGGCTAAGCGAAAGGTTCTCAGCCTAACTAAACCCAAAGGCAAGATATATAAAACGAAATACCTCGGCCATTATATATATATATATATATATATATATATATGTTTATATATAAACCCAGAATATCCAGATTCTCTCAACCCTGTCGACTGTGGGTGTAGAATACGCTGACTGTATCTCTTCATATCCGGGAAACGACACTCAACCATCTGATGGTGAAGCTCCACTACAAAAGTTTGGATGAAAGGATAATACCCTTTATTGTCATTAATCCTAGATCTACTTTGACTATGAGTGGTAATACTTACGAGGAAACAATTTATGTTTCAAATAGATCTTTAGCATACTTTTATATATTTGAAACCATTTAACTGTTTGCAGAGAACTGATTGATATTGAATTGAATTAATATTGGATATCTATGCTTGAAACAATTTAAGTTCGTACAAATAAATGAGCTTTGTCTTGTTGAAAAATTATACCTACAAACTACTGATTTTCGGAAAAACCAACACCAAATATATTCATATTCACCCAACCCCTCTGCTCGAGCAGGATATGACACAAGGTCAGTTTTTAAGCAGAGTTTAACAGGTTTGAATTGAGAGTTTTCCTTCTCATAGACTAGTTGCCTAACAAAGGCTGAAGAACATAGTCTGCCCTACTATTTACCCATAGCTGGAGGGAGAATAATTGGATTCATACCTTTCCCAAGGGTATTAGTGCTATTTGAAATGCCATCAGTCTCGTCCAGGGTTTGAACTCGTGTCGCCGTGTCCATTTCCTACAACGATATTCATTACACCACGGGCCCCGCCTAACAAATACCAAATATATTCTTACATAACATTTAACGTGGATGATTGCAAACGATCTATATATATGAAAACTTACTTGTTGCATATTTCTCAATAAACAGGAGGTTTTATCTCGTTTCTTTGGGAAAATCAAACATTTTCAAATATTTTTCCACGTGCCAGACACGTTCTAATGACTTTTGAATCATGAACGCTATGTGCACGTTTTTGTGTCGATTCGTTGTATATTTCTCATTTGCTCTTGTTATCTCAGCAAGCATCCATCGCTATGTGAACTATTTTGATATCCAAGTCCTGATGATGGTTACTGAAACCGAAACGTTAACGTCGACTTTACATCATTATATATTTACTTATTTGGAATATGTTTTTTTCTGTTACCTTCATACTGTCGGATTTTATCCATATATTTACTTTCAAACAATTGATTTAGAAATCCTATATATATATATATATATATATATATATATATGTGTGTGTGTGTGTGTGTGTGTGTGTGTGTGTGTGTGTGTGTGTGTGTAGGCTATAAGCAAAAGAATAGCCTTGTGTCTTTGGAATATAAACGTAAATTTAAAAAAAATCAACGCTAGGAGATTCTATTTACAATGTGATTTAACTATGATAACAAACAATTCATTTAATTTTTTTTTCTTATTGTTATTACTTGTTTAACAAAATTATAACATCAATTTGGTTAGCATCTATTTCAATAGATTGCTGAATTTCACCAGTTAGTTTTGAAGTAATTGACAAGGCATCGGCTCTGATATTTCTGTGAGTACTCGAGAAATATTATCTTTCCATTCTTGTCCGTGTCTTAGGTTCAAAGAATTCAAATTTCGGATATCTTCAGGAATAGTAATCAAAAGAGATAGATCTTATCGCATTGAGAAATGAGTTCCTATCACTACTCTGTGCTCAAATGAAAAATGAAATGGGATGATTTCTGTTGCTTAAAGATTATTTTCCCACTTTAGAATCGAAAAATGCAGGGTGACCATTAGCATGTGTGGGCCGAATTAGGAACATATATATTACAATGTGCTGTATTGTGTATTGAAGAGCCGAAAGTAAATTACTCTCTTGCGCAAGGCCCCTTTAGCAGTTGAACCCAGTTGATAAGAATGGGATTACTTGGCATAAAGCTGGTCATGCTATCATATTACAATATAATGTCATTCAAAGTAATGTTAATATTAAACAAATTGAGCGAATAATATTCATTAAAAATATCCGACCTATAATTAACAAATGAATAAAACCCAATCTTTGTTGAATTTTCTCTATTTCTTTAACTTCATTGATCAAAATTCATATAAGTTTTACTGAATAGCCTGATACAATTCCTAATTTCTATCAATTTGAATATTTACATTAGTGTCTTCATCTTCATTGTAAAACTCATACATAGCGTAGGGGATTAGGTGTTCTGGTGAAAAGTACATCTTTTTAAAATCAACTGGGGGTTTCGGATTTAATTCCAACTTCAGGTAAGAATAAAAAGGAATACTTGCTATTACTTCATACTTGTACTGGATCATGTTTAACTGAATTAGAACAATTTACCCGATGAATTAAATAAAGGGTTTAATTCTTGGTTTTGTGTGGGCTCCAAAGATCGACTTGAAACATCGAAAGAAGGCCGTAGTACATACCACCTGAAACGTTGATAGTACAAGCATGAAAATGAAGAAAATAGTCTGAATATTCTAAGCGATAAAAATTATCAAGCTTCATATCAGAAATTTATACAAATAAGACAATTCATATTTCTGCGTCTTTACAATTGTTTTTATGATCCAATTCCATAAACATTCTTATTAATTTGAAACGAGTGCAGAATAGGAAAAATAATTAGCAATTACACTGGTCAACATGATTTTTTGTGTCAAGAAGCAAAACACGTGTTTGTAGCTAATTCGATGGTGCTGATTCCAAAAATTATATTGGTTTTTCATGGTTAACTACCGTTTTTGAAAACTGTAATTCGTCAATTTTGGAGAAAAGAATAATTTACAATCCTGGATGATCGCAAAAATTAGTTATCAAAGGTCGTAAAAACCCATAAATTTTCAGTTTGGCCGAGCAATCAATGTCATCCTCCTGAAATAAACTATCTTTAAAGAAAAAGTGTTTTCAAGTCGAAAAATTTAAAACAGAAATACCGAATTTTCCCAGTTTATCGCTAAAATTCAAATTAACAGATAAACTTTATCAGTAATACGTCTTAAAAAACATGATAATCAAGGTGACATCGAAAAATAAAACGCAAGATCTTCTGTTAGATATTCATAAATTTATCCCATCACTTTTGACCATTCACTACGGAAGGAAACCAAACACATTAAGAACGTTTTTTTACAGTTAGAAAAAAACTTCCGCCATAGACTTCCTAATTGAATGCAACTATTCAATAGAATATGATTAACTTGGAGAAAATGGCTTCACCATGATATCAGGAAACTCATTAAGGATAATGAATTTGCTAATCCAATGAATGACTTGGAATTACGTGCCTGGATTTCGTTTGTTGACTGGGTGAAAAATTTCTTGGGCGGTCTTCGGAAATAGGCGCTTGGAGGAGTATAAGGGTTGATTTTATACGTAGCCATCTAGATAAATTTTCAGATAACTGTGGTGATGTGAGCGATGAGAAAAAAAAAAGAACGATTCCATCAGGTTTTCAAAACAATGGAAGAGTGCTACTAAGAACGGTGGGGCAAGCAAATGATGGCTGGCTTCTGCTGGGGTATCAAAAGGGACTTAAAAACATTGGAATTTAGAGACAATCAAGAAAGAGAACATTTTAACCATCGTTCTCATGTTCACAAAGATTTTATTTCTGCTGTTAATTTATTAAATGATTTGATTAACGTACTTGCAATCGTGTAATTTTTAAAGACTTACGGTCTGATTTTTATTGCAAAAATAGTATTTCTCAGTAAACAGAAAATATTTGTTAGTTTAAATACAAATAGAGAGGTTTGTATGATTTAACTTTGAAAAATATTGCCCGTGGTAAATCTTATATTTACAGAAAACAAATAAAAACTGTTTGTTTTTTTTTTTTCTAAAAATGAGGCATTTCTTTCCAGCAAAACGGTTGCTAATCAAAAAAAAGTAAGATGATTTTCAGATTCAGCGCCCTCAAAAGAACTAAAAATAATGTTTGATACCTCGACACCATTTAAATGTTCTTGTTGACCAGTGTTTTATTTCTTCAATGATGCAAATTCATTAAAATTATTCTGTGATGAATTCAATGTAATTTTCCATGTAAATCTAAGTTAAAAACAAAATATTTACCGATTTAAACATTTTTCTTTTTGTCTATTCAATTATTTCGTGGTTTTCAATGTTTTTTTTCGTTTTATTACATTTCCTAAAAGGAATAACTGAAAACAATTATATTCAATTGAACGCATGCAGTGAAAGTGACGTTCTCCTATTTTACCCTTCAGAAGGACGTGTCAAATTGGCTGACCAACAAGAACTTACCAAGAGCAGCGATGTGCTGATACGGGATATAATCTAGAGGACCTGCTCAGAGCATGGATGATAGGGACGAATTGAGACAGAGTGTATGTCAGGGAAATCCGTACTGGCAGCGGACTTGATAACGATAATGAAACGAATACAAATATCCTTACGATAAAATAACTTAATTTGTATTCTGAAAGTTTAGATTTTGAAGTCTTCTTCAACACGGCAGCGACACGACTGAGTTTTCCATTTCTGAAGAACACGTTAACAATACATTGGTGGTAGGATCGAAGGGCAATGTTGAACATAGACTGGTATTTCCTAGCTGTCATTTCGAGGCTACTCGGAAGTAACAACTTTAAAACCAGGAATTTAATACTTTTCAGTAAGTCATGTTTATGGCTGATAATAGATTTTCTAATGGCTGCCCCAAATTTCAAGTCGTTTTATCTGTTTGCTCACACACACACACACACACGCGCGCGCGCGCGCGCTATATATTGGTGAATATGCTAGTCTAGTGTGAAAGCATTATCACTGTTTCGCTCGAACGGATTTTTGTTTTGGTTTGTGTAGTTTTGTAGCATATCAACCGTCGTAGGTTATTTAATACTAAATCCATTTTTATACATGTAAACAGTTCTATTTAAAACAATTTAGTTTCGAATAAGTACAATCTTTTGTTTACTGAGATAAATGTAAAAAGGGTTTTTATTTCAAATGATTCAGTTTAGCATAAGTATACGCTTTAATCAAAAAGCAACATCTCCCCACAAAAGGGTGAGAGCCTTTGAAACTAGTGAACAAATTCACCTACAAAGGAAACAGTGTCTCATCAACCGAGAAAGGTGTCAACACGCGACTCGCAAAGGCATTGTCAGCTATCTGTAGGATATCGGTTATATGGAATCAGACCTGACCAATAAAAAAAAAACGCATTTTTTTCCAAGCTGCGGTCGTGTCGATACTGCTGTATGGAGGCACTACATGAATGCTAACTAAACGTATGGAGAATAAGCACGACAGCAATTACCCAAGAATGCTGCTGGCAATACTGAACTAATCCTGCAGGCATTACTCCACAAAACAGAAGCTGTTCGGCCACTTACTACCTATCACGAAAACTATACAAGTTAGACGAAGAAGACATGCGGGACACTGCTGGAGAAGTAAGGACGATCTCATAAGCGATGTACTCCTTTGGATCCTTTCACGTGGATGAGCAAAGGCAAGATGAACAGCAAATAACTTTATTCAACAGCTCTCTGCCGATACAGGATATAGCCTGGGAAACCTCACGGGAGCGATGGACGATAGAGATGGGTGGGAAGAGTTGGTCAGTGCTGGAAGCGTGACATGATGTTGATGATGATGATGATGATGCCGTTTAAATGCCATAAATACTTCGATTTCAAACAATTCAGTTAAACGTAATTACACAGTTTACTTTTATTGGACCATTAGATAGTAACCTATCAGTTGCTACAATTCCAGAACTGAGTGGACATGGGGGTGATGATAATAAATGAGTACACCACATTCCCCAAAACTCCAGGTTCATTGGAGCTTCACCATCAGATTGTCTTGTATTATCATGGGCATTCATTGTGTGAGTTTTACCACACTGTAGAGATGCAGTCGGTGTATTCGACAGCCCCAGCCGACTCGGCCAACACTTAACCCTGCATATATATAATTTTTTTTTTATCTACGTCCAAAGAGATGAAGAACTATTTTTAAAGGAGTAGGTCCACGAAGAGATATGTATTTTTAAAGGATTTCTTTCTTTTTTTCTTACATACGTGTATGCTTCCAGTTTGATGCTTTCGTCAGAGAACATATATGGCCAAAGGCTTGTTAATGGGGTATTCAATGACACTTGAAATCACCCGTGTTTGCAGTTTGAATGGTTTTCACTTGGTTATGGATTTTTATGAAGGTCAATCCTCACTTTTTCTCAGAGTGTGTTTATCTTAGTTTGCTTCACCTTTCATTTGCTTTTGATATTTGATGCGTTGTGTGTATGTGTCTGTGTCTTTGTTGGAGTGGTTTCAAATTTCACTTAGAGTTGTTTTTGTCTTTGCATATGTGAATGTGCGCCTTGAGAGTTTTTTTTGGGGGGAGGGGGAAGCTAAAAAAAAACTCACCTTCAAGAACTACCCACAACCCTAAGCCAAAGAGGATACTCAACAACAGAAATAAATAAGGGATTTGAATTCGCTAAAATAATACCACAAAGAGAATTAAGGAGCCCGAAAAAACACAACAACTAGAAACCCCTCGCATATATCTCTGAACTATTCATAGAAATAATAAAAGATCTAGAAGAACGTGGAAACAATGACAAAATCAAACTCAACAAAAATCATTAAAAGGCAGAGACAAGCCAAAAATCTTAAAAGAATATTCACCTGTTCTATATTCGGACAAAACACAACACAAGGGGTTACCAAATTCAATAATCCTATTTACCAACCCCTCCACTCGAGCAGGATATGACACAAGGTCAATTTTTAAGCGAAGTTTAACAGGTTTGAATTCAGAGTTTTCCTTCTCCTGGACTAGTTGCCTCACCAAGGCTGAAGAACACAGTCTGTCCTACTATTTACCCATAGCTGGAGGGAGAATAATTGGATTGATACCTTTCTCAAGGGTATTAGTGCTATGTGAAATGCAATCAGTTTCGTCCCGGATTTGAACTCGTGTCGCCGTGTCCATTTCCTACGACGATAACCATTACACCTCCATACCAAATTCAATTATAAATGATGCAAAATACCTGATATAATTAGAGAACAGGAATCAAATACATTTAAAAATCCGGAAACAAAATTCAAAATAAATAGAATTAAGCTGCAACTCAAAAAACGTAGTCTACATAAGTGAATGTAACAAATTGAAAGAAATATTCATAGATTCAACATAGGCCCTTAATACAAGGACATCACTTCACTGGAGCAATATTGAAATAACAGAAAAAAGAAAATTAAAGGTATCGAGACATCTATACGAATGTAGTTAAGAGGAATTTAAAATAATGTACATATATCTAAAGAAGTGTGTGTGTGTGTGTGTGTGTGTGTGTGTATACAAAAAATTATTTGTAAAAAATAATTAACAGTATATTTCAAACCACACTACCACACACTCACACACAGAGGGAAAACAATCTCAACACACACATTCACTCTAAAAAAGAGAGGAGTGACAGTCATAAAACAAACTATAACCTACTAAAAACCATTCAAACTGTAAACACAAGTGAGTTCAAGTCTCATTGAATACCCTATTAACAATGCCTGTTGCCATACATGTTTTCTGACAAAAGCATCAAGCTGGTAACATACACGTATGGAAGAACAAAATAAATTAATAAATCTTTCGAAAATACAGATCTCTTCGTGGACCACTCATGTATATATATATATATATATATATAATGTTATATTATAACTATGTTGGTTGTCACTAAATCACTTTGTGGTTTTGTGTCGAACCAAGTGCAATATGATATAATATGGAGAGTGCTCAATATCTAGGATAGAGCTATTATATAATATAATAAATAAATATATTTTAGATATATATATATATATATTTAATTCATGGTATTTAGACTGCGACCCCGGGTTTTCGTGGATTTTTTTGCAAAAAGAGAATCATCAGGCTGTTAAGTTATTTTGTTAACTCTCTGATGATTGTTGTTTTGCAAAAAACTCCACGAAACACAGGAGTCGCAGTCTAAATGTGATGAATTATATATATATATATATATATATATATATATATATATATATATATACACTCTCGTAGAATAACGGTTACGTAGTGTGGGAATGGAAAGTAGTTAAAATTTGGACGAGGCTATGTGCACTGATAGCTTTGTGAAAGTTACGTATTCAACAACTTTCCCTCTCGCTTTGCTTAAGTCTTAGGGAGAACTGGGCTCTCTAACCCTGGTATGGCAACTCATCGAGGAAATGAATAACCCAGAATTTAAATCTGCAAAACTCGACTTGAAAAAATGACCTAGCGTCGAACTGGTGAGAGGTTATTGAATACACATCGCTTTATCCTTGATACGTACCTTATAATGCTGAGTGTTAAGCAAAAAGGTATCAAGTACTATTTTTAAAGTCTTTGGTATGACTCGAACTGGAATTGAACCCTGGTCTCCCGGACAATTGGCGAACACTCTACACACTGGGACAATGAACCGGTTAAAAGAATGCACCATGGGCACTGTGTTGCCCTTTATACCTAATCATCTACATGGACAAATTTCAAAATAAGTACACCTACCCGGAAATTAGAAATGAATACCCCTTTCATGCAATTTGTATCGATAGCATATTCATAATTTACAAATGCAGAGGAGCAGGGCTGAATAATTTTCGAATCAAATAAAATATGATGCATGACTCGACAAAATCAGACCACGAAAGGTCAATAGATCCAATTGAATTTTAGGTACCCTTATGATTATTGATAAGAACTGTAAACTACAATCAGCATTGCACTCAAAACCAGTTAAAATGCAGAACTATCTCTGCAAGATATCTTATCCTGTACACCGGAAAGATAACCTTCCAAACTCACAAGCGATCAGATTAATAAAATTAATTCAGACGACAATAATTCAAAAGGACAAACCGATAAACCTTTACAATAGTTCTTAGCATGGTTATATCCCCATTAAGTTAATCAGAAACCAGACAACAACAGTCATAGCAACACATAGAAAAACATTCTAAAGGTTACGCACAAAGTGAAGACGAATCAAACCCACTACATAATAATATTCAACAACTAATGCAGAAAATCAAGAATTATTGGGCCATTTTAAGAGTAAACCACAACTTAAAAGATATTTTCAAAAACCATACATTCTAAACTATCATCGACCAAATAAAGCCAGAGAAATATATGGTAACATCAACATTTTAAACAATAAAAGTAATTCATTTGAAACCGACAATAAAACAAACTGAAATCTGTAAACCATGCAGTATCAAGAATATCCTTTGCTTCAAACACTTGAAATCACCAAACATGTTTCCTAATTTCATAACCAAAAAGGTAAAACAAACATTCTAAATAATAAAAGTAATTCATTGGAAATTAAATATAAATGAAACTGAATTTTGGAAACCATGTAATATCAAGAACATACCATCCTGTAAACATTTCAGATCACCCAATCGCTCACTAATTTCATAACCAAAAAAGACATTTAAAATTTGCCACGAATCAAATTATAGAAACAGAAATGTAAATTATCAACTACAATTCACGCGGTGCCATAAAGAATACGTTTGAAACTCAAGATGGTAATTTTCCTTTAGACTAAATAACTACAGTCAAAGGATCAAATCTATGGATGAGAACAATTTCGTATTCATCGAACTGTATTTACCAAAAAAACAAACAGTCACATTGCTGTATACTCACATCCATAACCATAATCATACCATAATCACAATGATCTCTCAATTCAACGGCACATCTACAAATTCAAATATAGGGAAATACTCAACACATTAAGAGGCGAACTCGCTGTTGTTCGGGTACGAACGTTTATTAACTTCTTGACTTCTGAGTTCGGTTCTTCGACACGAGGAGAGAGAGACACGCAATTCTTAAAAGTCTTTCGTAATCATTCTATACTAACAAAACTATCAAATGTCTGGTCGGACCCTACAAACACGCAGTGCATCACGAAGTGTTTAAGATTTCTGTCGCTAGAGATCTGCAGAACTTCATGGTCAGACTTCAACTTCTCAACATCATGGTCCTAACTCAACTTCAACTCTCGACATGGCCCAAGTTAACTCCCAACTCGACCTGTCTCCATTCGTCAACCAACTGGACTGGTCCT
>OY757922.1:88436782-88446782 GCA_963585895.1 Sepioteuthis lessoniana | reverse complement strand
ATCGATTCATCGACGTTATTTTGATTGCTTGGGAGTCTTCTTTCTCTTCCCTTTCTTGACACATATGGTCCCTCAATGTCATCTCTGATATGAAAGGCCTAATGAATCGTCATCAGTTTTTTTAATCCCTTGTCCATTTGTTGAAGTTCTTCCCTCTTCAAACATCAAAAATTGTCCCGAGTAACATAAAAGGCGTCCAGCCAGATTTTATTATTATTATTATTATTATTATTATTATTATTTAATCATTAGAGTTTTTCAAATCAGTTAACGCTAATAGACTTTCACTGATATTAGAGTGCTAGCAAGTCTCCTCAAGTCTCCCGGACTCTTCTTAGTATTCTGGCCTTTCTCAATAATGCTGTAGTTGGATGGTCTCCACTCGTCCGCCAACATCCAAGTCCTTCAGTCTCTTTAATAATCCTTTAGTTACTGTACCAAAAGCACCAATCACAATTCGTATAATTGTCACCTTCATGTCCCATAGTTATTTCAGTTCCCTTGCATAGTCGAGGTACTTATCCTTCTTTTTACATTTTTTCCAGTTTTATTCTGTGGTCAGCCGGGACAACAAAGTCAACAATTTTGCAAATTCTTTTTTGTTTATTGATTATTACAAGGTCTGGTCTTCTGGGTGAGATTAGGTAATCCGTCTGTATGTCAAAGCTCCATAGGAGTTCATGGGTGTAATTTTCTCGGACAGGTGCTGGGTTGTGCATATTTGGATGGTCTACTTGTCCACCAATTTTTAAGTCTTCCAGTCCCTTTAATAATCCTTTAGTTTCTGTATGCTGGGTTGTGCATATACCATTTGTTTTTATGTTCAAATTTAGATTTTATGTACATCATCCTGAGGATCACCTTGATACCACGTCATGTCTAGTGTTATACTTCTTCTGTGCTAATTTGCCGAATTCACTTATTATGTGATTGATGGTTTCGTCTCTATCAGCATAGTCTACATTTGCTTTTTTGTTGCGTCTTATCTATTCTCGCTTTGATATGATCAGTTCTTATAGTGTTGTTTTGAGCTGCTATTAGGAGAGGTTCTGTTTTTCTCTTAAAGTTTCATTTTCTTAGCCATGTCCAGGTTTTCTCGTGTGAGATGTTGTTTATTAGTCATTTAAAACGCCCATAGAGTTATTTTTCTTCCCATTTTTGTTTCCTAGTTTTGGTCATTCTGATGGCAGTAAACAGTCCTCCTTCGTGTTTTCCAATGTAGTCTTCGAGTCTTTAGATTGATGTGTCAACGGTCTCTTTGATGCTGTCTAGTCTTCTTCCTCCCTCTTTTCTTGATACATATAGTCTGTCAACGTCGTCTTTGGGATGTAATGCCTTATTCATGGTCATTAATCTTCTTGTTCTTTGGTTAAGTTCTTCTGTGGTCCACTTCAAAATATCAAACGAAGGGTACAGCCCCAGTATTTATTCCTTAGATAAGGTTTCTGCAAGATAGTTTTTTCTCGAGTAGTTTTCTAGTTCTCCTGAGATATTCTTTCTTATCTTTTCTTTCATCTCCACTTGTTTGAGGTGTTAGCCTTCAAGATGCCCAAGTACATATTGGCTTTCTTTTCTCCGAGCGTCCTAATCTTGTCTTGATTTGCTAATTCCATTCCGTCATTTAGATGTCTTTTGGCTCTTTTCGTTACAAGAATGGCATATATTTCTATGTCAAATATCATTCCAATGTCCTGACTATATTCTAACTGCGTGTAGTAGTGTTTCCTGTACTTTTTCATTTTTTACAAATAGTTTGATATCATCCAAGTACATTAGGTAATTGATCTTTTCCTGCGATCTACTTAGTTTGTATCCTGCTGTGTATTTTCTGAGTATGTGTTTCAGTGGCATCATGGCAATTATGAATAGTAACAGTGATAGTGTGTATCCTTGAAAAAACATCTTTGGATCTTTGTTTCAGCTAAGCTTCTTCCTCCTGCTGTCAATTTCACTCCACAGGTTTTCGTGGTTTTTGTCGATAAAGTTTATGACTTCATCGGATATTTTGTTCATTTTGAGGCAGTTTATTATCCAGCTTTGCGTATCCATATCATATGACTTTTTCTAGTCAATTCAGGCCAAAGCTAGATGTTTCCTTCAAGTCTTGCTCTCGTTTAGGATGTGCTGATCTACGTGAAGTAACTGTACTGTATCTCTGGATCCTTTGCAGCATCCTTTCTGTTCCTCAAGGAACAATCCGCGGCTTGTATGCGAGAAATAAATCTATTCCGTTATTTGTACTGTTATTATTGTCCTCATCATAGGTAGGCAGGTTATGGGCCGTTGATTGTTTGGGGCGGTTCCTTTGCTTGGGTCCTTTTGGATCAATGTGGTTCTTCATTTTTCATCCATTCAGGTATGTGTGCTCAGTGTAGGCATCTTTTCATTTCTAGCGCTAGTCTATCGTGAAAAGAGGTGAATTTCTTGAACCAAAAACAAACTATTCCATCATGACCAGGCATTTTCCTGTTGATATGATTTTTAATATTGTTTTGATTAATTTGACGAGTATTTCTGCTTTCGGGCCTTCTTCGAGCCCTTCTAAATTTTTTGTCAAAGTGTTTATCACTGATCCCTTTTCGTTATGCTTTTTTTTTTTTTTTTTTTTTTGGTTTTCATATTTCTGTCCAAAATCGTTCAGTTTCTTTCGGGTTGGTATGCTTTCGTGTCCTCTCCCCCCAGTTGTTGGTAAAAAAATTTTTCGTTGTTTTGGAAAGTCCTGTTTTGTCTGTATAGTTTTCCCCTTTGTCGATATCTCTTTAATCATCCTTCGTTCGCCAGTACTTTCTGGTTTATTTCCTCAAGTTGTTTTTTTTTCTTGTGTTGCCTTTTCTATTCTGTTCGTACATATTCCAACGTTGATCATATGTTTAATAATTTTGGCTTATATTTGTAGGTCTTTTATCTGCGTTTCCAGTCAAATTTTCCATCCTGGTTTTGATTTTTTTTCGAGATTTTTGAGGCGATCCCCATTTTCTCACAATGTAATTTCGCTCCTGCATAGATTAGTTCATTTAATTCGGTTATATTATTCGTTGATACTTTAGGCAGTACTTGATTTATTCTATTCGTTTCCGTCTTAACTGTTCTCAATTTTATGTTTCTTAATGATGGTAAGGTAGTCTTTTCACTGTTCATAATTCGTTTAAAATTTTCTAGATTTACCTTTTGTTTTTGTGTTAGTGTTTGTTATGGGTTGTTTTGTTGTGCATCTTTATGCCGTGCGTTTTTTCTGAAGTTGACGGTTCATTTCGGTTGGGCAGTTTTTGTTTGTTAATACTTGATGTGTCAGGTACTATTTACCAACCCCTCCGCTCGGGCAGGATATGACACAAGGTCAATTTTTAAGCGGAGTTTAACAGGTTTTGAATTCAGAGTTTTCCTTCTCCTAGACTAGTTGCCTCACCAAGGCTGAAGAACCTAGTCCATCCTACTATTTATCCATAGCTGGAGGGAGAATAAGGGGGTTCATACCTTTCCCAAGGGTATTTGCCCGAAAGTGAACGTAATAGCGCGACTGGAGTACGAACTCGCGTACTACGATTCCGCAGTTCATCGCTTTAACCATTACACCATGAGGACCCCCCCCTTGACACTTGATGTGTCAGGTACTGTATTACTATCTTGCTCATTATTTATTTTCTAGTGTATTTCTACTAATTCAAGATCCGAAAACCAAACTTTCTTTATTATTGTCCTGACTTGATCGGCAAGTCTTTGACTTATTGTCTGAAAACTAGCGCATTCTTGCCAGATCTCGATATTTTTTTTCATTTATCCTCTTTGTGACGCGTTTCTCCTAAAATCGCAGAGTATGTTTTCTTTCCTAGTCCATGTTTTGAGTTTATATCTTTGGTTGGTGTAGTTCCTTAAATCGTCATTCGTGTACCAGAAAAAAAGAAGAGCCAACATTCGCAGGATGACGACATTTGGCGAAAATGAGTGCACTTACCGATCATGACAACAATGCGTGATGCCTTGGTCGCACGTTGTGGCATTTTTTGTTTCAAACTTTTTTATCGTGGGTGGTATATTGTGGCTATACAAGACCAAGGTGTTGTTTATTACCCGCACACCTTACACAGATATGACCGGGAACACTGACGGTGACTGTTCATGAAATGCGGGTCACAAAAAAAAAACAAAACACCAAAAACCTATCTTTTAACTTACTAAAAATCCATTAACCTGCTATTTTTATATCTTATTTCTTGACTGAATACTTGAAAAAGCTTCTGGTGTTCCTGTTCAATATATGGTTTATATTTACTACCCAAATTTGAAACTTTATTTCTGTTAATGCTGGCCATATTTTAATAAATACTAAGCTCCTAATATTTTCGCCGTAATATGGAGTATGGTAACTGGTCTTACTTAATATTTTCAGGCTACATCAGGTACGAATTTTCATTGATTAAGTGTAGTCATAGATGAGCTATATAGAATTTAAGGCGGTAAATTTAAACAAATCTGTTTTGTGATTTCGAAATATTTTTGCTGAAAATGATTTTGGAAATTAAAAAGTCTTCATTTAAAATACAAATATCCACCAAAAGATTTTACAAATAACGAAAAATCAATAGTTTTAAACAAAAATCAGATTCTACTGACCCAAATTACATCGATAGACCACACAACAAAGATTCGTTTGGCTACTCTGGTTCGAATCCTGTTATACTTTTCTTTTATATATATATAAGTCACGTGACAATCGAGAATGTTTGCTTCTATAACCCTTTCTTTTTTTTTGGTGGGTGGGTGGTGGAAGGTATTTACATTTATTTTATCTTATTTTTATTTCACTCCACTCTGCATAGATTCTTACACACCCACAGCTTAATACTAGAAACACGCAAGGCATATAGAATTTAAGGCGGTAAATTTAAACAATTTTTTTTCTGTAAAAAATAATTATAACTATTGTTATTTATTTATTTATTTATTCATTTATTTAATTATTTATTCATTCCTCTAAAGTTTTTCACATCAGTATTAGCTGATGGTTTTTCACTGGATTTTGAGTGACAACATGTCTACACAAGTCTCCAGGACTCTCCTCAGTATTTAGCCGTTCTCATTAATGCTGTCATTTGGATAGTCTCTTCCCGTCTGCCAACTTCCAAGTCCTCCGGGCCTTTTAATAATCCTTTAGTTAATGTGCCAAAAGCACCAATCACAATTGGTACAATAGTCACTTTCATGTTCCAAAGCTTTTTCAATTCTCTAGCAAGGTCGAGGTACCTATCCTTCTTTTCACTTTCCTTCAGATTAATTCTGTGATCCGCCGGGACAGCAAAGTCGACAATTTTGCAAATTATTTTCTTTTTTTTTTTTTTTGGCTGATTATTATGAGGTCTGGTCTTCTGGCCGGGATTAGATGATCCATTTGTATGTTAAAGTCCCATAGGAGTTTATGCGAGTCATTTGCTAGGACAGATGCTGGGTTGTGCATATACCATTTGTTTGTATGGTCGAATTGAAATTTCCTGCACATTTCCCAGTGGATCACCTTGCTGACCCAGCCGTGTCTCGCCTTATACTACTTCTGTGCTAATTAAGTGATTGATCGTTTCGTCTCTCTCACTGCATAGCCTACATTTACTGTTTTGTTGCGTCACATCTATTCTCGCTTTGATATGATTGGTTCTTATGGCGTTGTCCAGTGCTGCTATTAGGAGGGATTCTGTTTCACTCTTAAGGTTTCCTTTTCTTAGCCAGCTCCAGGTTTTCTGGTGTGAGATGTTGTTTACTAGACGTTTAAAGCGGCCATAGAGTTGTTTTCCTTCCCATTTTTGTATCCTAGTTGTTGTCATTCTTTCGTCTATCGTGTTGTCTGTATCGTTTCTGATGGCTGTAATTAGTCCTCGTTCGTGTTTTTCTATGTAGTCTTCGAGCCGTTATTTGGATGCATCAACGGTGTCTTCGATGCTGGCTAGTCCTCTTCCTCTCTCTTTTCTGGATACATATAGTCTGTCAACGTCGTCTCTGGGGTGTAATGCCTTATGCATGGTCATTAGTTTTCTTGTTCTTTGGCCCATTTGTTTAAGTTTCTTTCTGGTCCACTTAAGAACGGGTCCCGAATATCTGACTAGAGGCACAGCCCAAGTATTTATTCCTTTGATGAGGTTTCTGCAGGAGAGTTTTTTCTCGAGTAGTTTTCTCGTTTTCCTGAGATATTCTTTTCGGATAGTGTCTTTCATTTGCACTTGTTTGATGGTGTCATTAATATTATTATTATTAATATTATTATTATTTTACTCTTTGCATGTTTTGCCCTTCAGCGTTATCTGGTGAGCTCTCTCTCTCTCTGGAGTCTAAGTGACAACAAGTTTTCTCTTGTCCCCAAGAAACTTCTGAGAATTCTAACCAAACTCAACAACGATGAATTTTAGTTTATTTCGTTTCTTCAACTGACTTCCGCTTTCTCCAAGCTTTCTGGGATCGTTCAAAGCGCCTCAAATACATATTTTAATGCCTTTATTCTAATTTCGTACAGTTCATACTTAGTTCTCTGGTAAGGTCAAGCAGGTGTCCATCATTTCGTTTCTTTAATTTTCCCTCTTTGGTTAGGCTGAACAATGAAATCCACGAGATTACGAGTTCTTCTTTTTCGTCTTCTTTTTATAATTATTATTATTTACTCATTAGAGTTTTTCACATCAGTTTTAGCTGATGGTCTTTCACTGGAGTTTGAGTGACAGCAAGTCTCCCAAAGTCTCTAGGACTCTTCTCAGTATTCTGGCCGTTCTCAATAATGTTGTCTTTTGGATGGTCTCCACTCGTTCGCCAACTTCTAAGTCCTCCAGTCCCTTTAGTAATCCATTAATTACTGTACCAAAAGCACCAACCACAGTTGGTATAATTTTCACCTTCATGTTCCGCAGTTTTTCTATTCTCTAGCAAGGTCAAGGAATTATTATTATTATTGTTATTTACTCCCAGAGAGTTTTTCACACTAGTTTTAGCTGATAGTCTTTCACAGGAGTTTGAGGGATAGCAAGTCTCCTCAAGTCTCTTAGACTCTCCTCAGTATTCTGGCCATTCTCAAAATTATTATTAATACTATTATTATTATTATTATTTCACCACTCTTTGCGAGTTTTTCACTCTATCGGTAGCTGATGGTTTCTGACCGGGATTAGGATATCAGTTTGTATGTCAAAATCCCATAGAATTATTATTATTATTATTATTATTATTATTATGACTACATCATATAGCCTTGCAGCCGAGATTAGCTTATCTTTTTGAATCTTAAAAAATCTAGAGAATTATATTCGTAATATAATCACGGACGGATTGAGTTGTAACGATGTATGTTGCCGGAGAAAAAAAGAGAAACAAAAATGACAAAGAGTTTAAAGACAGAAGCAAAAAAAAGTCAACCACCTTTTTCGAGTGGAGTAATATTATTTAGTCGATGAAAGAATTGCTAAAAATTTTGGTAAATTGTTGCCCACCTCCAAAGAAAACGGCCTCGCTCGCAAACTTTGAGTCGGCTGCGACTATGGTCACCGTCTTTACTTTTTTACTTAATGTTATCTCCCAAAAAAGGGTGTCAGATTGATCTTACAAAAAATTCCTAATCTTGAGTAACCGTTTCTTGCTCTTACCGTGAGAGTTCTCGTGGTTGATACTTTGTTGTTGGCCACGAGGTTAAACGGAGGTGGATGAATACGCTACACGATTTAATTATATTTCAAAGGGCAAAAATTATTGCTTAATGAGAATGAAATACAAGAAAGTCAGTCACACGGTGGAAAGAGTCGTTAAATGAAAAGCTTGAAATTAAGGAATTTGATTCGAAAAAGTTTTTGCCCCATGAGCGCTGAGTAATCTTGGACTCGATTAAATGTCGTCGGGAAATACGCTGCGGCAATTTAATGTTAATAATTTGAACGTTAATACGGTTTGATGGCAACTTCAGCAAGAATGAGGTAATCAAAGAGTGATAATTTTATATTTATGACGTGATATTGCTCTGTCCGAAGTTTATGTGGCCTTTTGATGCCATGCGGCTTTCCACTTGAGCTAGTCAATAATATTGAATTGCGTTTGGTCAAGATTCAATACAAATTCAACTATATACAAAGACGCATTAAGCATTGTCTCAGGTTCTGAGAAATATCAATTTACAAAATTCCTTTGCCGTGGACAGGATATGACACAAGGTCAATTCTTAAGCTGACACTGCTGGTTTGAATTCATTTTTGGTCACCTGTACTGGAATATGAGAGACAGGAAGTGAACACGATTCTTCTAAGTATCGTGACCGACTTTAGTAGAAGTGTGGTCTGAACAGTTTCAATTATCACATTAACTTCCGTGGTGTAGTCGTTATCGCCGTAGGAAATGAACACGGCGATACGAGTTCAAATCCTAGACGATACTGATTGCATTTCACATAGCACTAATACCCTTGGGAAAGGTATGAATCCAATTATTCTCCCTCCAGCTATGGGTAAAATAGTAAGGCAGACTAGGTTCTTCAGCCTTGGTTAGGCAACTAGTCTAGGAGAAGGAAAACTCTGAATTCAAACCTGTTAAACTCTGCTTAAAAATTGACCTTGTGTCATGTCCTGCCCGAGCGGAGGGGTTGGTAAATAGTATCACATTACCTTCCAGTTAATCGAGTCTCTTTTCTCTTCCAAGGGAACAAATTGCAAATGATATAACCATCACCTTTATGTTCTAGATTTTTCAGCTCGTTACCAAAACCCGGATTATTATCACTATTATTATTATTATTATTGATAGAGATAGCATTTTTTTAGTCTTTTGCTTTGTAAAGTACTCTCTTTACTAATTCCATATTTACCCAACTTCTCCGACACGTTGTCACTTTTTAAGCTGTCACGGATTCACGCGTTTCTAAGTGGTGTAATGGTTATCGTCGAAGGAAATGGACACGGCGACATGAGTTCAAATTCTGGACGAAACTAATTGCATTTCACATAGCACTGATACCCTTGGGAAAGGTATCAATCCAATTATTCTCCCTCCAGCTATGGGTAAATAGTAGGACAGAAAAAGTTATTCAGCCTTGGTGAGGCAACTAGTCCAGGAGAAGTTCAAACTTGTTAAACTTCGCTTAAAAATTGACCTTGTGTCATATCCTACACGAGCGGAGGGGGTTTGGTAAATTTGCATTTTGTTTACCCACAGTAAAATGTTAAAACAGTTCTATATTAAACAATTCAGTTTGGCGGAAGTAAAGTTTCAATGTCAAAAACTGTTCCATTTCAAATAATTCAGTTTTGTATAAGTACGTCGCTTAAATGTGAGTACGTGGTTTAACTGTCAAAAAACATTTCTAATCCAATCTGTTCAGTTTAATCTAACAGTTATAATTCAAACCATTCAGTTTTTCATAAGTATTCATTTTAGTTCTATTTAACCTATAGATAGGGTCCTATCAGGTGCTACCATTCCGGACCAGAGTGAACCTCGAAGGTGTTCCGCATTCCCCAAAGCCCCAGCATCACTAAAACCTCACCATCAGATTGTTTCGAGTTATATTCTGGACACTCGTTGCGGGTGAGTTCTTCCCCCTCTGCTGAGGTGCAGTTAGTGTATTATACAGTCCCACTTGACTGGCAATACTCAGAATTAATGTCAAAAAAGTTTTATTTCATATAATTCAGTTTAGCATAATTAATTGACTACCCAATAAGGATGCATTTAAATTCTTGTTTCAGTGACCAGTAAATCAGGCCATGCTAATAGACTTCTGGGATATAAAAGGATCCATCATTACTGATGTCCTTGAAAATGTTCAACTGTAATAATTAATTCCTTTGGCCAAATCATTAATATAATTTATATATAATATATATCCTACTCAAACAAAGCCTCAGCAGCATATGCAGTTTAATGCCAGACCCAAGACACTTTTGGGGGAGGATCTTACCCCACTGCACTATCTAGTGCCCGGAGATACTTAGCCCCAATACAAATGGTAATGAGAAAGTCGTTAGACCATGTGCATCGGAGACCAAGG
>OY757922.1:88264282-88431782 GCA_963585895.1 Sepioteuthis lessoniana | reverse complement strand
CATGTGGCGTAGTAGCAAATGTATTAAACTGTGATATCGTAGAATGGATGTTGGAATTCCAGTCACACAAGTATATTTGCTTTTGGACTAATAACGTTGGTAAAAGGTTGTTATATTTGTCAAAAAAAACAAACGAAAATACTCTTTAAAAGAAAATATACTAAAGTCGTTTTTATTATGATAGTCATCTTTAAACTTTGAAAATATACCTTGTCAGATTATATTTAAATAGAAATGATTATCCTAAATAATATCAAAAACAACTAAACATTTTTTAATTGTATAATACCCATCAATAATTCTGCATGTAGTTTTAGTAAGAACAGCTAGTTTCATTTCTTTAAAAATCAATAGTAAGTTGGCGACCTTAGTCGAGGGTGACCAGGAAGACTCCCTTTTCAATAGCTACTACACCAAAGTCTAGGGGAAGGCACTACTCCTTTCCCTGAATTGCTCCACTTTACCCTTGATACGAACCTTGTATTGCTGATTTTTAAGCAAGGAGGTATCAAGTAACATTTTTAAAGTATGACGCGACCGGGGATTGAACCCAGTACTTATCTTAAATACTAATAGAAGCGTCTTACGTCTTAAATTTTATCCGTTTGACAGCACTTACGTTTTATGAATACGAACTGCTCGTATGTTTAATTTATTATCTCTGTCTCGGTCTCTGGTTTTGTCTGTCTGCCTCTCTCTCTCTCTCTCTCTCTGTCTGTCTGTCTCTCTCTCTCTCTCTCTCTCTCTCTCCCTCTCTCTCTCTCTATATATATATATATATATATATATATATGTATGTGTGTGTTTTAGGTTTAATGCAACAAGAATGACCTTTAATTGTCATGGCTGAACGCCTAGGTTTTACATTTTTCCCTGGTGTTCGGTGTATTTTATTGTTTCATAATTAAATTAAATTTTTGTTTAATGTCGTTTTTTTTTCTTTTATACAGAGGTTTGACTATTAGAAACCATGTTTGTTTTAAAGAATGGTACTACCGGAAAGTGGGGGCAAAAGAAGGTATACAAGCTCTTTGTATGAGTTTTATGGCATATAAACCTTCGTAGGTTATTTTATGCAAATCCATTTTTATACAAATAAACAGTTCTATTTCAAACAAACCAGTTTAGTTTTATTGTTAAAAACATTTTTATTTAAAGCTATTGAGTTTTCGCTAACATTGTAATTCTAACAACTCAGTTTTGTATATATATAGTTTTTGTTTACACAGAGTTAAATATCAAAATAGTTATTTTGAGCAATTTAGGTTAGCGTAAGTAGAGTTTCAATGTCAAAAAGAGTTCGATTTAAAACGATTCAATTTAGAATACAAAAACGGTTCCATGTCAGACAATTCAGTTTAACATAAGTACACAGTTTAAATGTCAAAATAGTTCTATTTTAAGCTATTCAGTTTAGCATAAGTACAAAATTTTGTTCTATTTGAACCCTAAATAAAACCTTATCAGGTGCTACCACTCCGGGCAAGAGTAGATTAGGGGGCGTTAGCAATGAAGGGGTACTAGCATTCCCTAAACCTCCAGCGTTACTGGAACCTCACCATCAAATGGTTTAGTGTCATATCCAGGACACTTGGGTGGGGGGCTTGTCTCTCTACACAGAAGCAGTCAGTGTATTCTACAGCCCTAGAAAACTAGGCAATACACAGAGTTAGATTTTTAAAAAATGTTCTTGAATAATTCAGTTTACCATAAGTAAGAAGTGGAGGTGCCCGTGGTGTAGTCGTTATCGCCGTAGGAAATGAACACGGCGATACGAGTTTAAATCCTGGACGAGACTGATTGCATTTCACATAGCACTAATACCCTTGGGAAAGGTATGAATCCAATAATTCTCCCTCCAGCTATGGGTAAATAGTAGGACAGACTAGGTTCTTCAGCCATGGTTAGGCAACTAGTCTAGGAGAAGGAAAACTCTGAATTCAAACCTGTTAAACTCCGCTTAAAAAATTGACCTTGTGTCATATCCTGACCGAGCAGAGGGGTTGGTAAATAGTACCATAAGTAAGAAGTTTAAATGTCAAAATAATTATCTTTTAAATAATTCAGTTTAGTATAAATACGCAGTTTGAATACACCAATTGCCCCGTCTCAACCAGCTCATTTTATTTCTATTTGACCAATATACAGGACCTTTTCAGTTGCAACCACTCCGGGTCTGAGTGAACCGGGATGTGATGGCAATGAAGGAATACTCAACGTTCCCCAAAGCTCCAGTATTACTGGAACTTCACTATCAGATTCTTTAGTATCATATTCAGGACACTCGTTGAGAGAATCTTACCACTCTGCAGAGAAGCAGTCAGTGAATTCTACAGCCCCAGCCTATTGGGCAAAAATAATTCAATAAGTATCACATCAATGTTATTATACAGAATTAATTAAACTTACGAGCAGACTGATTTAGCCTCAGTTTTAATATTTGACCGTATCGTTAATGAAAATAAAGCATTTATCGTAACTATAATATGTTTATCGTAACTTTAAATTTTGACAGAAGTAAATTTCTTACATGTAAAGTGGTAGTTTAACAGGTTATGATCGTTAATTTAAAAGGCGAGAAGCACAAATTGATTTTAAAACAATCCCGGAAGACTGAGCAGTTGTAAGACTTTTTTGTTATTACATATATATGCAATATTGATTTGTTATTAAACATATATGCAATATGGGTTTCTTATTGAATATACATGCAATATTAATTTGTTATTAAATATATATGCAATATTGATTTTTTATTGAATATATATGCAGTATTGATTTGTTATTAAATATGTACGCAATATTGATTTGTTATTAAATATATATACAATGTTAATTTGTTATTAAATATATATGCGTGTGTTGTGGAAGCTGTATTTGTTGTTTCCGTTTTTCCCGATTTGGGCATTCATGTCTCCGCCAATGGCTAACATGTTGTGTTTCGGGATGCTACGCACTAATGAGGATAGCTCATCGTAGAAGGTGACTAGTTCAGTTTCTTCACTAACATTGGTAGGGCTGTAGCAGGAGATGATTGTTGCTCTGGGGTTACCGTTAAAAGTAGCTGCCATCATTCGAGGTTGTATTTTCTCAATGCTATTTAGCGTTTTTAATGCCCTAGGTCCTATAAGTAATCCTACTCCTCCTACTGCGGCGTTGACAGAGTTTTTCCATGCGGATACAGTGACGAGCGACCATCCATTGCCAGTTTCGTGATATTTGATATCTTCGGTGTGCGTGTATCTGTGTTCTTGTATGCATATTATGTCAATCTTATGTTCTTCGGCCGATGCGATTAGCTCTGGTAGTTGTCCTATTCTATTTAAGGTTCTTACGTTAAATGTGGCTATTTGTAGTGTTTACTTGCATTTTAGTAGTTTTGATTGTTTGAGCTCTGTAGCTGATTTTTCGAACACCGAGGCCAGGGCTCCAACCTCAGCAGGACGCGCCCCTTTTTTACCCGCACGAAGAGCGATGCGGTTTGTGTATGTGGTTTGAGTGTGTGTCATGGTTATCTTTCGATGGCTGTTTTATTCTCTTCTATAGAAGCCACTCTTATAGAGGAGCAGCAGTAGTTCCCCGATCGAACTAACGATCCTGAGCGTAAAGTCGTCACACTCACGTCCAGGACCTGTGTAGGTATTGAGTTTGGTCGTCCACGGATTTATTCAAATACCTTTACGTACATCATGCTGCTTCCCATGTGTACGTAAATAAAATAAATTTTTGATTTAGTTTTCTTAAGTTTTAACTTACTTAAAGTCCAAGATTAAGGTACTTTCGTAAGACTTTCACTGGTACTGAATTTTTTTTTGGGGGGGGGTGGTATTGGGACATTTTCCTAGGCTTTTTAGGTTTTTTTTCTCTTTTTTTTTCTATACTACCGTTGGGAACCGTGGAGGCTTCAAGAATTATAGAGCTTTTACAAATGACTTTTATTTTTTCTTTTGGTGTTTTAGGCTTTTACTTTTTCTTCTAAACTACTGTTAGGGCTTTCTTTAGGAATTTTTAAATTATACTATAGAAGAGATTCAAAAACGTTTTGCCGTGTTCGCTAACATTTGGACAGAGTTTTATAATTAATTTCGGTTTATAGTAGAGTAAGCGTGTCTTTACATTTAAAACGCATTGTTTAAGCATTATTTTACAAAGAAAAATACAGCATAACATTTTGTAAAATTCAGAATTTTAAATTAATAGGACGTAAATACATACTGACTAATATTGATACATTCTTTCCTCTGTTGGCACGTGAGTTAAAATCCTTCCTTTTCCCTTTAACGTTTATTTACTACTGAATTTTAGGTAGTTTTGGAGACGGTCTACTGTTCTAGTCGGGGGGGGGTATTAATTTCATCATTCTCTTTTTTTGGTGGGGTGCTGTGGTAGCATTAGGTGTTTTAGGCTTTTATTTTTTCTTCTAAACTGCTGTTAGGGCTTTCTTTAAGAATTTTTAAATTATATTATAGAAGAGATTCAAAAACGTTTTGCCGTGTTCGCTGACATTTGGACAGAGTTTTATAATCAATTTCGGTTTATAATAGAGTAAGCGTGTCTTTACATTTAAAACGCATAGTTTAAGCATTATTTTAGAAACAAAAATACAGCATAACATTTTGTAAAATTCAGAATTTTAAATTAATAGGACTTAAAGACATACAGACTAATATTTATACATTCTTTCCTCTATTGGCACGTGAGTTTAAATCCTTCCTTTTCCCCTTAACGTTTATTTACTACTTAGAAAAAACCAAAATGGCTTCCGAAAAATAGATTCACGACCTCACAAATATTAACTATCCGTAGAATTCTTGAAGGTGTACGGGCAAAAAACCTACAAGCGACATTATTTGTTGACTTTACCAAGGCTTTCGATTCCATTCACAGAGGAAAGATGGAACAAATCCTACTAGCGTACGGCATACCTAAAGAAACCGTAGCGGCAATAACGATTCTCTATAGAAACTCTAAAGTAAAAGTCGATCACAGGATGGAGACACAGAATACTTCGACATTGTAGCAGGAGTACTACAAAGGGGACACGCTGGCTCCGTACCTCTTTATCATTTGTCTAGACTACGTACCTAGAACATCGATTGATAAAATCAAAGAGAATGGCTTCGAACTGACGAAGAAAAGAAGAAGAAGGTACCCCGCAACAACAATTACTGACGCCGACTACGCCGATGATATAGCGATACTGGCAAATACACCTGACCAAGCCGAAACACTACTGCATAGTTTGGAATGAGCAGCAGCAAACATAGGCCTCTATGTTAATGCACACAAAACGGAATATATGTGCTATAATCAAACGGGGGACATCTCCACTCTAGAAGGAACCCCTCTTAAACTAGTAGACAAATTCACTTACCTAGGAAGCAGCGTCGAATCAATCGAAAAGGACATCGAAACCAGGTTAACGAAAGCATGGACAGCTATCAATAGGCTGTCGATTATATGGAAATCAGACATAACTGATAAAATGAAACGCAGTTTCTTCCAGGCTGAGGTCAAATCGATACTGCTATATGGCTGCACTACATGGACGCTAACAAAACGGCTGGAGAAGAAGCTAGACGGCAATTACACAAGAATGCTACGTGCAAGCTTAAACAAGTCCTGGCGGCAACACCCCACAAGACACCAACTGTACGGCCACCTGCCCCCTATCACGAAAACTATTCAAGTTAGACGAACCAGACATGCAGGACACTGCTGAAGAAGCAGGGACGAACTCATAAGAGAGGTACTCTAATGGACCCCCACACATGGCCGTGCAAAAGCAGGACGACCAGCACGAACATACATTCAGCAGCTTTGTGAGGATACGGGATATTGTCCTGAAGACCTACCTAGGGCGATGAACGATAGGAAGGAGTGGCGAGAGAGGGTCAGGGATATCCGTGCTACCAGCGTGATATGATGATGATGATGAAATATATATGCAATATTGATTTCTTATTGAATATATATGCAATGTTGATTTGTTATTAAATATATATGCAATCATGATTTGTTATTAAATATAGATGCAATATTGATTTCTTATCAAATATATATGCAATACTGATTTCTTATTGAATATATATGCAATATTAATTTGTTATTAAATATATATGCAATGTTGATTTGTTATTAAATATATATGCAATGTTGATTTCTTATTGAATATATATGCAATGTTGATTTGTTGTAAAATATATATGCAATATGGATTTCTTATCAAATATATATGCAATATTGATTTCTTATTGATTATATATGAAATATTAATTTGTTATAAATATATATGCAATATTAATTTGTTATTAAATATATATGCAATAATGATTTCTTATTGAATATATAGGCAATATTGATTTGTTGATAAATATATACGCAGTATTCATTTATTATTAGATATATATGAAATATAAATTTGTTATGAATATACATGCAATATTAATTTGTTATTAAATATATATGCAGTATTGATTTGTTATGAAATATGTATGCAATATTGATTTGTTCTAAACTATATATGCAATATTGATTTGTTATGAAATATATTTGCAATATTGATTTGTTATCAAACATATATCCAATATTAATTTGTTATTAAATATATATGCAATATTGATTTGTTTGTATTATAAATAGAGTGAGCAATATACATGTTTTCCTTTCTCACCACTGTATACCTGCTTTTGCATCCGGTCTATATAAATATCTGTTTTATCGACGAATAGGAGTCAAATAATAGTTGACAGAATAACATGAGTAACATAAAACACAACACCTCTTCGGCTTCACTCTAATTGCCATCGTATAATTCATAATTTGAAGTATCATGTAGTTTCTAATACTGAAATGCAAAAGATGAGGTTCATGGTTTTCAGCTTTAGCGTCTAGTCGTAGAAGTGCGTCTGACTAGCACCCACCTACTCCATTGAATAATAAATGTCGCAGCCGTGGTGATAAAATATGGTGTTCAATAGTATTAAATTTTGATAATTGAATCAGTCTTTTCAAACTAATAGTGCTTAACACAGTTTCATATTTCGGGATCTAAAACTTAAATATTTAAAGATAAAGGAATATTTCATCGTTCATGACCCCGAAAAAAATGTTTATATTGTAAATCTTTAACGAAAGTAGCATTGATATTGTTGCGATCTACGGGGAACGAGTCCGTGACGAATATGTACCCCAAGAGTGGAAATAGCAAATGTAGGTTATCTGGTGATAGAGAAGAAACACTCAATAGGACTTTACACTCCTATAATCTAATTTGGGTGGTATACCACTAGTTCTCACGACAAAGATGGCGGACGCACACATATTCAGTCTGGGGAAACCATTGGCCAGGAGAACCACGTCACCTGCGTAAAACTACGTCCGCGCTTAAATTTCGTCCTGTGTTTGGAGCCACTTCCAAGATACGTATTTTCTATAAATACGTCGTCTTCTCTTTTTCACAAGTTCCATTGAAGCACTGACACGCTCTCTCTTCAGTGTGACATTCTTCTTATTCACCAACAGAGTAAAAAGACAAAAAAATGCATAAGCCTCGCAGACATTCATTTCTTCAATATACATCGACTAAGTGACTTTTTCCAGTCTCAGAAAAACTAACTGTTTCGAACCACAAAAAGAAAGACATTTAAATATGTAATCCAACTTAATTGGACGTTCCCGTCATTAACCTTTTTATAGTTTAGTTGTGTTAGTTACACACACACACTTGCACATAAACACTCACGATTATTTTATTAATAGAATTAGCGATATTTTTAATGTATTAATGTCCATTTTATTATAGTATATAATTTTTTTTTGTTTGTCGCCTTGTTTTAAATGTTCCTTTTTTCCGCGCCGTTTCATATATTTTACTCATTTCTTTCATTTACTTCCTTCATTTACTACTTTTTTCCATGTGCCTTATTCCAAGCAAAATTTATATAAAACTTCTTCAACATTAAATTTTGGTGGACTAAACATATCTATCGTAAATATATCTCCCCCTACAACTCAATTAAATAACTAACGAAAGTAGAAAAATTGTGCAAAATCAACATAAGACAAGACATGACTGCATGGGGCAGGTGATTCTCAGGGAATTGTTCAGGAAACGGAAATTTAGCCATACGAACGAGTGGTATGAGCACAACACAAACCCGTCCTGGTAAATGAGACACACGAACATCTCTGGTACTTTCAGATAATATCAAATGACCTAATCTCAGCCAGACGACCGGACCTAGTGATAGTGAACCAAAAAAATGTGAAACCATCATATATTGGATTTTAAAAATTAAATGAAAGCGAAAAGAGTGATGAATATCTAGACATACCAACAAGACTAAAAAAACGCTATGGAACAGGAAACTGACAGTGATTCCAGTTTTAATAGGTGCGCTCGGAACAATGCTTAAATTATTGATAAAGAGACTAGAAGACTTGGAAATAAGAGGCCAAAGGGAGACCACCCAGAATACGACATTATTACGATCGGTCAGAATACGGAAGAGAGTCCTGGAGACTTGAAGAAACTTACTGTTATTCAAACTCGAGTTAACGGTGTGAAAAACTGTCAAATGAGAAAAAATAACTATAATGTTAATAATAAAATTCAGTGATATATATATATATATATATATATAAAGGAAAAGAATAAGAAACATTTGCTTGGTTGTTGAATAACACAAAATGAAGAGCCAAGAAAGCTAAGTTGTAGCACATTCCACTTCCTGTCCCCAAGTCACGTGACAGAAACTTTTTGACCAAAAGCCGTTAAGCCAAAAAAAAAAAAAAAAAAAAGAAAAAGAGATTGATTGTAATTCTTTGGAATCTAAATCAAACAAAAGCCAGGACACGTTATATAACACAAAAGAAGGCAAACAATTGGCAATCGCTGCAAACATTATTTTTGTTGATATGCTGAAATTTTACCTGTTTCTAAATATTTTAAACAATTTTGTCGTACTGTCGAAGTAAAGAATAATACTTTCCTATATATATATATATACATGGGAAAAATGTAAAAGGAAGAACAAAGAAAGTTTAGTAAGAGGACATTTCTCTTGCTTTCTCTCCAAATTACGTGACTGGCATTTTTGATAAAAATCAGTAAAGAAAAAAAGGGAGTGACAGGTTAAAGTAGTTGGCAATATAAGTCAAACGATGAGCAATGATACTGTTTTGTGACATCAGCCAAAATGGTTTGGGATTTAGCAACTAAATAGTAGTATACTTCATTGGCTTATCGACACAGAAAGTAACAGCTAAATTAAGTTAGAAATAAAGATTTAACCTAACATTTTTTTATCAGAAAGACGTCTGTTGGTATTAGTTGAATATTGAGAAGCTTAAAAGCAGATTGTTTCTTTTGTTATGCTCCACTTAAGAGTTCTCTTTCTTGTTTTGAGTACCAGGTCACATCTGTCACAAAAGGAGAGATATTAATAAATTTCTGAGTCTGCTATAGTCACATTATACTCCCCATTAAAATGTCAAATTCAAATCCAAATAAATGTGAGATCAACCAAATTACAGAACTGCGTATTATGATCCCTTGTGTTCCCTTGATTGCCAAAATGGAAGTACGAGTCGGCATCCTGTGAATGTTGGATATTCTAATTTCAGGCCCATAAACAATGACTAAGGCAATGACTAAACTCAGAGACAGCAACGAAAAAAAACAACAAGTGGAGACAACAAAAGTGCACTCATGTTAAGAACAATCCAATATAATGAGGATATTTTAAAAGAATGTGAGAAATTGGGGAATAATCCGTTTAATTTAATACTAGCCAAAAACTTTCTGACGATACTAGAATGATTTTGAAGAACGGTTGTTTTGCTGACCTTAACATACAAGACCTACGAGGACAAATGAATGTTGAGGGTCATGAAAAAAATCTACCCACCCGAATTAAAACTCAAAATACTAAAAAGCAAGAGTCCCCGGGAGATTAGGGTAAACTGAACAAAACAAAATAGATGACAAAACTGACGATAAAACTTCAACAGATGAATCAAAAGCTACGGGCTAAAGAACGAAGATTCAAATAATATCGAGATAGAGTTAAGCAATACAAGCAAATGAGGACATTCTAAGATAACAGAAGAAAATTATAGTTAGTGGGGAATACGCGAGGAGAAAACAACAACCAGATTGAAAAGAGAGAAATCATTTTTAGGGTAAAATATAGGATCAAAAATAAAACACGGATGTCGTCGTGGCGTAATGGTTAAAGTGATGGACTGAGAAATCGCAGTGAGCGAGTTCGAACTCCACGCGCTCTATTACGTTCATTTTTGAAAAAAAAAACCTTTTGGAAAGGTATAAAACCCTTAATGAAGCTCTCTTGAACCATGAGTCGTTTGTTTTGCTTCTGGTCGATGTAATTAGCCTTTCTTTACTCTTTTTCATGTAGTCTTTAAGACGTTTCTGGACACATATAGTCAGTCTATGTCATCTCTTGAATGTAAGTCCTTTGCTTTTTCTCTGGTCCATTAGTTGAAGTTCATTCCTAGTCCACGTTGATAATAGTCCCGAGTATCTTACCAGGAAGAGAGTCCGGGTGGTTATCACTTTGCTGAAAATCCTGCCATATAGTTTGGTATCGGGCGTGGTTTTCTTGTATTATTATTTTACTCTTTTGAGAAGTTTCTACACCAACGTTAGCTGATGGATTCCCACTGGATTTTGAGTTACAGCAAGTCTCTTTACGTCTCCAGGACTTTTCTCAGTATTATGGCTGATCTTTACAATGATGTAGTTCAGATGGGCTCCCCTCGTTCTCTTATTTCCAATTCCCCTATTCCCTTTACCAGTCCTTTGGTGACTGTGCGGAGTGCAGCGAATACAATTGGTATTACCGTCACTTTCATATTCTGTTATTATTATTATTATTATTATTATTATTATTGAAAATTTCTTTAACTCAACATTTAATTTCTGTTCTTTACACATTCTAGATATGAAATTACAAATACAGGGTGCATCATAAATAGTTCCAACATTCTAATCTCTCACCTGTGTGGGGCCCCTGAACTTCGGTAATTGAAAACTATTGCTTCATCTACCTCATGTTTTATCTTTTTCACATACATAAGTTACAGTTATACTTGAACCGGCACACACCGTGTATTTGCTGCAGGCACGTTTTACAAGATAGTTGAATTTGTAAATGATACACGTATATCTTTTCGTTTCCTTTCATCAGGATAATGCTGTTCCGGATAGAAAATCGATACATAGGTTTATCCCTTAAAATAAAGTCTCTTCATTAAAAACTGTAGCCCTTCATTTAAACAACAGTGAAATATCTTAAAAATCAGTCGGCTGGGGGTGCAGGATACACCGACCGCTTCTCTGCCGAAGGGCAAGACTTCCCTCTCTCCCAAATGAGTTTCCTGATTATGGCAGTAAATTAGCTGATAGTTAGGGTTCACTAATGCGGGAGCTTTGGGGAATGCGAAGTATCCATTCCCTGCCATTGCTTCCAGGTCCACTCAACCGCGAAGTGGAAGCACCTGATAGGATCCTATCTATAGGTCAAAAAGAATTGTTTGACATTTAAACCGTTTACTTATCCTAAACTGCATTGTTTCAAGTGTAACTGTTTCTACGTTTAACTGTGTGTAAACAAATGTCTCTTGTTCAAGTGAATTGTTAGTGATACGAAGGGCATACGAAAAATTTCCAGACTTTTTTCGTTTGGCCACTTTTATTGATAGTACAAACGTGAAACTCTAGTCTCGTTTGAAGTAATTTCCTCCAGCTGCGATGCACTTGTTGTACCGTTCCAACAACTTCTGGAAGGCCCCGTGAAAGTCCTTTTGTGTGAATGTGTCAATGACCTTCGTCATAGCCTCTTCCATCCTCTCAATTGTCTCATAACGACAGCCTCTGAACTTAGGGAATAAGCAAAAGTCACAGGGAGCAAGGTCTGGACTATTGGAGGGTGACGAACTGCCTTGATGCCTATCTTGGTCAAATAGTCTGTGACAAGGATGGAGTTGTGGGTGTGTGCATTGTACTGCTGGAAATGCCACGGACCCAATTTGAAGAGTGCTGGCCTCTTCCCAAGGAATCTCTTCCTGAACTCCCTTAAAACCTCAACATAGTAACCCTAACCCTAACCCTTTGGCCAATCAACTCTGGTGTATTGATTCCTGATTCCTCCCATACCTGTTATCGTCCCTCACATACTCCCTGCCTTATTGAATCTCTTATGGCTCTCAAAAGCTGATGTTCAATTCATGCAAGATGGTCGAAAAGCAGTCTGAAGTATTCCATACGTTTCTGTGACATTTTTCCAAGTTTAAAACACTTTTATAGCATATCGTTCTTCTAAAGTGTCCTCACGTCTAGATTGCGTTCTTGAAATTCATCATCTGTGACAGTCAGGCTTTAGAAGGGTGTATTCCATTTCCTGCTGTAGCTGTTCATTTGAATCTGAAATCATAAAAAATGTTCAGTCATCTCAGTAGATGAATAGCAATAACATACTGAATCTTCAAGGGTCTACGACAATTTCAAATCCCCGTACAAAAAACGTCTGGAAACTTATTGAAGGCACCACGTATATAGCAATCCTTCAAAACATTAAAATATTTGCATACAAATCATTAATAGTAAATAGAATTATTTGTATTAGATTGAAATAGGTGAAACCATTTAAAAGTGTGAAAAAATTATGAGCTCAGTCTCGTTTAAAAATGTTGTCTACAAAATGCATTTAGAAATCATATATATAATATATATCTATAAAATGATTTGGCATTAAATAACCTAAAATGGTTGATATGCCATTAACTGAACCAAGCCAAATCAAACGAAGACATTGTACTAACTGATTATATCTGACAAAAAAGATAAAACATTACCTTGCCTGGTCGGTTGGAGCTGTAGAATACACCGGCTGTAGCTCGGCAGAGGGGTAAGACCCTACTCCAACGAGTGTCCTAGATATGACACTAAACAATCTGATGGTGAGTTCCCAGTGATGCTGGAGCTTTGGGGAATGAGGAGTATCTCTTTATTGCCATCGTTCCCTGGTCCACTCGGGCCCGGAGTGGTAGCACTTGATATGGGTCGTCTGTATGGGTTAAATAGAACTAAACCGTGCTTCCTTCACAATACATATTTTCGCCTTTAAACTCTATATTTATGCTAAACTGAATTGTTTAAAATATAACTTTTTTGACATTTAAATAGCATACCTACGCTAAACTGATTGCTCGAAATAAAATTGCTTTGACGTCTAAACTGCGTGGTTATGCAAAATAGAATTGTTTGAAATAGAACTGATTATTTACATGAAAATGGATTTGGCGTTAAATAACCTACAAATATTTGTATGCCATAAAATCCAACCAACCAACCAACCAACCAACCAACCTACCATAAAACATTACCAAGATAGAGATACCATAGCCACTTGCCTATATTCTCTTTAACCAAAAAGAATTACGGGATGTTTTTTTTTTCTGTCTTACCCCAGACTAAGTTTTCATATTCCTTTTACTAAATTCTTAATGATTTTTGTCTTTACTACGTCGGGACAAAAACAACAACAACAAAAAAGCATGCATATTAAATATTTATTTTCACTATAGCCAAAATATTTACCCTTACAAATCGTTATATCGTACATATCGTTATACCTATTGATTTGAGCTCCTGACAAACGCTACTATCAACAACACAAACAATGACAGCATTTGAACCCCCATCACGAAGATAACAAATAGCTATCACGTGACCTTTACCACAACCTACTCAGTATCTTTTTGCAATTCGCTCTCCTGCCACTGCTATGTTATACGTCAAGTTCTCTCAATGTTACTGCTGAACTCTGATACTGAGTGCAGGCAAACATTCACAGATATTAGAGTGGAGTTATTATTACGAAAACTGTACGGTCATTGACACGAGGAAGGCTCTTAAACAAATGAGGAATTTATTTTCTTTCTCTCTGTCTCTATCTCTGTTTCTCTCTCTATTTCTCTGTCTCTCTCTCTGTCTCTGTCTCTCTGTCTCTCTCTCTCTCCCTATCTCACACACTTAGTCTGTAATTTAAAATCTTCCAAAGGAAGCAAATTGGAAATATCCTGTAGGTTGACGGCGAAAACCCCGTAAGAAAGAAAACGGTTAGAAAAAAAAAAGATAAACGAAAAAGTGAGAGTCATGAAAGAATAGATGATGATGTCGATGCCACATATGAGGCGATCTATTTTGTTATTTTTCAATATGACAATCAGATCACGTACGGAATCCTTTCGTTGTGGAGCACATAATTGTGTTTCGTAGCAGAGTGCCAGGGTTTTGAGGTGTTCCTCTGAGGTGGGCAAGTTTAAGAGGAATATTGCGGAATGCGACTCGAGTTAGTTTTAGGGCATTGAGTAATGTGTGTTAAAGGTCGTGGAAGAAGGAAGCACAGGAATAAATACAATCTCACAGTAGCATAATAATAATCCATTGCCAAAGAAGAAATCGTATTTGCATTACATGCATAAGAATCGGATAGTTATTAAGGAGCGCTTCGTCGAGTTTAATCAGACTTCGTGAACTGAATTTTACCAGCCAATAGGAATGCCGACGGTTTCTTGAAAAACACTTCCAAGTTAAAAATTGTTGAAGAGCAGCATGGAAGAATAAAATGGAAATAAATAAGTGTGAAGAATAGTGGTTTCTTTATGGCATATCAACCATTTCAGATTATTTAATACCAAATCCTTTTGGGTCATATATATTAAATATATAATGTCTAAACACATTTGTTTGTTATAGTTTTAAACGAGCCAGAGCTCATTTTTTTTGCACACAGTTAAAAAGTTTCACTTATTTTTATCTAATACTAATAATTCTATTTACGATTTTTTATTTACTTGCTCACAGTTAAATGTTTTCAAGTGTTGCATTCTCATGTGCCGTATCATAAAGACACAATAATAAACGCACGCAATGATAAAGACGCACGCAGAAAGACTTCTTTGTAAATATATGTACCTCTCACTTTATTGTAAGTGTTCGAAAAGGGTTACTCAAGGTTTGCGTCTGAGAGGGGGTTGGATATCGAACATAACTGCAATATTTTGACCCCCAAACTTATGGCCATCAACGTTGTGTCTTTCCCGTTCTTCAGGGCTGCTCAACCGGAGGCCCAAGGCCCACTCTGCTGGGTGTTGACTTTCTTTACTGCATATTATCAGCATTTTCTCTGGACCTCAATTTATCAGGGCCCCAAGCCCCATCGGCCTGGTGTGGCTTTCACTACCATATCTCGACCCCAACTGCCAACTCAACAGGCCCGTCGAACTCAACTGAGTTATATAATCATTCGACGCCCACTCGATCTTTGAAATCGAAGGTTTAATCGTCATCAAGCGAAAATAACTGTCATGCAGTTCAGAGGTCACTCTCTTCCGGTGCATCAGTCTATGAGTGTATCATGGGATTTTTTAGCTTGTCCCATTTTGTTAGCCAATGTCCGCCGACGCGATTTCCTCTCCTAACTGCCATTGGAATGTGTCACTTCCTTCCAGTGCATCACCTTAAATGGCATTTTGGGCCGGGTCAAAGGCCAAAATACAACACAAGTATTGTTATGTATCACTAACAATTCAAGTAAAAACCCAATCATTTGTTAAAACATAGTTATATAATAAAGCAGTTCTATTTGAAACAATTCAATTTATCGTAAATCAGCCAACTTAAATTATTTTTAGTATTGTCATGTATCACTAACGATTTAATTAATCATCAGTCGTTTCTTTCCCTACAGTTAAAAGCAAAAAAACAGTCCTATTTCAAACAATTCCAGTCAACATAATACACAGTTTTAAATGTCAAATAGTTCTATTTGACCGATAGATAGGACCTTATCAGCTGCTACCACTCCAGGCCAAAGTGTACCTGGGAGCGATGGCAATGAAGGGACACTCTACATTCCCAAAGCTCCAGCATTACTGGAACCTCATCATCAGATTGTTTAGGGTCATATCTATGACACTCCTTGAGCGAATCTTACCCCTCTGCAGAAATGCAGTCGGTGTATTCTGCAGTATATCCTCCCCTGCTGACTGTGCTTTTAGAGCAGCTGATATTCCTTGAAAGTCTTATCTTTAATATAATTGAAAATATCGGATTTTAGTGAGTAGAGAGTTCGTCAATGGTCCGGGAGACCCGTGTTCAATCCCAGGTCACGTCATACCAAAGACTTTAAAAATGGTACTTGATACCTCCTTGATTAACACTCAGCTTTATAAGGTACGTATCAAGAGTAAAGTAGATCAATCAAGGGAAAGGAGTAGCGCCATCTCCTACACCTCGATGTAGTATCTTTTAAAAAAGGAACCTTTTGGTCGCCCTCGACTACAGTCGCCAACAACAGCAAATGCCCGTGTCAAAAGTCTCATAAATATCAAATTATTTCTAATGCTGAGATATTTACTGGCCATAAACAGATTTCTGGAGAAATTCCGACCAATAAGCATGTTCTACTTTTAAGGTTTTAATATTTAATTGGCAATCTTTAATAAAAAAAAAAATTTCCGCAAATTTTAAGCACCTTATGTTTTGTTTGGGAAACGGTTTTAAATTACCCACTGATAATTTGATTTGGTTTGCTTGGGTTTGAGTGCATATGCTCTATTATGGTTATTTAATGGCAAATATTGTTTATGAATGTCTGTTGAATACGTGTGATTTGTTAACACATTTTGTAGAAAAACTTTTTAAACAAGTCTGAGTTCATGCTACTTTTTTGCACACAGTTAAATGGTTTCAAGTATTTCCATCGAACATGACTAATTCTACCGACCATAAATTCATTGTTTGCGCATAGTAAAATGGTTTTAAGTATTGTTATGTAACAGTAACAATTAAACATCAGTCATTTATTTACACACATTTAAATGAATATACATATGATTTGTAAGTGAATATTTTTAGGTAATTTTGTTTTAAAGTGAGTTAGAACTAATTGATATTGCCCCTGTTTCTAACCAGTTAAATGGGTTCAATTATTTCTGTCTGACATTAATTATTCTATTAAAATCAATAATTTGTTCGCAGTGAATCGTTATAAGTGTTGGCATTTAACAATAATCATTCCACTCAACACTATTCATTCATTTGTCTTCAGGCAAATAGTTTCAAGTATTGCTATGTAATACCAATAATTCAATTTAGACACACATTGTGAGTATTAATATTTATGAGTTCACAAAGTACGTAGATGTTCTTAGAAGTTGTTGTTTTTTTATTTTCTTTACTAGCGTTTCCTTCCTGAATTCCATTCAGGATAAACTTTGCTCATCGTCGTAAAATTTGGGGCTGATATTTAAGTTCACCATGGGTAATCTGAGGTCTATCTTCTTCGACTTCTTGACTGCACCGGACAGTTGAGGGGATTCTGGTATTCATACCCATCAGCTTTTTGACAGCACGTTATTAAATAGATTTTTGTTTTTTTTAATTATGTCCTTTTTCCCATTTTTAGATTTTGGGAAACACTTGTGTTAGCGATATTTACTCTACTATTCAAAGTGGTCAGCACATAAGGTGAAGAAGTAACACTACTTTCGAACTCAACAAATCGTCTTTGATATATTTTCTTTTTTTGCAATTCCAAAATTAACTTTTCGGAGTTAATTTTCTTCCAATGTACCATTTACCTTAAACATTGTTTTGCTTTATTTGAAATAATTATTTGCTTGTATATTCAAATTACTCGTATCACTTGTCATGTCACTTTTCACTATTCAAAGGAATGAATATTCTATTGATATTAGCAGTAGTATATTGTTATTTGATAATTCTATAGTAAGGGTTGTCTTGAAATACTTAACAGATCATAATTCTTAATTAAAAACATGAGACATATGAAACTATATATATATATATATATATATATATATATATATATATATAGAGAGAGAGAGAGAGAGAGAGAGAGAGAGAGAGAGAGAGAGATTCGTTCCGATGAATATGACTTCAGTTGGAGTTGAAAGTACTTCAGAAGAATACCACACTCTCCTAAATTACTTCCAACCATCAGTCAAACGACTCATACAAAGAATTAAACATATCAGAGATAGATTTGGCAGATTTGAAGTGTCTGCATACATACATACACACACACACACACACACACACATATATATATATATATATATATATATATATTGTCATCCACAAACAGATCTGTTTAGTTATATCAGAACTCATCAGTGTGGCTAGACACACACACACACACACACACACGCATATATATATATATATGTGTGTGTGTGTGTGTGTGTGTGTGTGTGTGTGTGTTTGTGCGTATGTGTGTGTGAGCAGAATAACCATAACTTATTCATATTTGTATGATTGGTGGGCTTAATGACATATCAACGTTTGTGGGTTACTTAATGTTAAAGCCATCGTTATTAGGGTGACAGTGATGTCATTTAACCCATAGCTTAGTGGGTAAAGGTGTTCATACGATTCCGAAGGGTATTGGTCTGAAAGTGAATGTAATAGCGAGACTGGCATTCGAACATACTCACTTCGATATCCCAATTCATCACTTTAGCTTTGAAAGCACGCTAACTCAAAAACATGCTCCTAGTGAAAATGGTTTCCATCTGTATCAATAGAACTTAGATGACTGCTAAAATGTTGACACATTACTAACGTCGGGAGATGCAAAATAAATGTCTTTTTATTTTGGACTAGTGGATAGACTGTTCGCCAATAGCCGGGGAGACCGGGGTTCAATCTCAGGTCGAGTCATACCAAAGACTCAAAAATGGTACTTTATATCTCCTTCCTTAACACTCAGCATTATAAGGTGTGTATCAAGGGTAAAATGGGAAATCCAGGGATAAGAGTTGTGCCCTCCCCTACATCTCAGTGTAGTAGCTTTTGAAAAGGTAGCCTTTGGGTTGCCCTCGACTACGGCCACTTACTTACTTATTTCCTCAACAATACCGGGAATAGAAATACTACTATAATACGGAAAAAATATCAATATAATCATGAGAAATATTACAGTATAGCTTTGTGTTGTATACTCACATGCATATACAAGCAGAATCATAACGACACATAATAATAACAACCGACACATATGTACCTCTCATTTTATTTGAAAGGTTGCGTGTGTGAGAGGGAGTTGGAGACTGAACGAAGACTGCAATATATTGACCCCCACTCTTATGGCCATCAGCGTTGTGTCTTTCTCGTTTTCCAGGGTTGCTCAACCGGAGGCCCGGGGGCGCAGCTTTCTCTACCCCATTTTGTCTCTAACCCATCTGGTCTACAAACTCAATCGGGGGTCCCGCGGGTCCCCTCTGCTGGGTGGTGACTTTCCCTACAACATCTTTTCTCCAACACGTCTGATCTCCAACTCAATGACTTCCTGTCCTTACCAAGTTATATCATAGTTCAATCGCACACTTAATCTTTGGAATGGTATGTTTGATCGTCATCAAGCGGAAATAACTGTCATGCAGTTCACAGGTCACTCTCTTCCGGTGTATCAGCCGATGAGTGTACCATGGGATTTTTACCTTGTCCTATTTTTTCGGCCAAGCTCGCCTTCGCGAATTCCTCTCATAACTGCCATCGGAATGTGTCACTTCCTTCCGGTGCATCACTTAAAAACAAAATTACTTAAAAATATTCACTTACAACTCATATGTATATCCATTTAAATGTGTGTAAATAATTGACTGATGTTTAATTGTTACTGTTACATAGCACTTTGGAATGGCATGTTTGGTCGGGTCGAAGGTCAATATACAACAATTGCACAATATAAAAAATAGTAAACGTTTTCAAGAAGCTTGGACAAATGGAAAAATCACTCGATTAAGTCCAAAGAATAGCAAGTATTCTTTTATAATGAAAATTAACATTTTATTCTTTGTTCATTTCGATCTTGCTAAAAAAAAGGCTTCAGACTCAATAGGAAATTCTAACTAGAATGAAGTGTAATAAGTGTCTTCTCAGAAGCAAATCATTGTTCTATCTGCCACGAATCACAATGGAAATCTAAGGATTATCAAAAACCATAATATATGAACTCTAAAATATGAAGATAAAAGACTTGCATTATTTTATAACATTTCATCATTTTTCTACTCAAAAATTTCAAATACCAAAATAATCATCAAGTTATCAAAAGGAAATTACATGAAAAAAAAAAAAAAAAAAAAAAAAAAAAAAAAACAAAGAAAAGTAACAGTTATATACATAGATGACTCTTTTATTCTTTGATATATAATTTTACCAAAAAACAGCTGATTAGTTCCAAGAGACGAAATTTAATCTTCAAAAGTAAAAACTATATATGAAGGAACGATGATTATTGATTTATTTACATTTCCACGTACTGGATTAGATTTTAACAGACACAGATACTACACACTAATCCATCATTTAATCAGTCAATCATCCCCCATGATTAGGAGGGAAAGTAATTGTTAGGGTCGAATCTCTTCTTTGGACGTAAGTAGAGATCATCTCAGACCTAACCGTGTTTTAAGTTGATGTTCCAAGTTGTTTCTTTCTGTGAGATATATTGTGTCAAGAAGATGAAATAACAAATTTATTTCTTCTATGATGTCCTTCTTACTTTGTGCGCTGCGGGAAGTGATTTTAGACCACTAGTTGAAAAATAAGCACATCATTATTCAGGCATATGTTTATCCCGGCACCTTGAAACTAACAAAACTACATATTTAATAAATTTTTCTTTCACAACCGTTTTGGTCACTCATTGAAACAATCTAACCAACGGCGTGTCTTCAAAATGACCTATTCATCAACTCTTGCTCCTAAAAAAATGACGAACATTATTTTTTTCAAGCCCTTGAGTAACCAGAAATTTAAATTCTACATTACGTGTCAATAATTGATTTCGCAAATCTATTCTTAATATAATGACAAAAGTTTCATTGTCACGGCAATAAATAAAAACAGTGACTTCTACTTCTATGTAAAAAATCAGTGGTATTTAATTTTGATAAAATTGAAGGTGTGTATGTAGTGGTAGGCAAAGTTTTATTTGAAAGACCTTTCAGCTCGAAATTTGTTGTGAAAACTTATTTTATGCCTTCTCTCTCTGCTAAACTATATTTTTTTATTAATGAACGTGCCACAATAATTATCTCATTTTTAGAAAGATAATTCCAAAGAGATGCATTTTCAAAGAAAATTGGGCTGATTTGGAACAGGCATCGTTGTTTTTGTTCAATTAAAACAGAAAATTTAAAAAAAGATATTTGAATCTTTTTTCATTTCTCTCATTAACTTATATCTTAGGAATTCATTCAAAAAAATACGTTATCTTTTTTTTTGAGGAATTTTGAAAACCCAGATTTCATGTTTAATATTTTTCGGTTACTGATATGGTTTGAAATTTCGCTTCAGCCATATTGATGCTCTATATAGATACGATAGTGAAGGTGGGAGATATAGGCTTTTTCAATATTGTTGCTGAAGTTCTACAAGGAGATCCATAAGTTCCAAATTTCTTATAATCTGTCAAAACTACATAGCTCGAACGTCGATTGATCTAATAAAAGAAAATGGCTTTACATTTAAAAAAGGCAAGGAGCAGACGATACTACGCGGAAATTTTAACGGACGCACACTATACAGATGATCAAGCACATCTTACAAGAACACCTACCCAAGCCAAATCCCAGCGGCATATCCTGAAGAAGGCGGCTGGAGGAATTGGACTCCACGTGGACGTGAGAAAACGGAGTACATGTGTTTTAAACGAGAAGGAGCCCCCACTACTCTAAATGAAGGTCCTCTGAAATTAGACAAATTCACGTGACTCATCAACTGAAAGTGATGTTGAAATACTCTATGCAAGGGCATGGAGTGCTTTGGACAGTTTATCGATCTATCCTATGAAAAAAACGGGATTTCTTCCAAGCAGCGACTCTGTCAGTACCACTCTATGGAAGAACAACATGGACGTAACAATCTATTAAATACCAACTGTACCGCCACTTTCCTTCCATCATTAAATCGCATCACGGTAAGACGAAAAATTCATGCAGGACACTTCTGGAGAATCAAGGACGACTTCATAAGTGACTATTCTTCTTTAGACTCATAGACATGACAGTGTTGGCCGACCAGCAAATACTATTCAACATCGGTTCTATGTGGACACAGGATGGTGTTTAAAAGACCTGCAGTGAGCGATGGATGGTAGGAACGGATGGAGAGACTGTGTGTGTGAGAGAGAGAAAGAGAGAGAGAGAGAGAGTCAGAGAAATCCATGCTTGCAGTGTAACTTGATTATTATTATTATTATTATTATTATTATTTACTCCTTGAGAATTTTTCATATAAGTTTTAGCTGAAATGCTTCATTGGAGTTTTGTTATATACTCATTTGCCGTATCATAACGACTCAATAATAATAAAGACAAACGCACACAGAAAGACGCATGAAGAAAGGAAGCAGGAAGATTTCTTTACAATTATATTTTACCTATCACTTTATTTGTAAGGTTTGAAAGGGTTGATCAAGGTTTGCGTGTGAGAGGGTGCTGGAGACCGAACATAAACTTCATATTTTGACCCCACTGTTATGACCGTCACGTTGTGTCTTTCTTGTTCTCCTGATGTTGGGGTCTACTCCATCGGGGGGTTCCGAGGCCCCCTCAGTCGGGTGTGGCTTTCCCTACCACATCTGGTCTCTAGCTGCCTGGAATTCTACTGGCAACTGCTTTGGCACCCAACTCAACTCAATTATATAACAATTCAACGCCCACACGATCGCCCCTGGATCTTAGAAATCGAATGTTTAATCGTCATCAAGCGGAAATAACTGTCATGCAGTTCAGAGGTTACTGTCTTCCGGTGCATCACTGTAGTGGCACAATGGGACCTTCACCTTGTCCCATATCATAAGTCTTAATCTGCCCACGCGATCTCTTTCGATTACTGGCCATTGGAATGTGTCACTTCCTTCCGGTGTATCACCTTGGAATAGCAATTTTGGGCCGGGTCGAAGGTGAAAATATAACAGTTTGAGAGACAACAAGTCTCCTCAAGTCTCCAGGACTCTCCAGGACCCTTTTCAGTATTCTGGCTGTTCTCAGTAATGTTGTAATTTGGATGATCTCCACTCGTCCTCCTATCTATAAGTCCTCCACTTTAGTAATACTTTGGTGACGGTACTAAAATATCCGATCACGATTGCTATGATTATTACCTTCATGTTCCATAATTTCTTTTATTCACTCGCAAGATTGAGGAGGTAATTATTCTTCCTTTCACTTTCCTTCTGTTTTATTGTTTGGTTAACCTGGACAGTAAAGTCTACAATTTCACAAGTTATCTTTTTTTTTTTTGTAGATTATTATAAGGTCTGGTATTCTCGTCGAGATTAGGTGATCCGTTTGTATGTCAAAATTCCATAGAAGTTTATTTGTGTCGTTCTCTTGGACAGATGCTGGGTTATGCATATACCATTTGTTCGTATTGTCAAATTAAAATTTCTTGTATCACCTTGCGGATCACCTTGCCCACCCAGTCGTTTGTAGTTCATTTACCTTCTGTGCTAATTTGTTGCATTCGCTTATATGTGATTAATGGTTTCGTCTCTATCACCACATAACCTACATTTGTTGTTTTGTTGAGTCTTATCTATTCTCACTTTGATATGTTTGGTTCTTATGGCGTTGTTTTGTACTGCTATTAGGAGAGATTCTGTTTCTAATTAAGGTTTCCTCTACTTAGCCGCGTCCAGGTTTTCTCGCGTGAGATGTTGTTTATTAGTCGTTTAAAACGCTCATAGAGATATTTTTCTACCCATTTTTGTTTCCCCGTTATTGTTATTTTGTTAGTCTACGTGTTGTCAGTATCGTTTCTGCGTCAACGCTGTCTTCAATGCTGGCAAGTCTTCCTCTCTCCTTTCTTGATACACATCGTCATTCAACGTCATCTCTGGGATGTAATACCTTATGCATGGTCATTAGTTTTCTTGTTCTTTGGTTGATTTGCTTAAGTTCTCAGATCGATTTCATAAAGGGTCCCGAATATCTAACGAAGACTACTTATTCCTTTGATAAGGTTTCTGCGGCATAGTTTTGTCTCGAGTATCTTTATGTTTCTCTTGAGCTATTCTGTCTAATTTTTTTCTTTCATCTCCACTTGTTTATTGGTGTCAGCCTCAAAGATGCCCAACGTCGAAGACCATGAAGTTATAAGTCGTATTAAAAAACATTTAAAATATTTGCTTTACTTAAACTTTATTAAGTATGAATTAACTCTGGTCAATTTAAGGTAAATATTATGTAGTATCCAAAGGGAACTAATCCAGGTAGACAACTGTGAATGATTTTACCATATAAGGTCAATTTTTGAGCATTTTAAAGTTGTTGGAGTTCTGAGTTTTCCTTCTCCTCGGCTAATTGACTTATCAAGGGAAAAAGCAAAGCCTGTCTTACTATTTATTCATAGCTGGGGTTCAGAAAGGATTCAGGCCTTGTCAAGGGCAATAATGAGTAGTAAAAAGCAAACAGCCTCATCAGAGGAGGTGTAAACTCTGCTTGCCTTTATCATTTACCACTGTGACAATGCCCCATCGCGGCTACCGTACATAAACATCTTCGAAACAATTCTGTCTTGGTTGGTGATTCATCTAGTAGTTCCGATAGGTGTATCACACATTTCTTTATGGCCACAAGAAATACAACCGATGGAGGGTGAGAAAAAGAACAAACGAACAATAAGGGCTTAGGTAAACTCAAAGGGGGGTTGTGTAACACTGCATTCCCTGTGAATTTGTAGACTAACGCTTGCATGTCTTTCTAGCAAAATTTCTACAAAGCTACTAGGAATGCCAACTCATCCTGACTGGCCTCCCCTCACAGCTTCTTTCTGCTGACCGTTGTCGACTCCGGACTGCGAACTTATCTTGTCTGTCTTCCTCACTGCACCTGGACTCTATCTCACCCGATTGGTCTCTTCTGCTGTCTGTTGTCGACTGCCCATCATCGTCACCCTTCGCCAACTGCCTTCTCTGGGTTTCTTTTTTCCAACTGCTCTGACTGTCGTTCCCTTGCCTACTTCTGGTCTCGTCGAAGATCTCGAGCTCAGGCCTTTGTTTGGTTTCGCGACTAAACAGACAAATAGATCATCTGCTTGGCCAACCACCCACATAGTGTCACAACCAAAAGCATTATAAATACTCTGTTTGGGAAGAGAGCTATCCTTTCGGCAGTTTACGCCTTCATAAAAAATATCTTTTCAATGATCATTACTCAATGGATCTCCATATTTCTGTAGGTAATAGGAGTTGTAAGCGAGTATTATCCAAAAGAATAGAGTTTGTAATCTGGATAAAACACCATAGCTGACCAAGTTAAAAGAAACAGTTTATGTTAAAATACATTAAAGTCGGTTTTTCATTGTTATCCAAAGCTTTTGGATTTAATGATACTTTTAAAAACCTCCTCGTGGTGTGATGACTAACATTCTGGACAATGACATCATAGTAAGAACTTTAGAAGTTCACTCATTCTTTTACTTTAATTTTATAATTAATTTCAGAAAGATATAAACCCTTTATTCTGCACAGTCAGCTGAGACTGAAGAATACACCGACTGTCTCTCTGCAGTTGAATGTTATATAATGACTGTTGACATGGATTTTAGGTTCATTCCTAATGACCTCGAGTGCTTTGACAAGCTGTCATGTTGTGATTAGTAAACAGGGGATGTCAGTGCTTCGGGGTAGGCCGGTGGAGCAGGTGTGTAACCGGAAGGAGACCACGTGATATGAGAAACACGCGGTCAGATTTAGACGGCCAGTCCAGTCAGAATCGAGGGTCGAGCCAGGGATACGCAGCTGATCAGAGGCGTTAGTGTCGTCCCTGACGATACGGCTTGCAAGGGGGTGCAAGTGTTGGCACCCCCTGGCTCCAGGAAGAAGATATAGGGCAAGAAGAAGTCCCCTTCTCTAAGTATACGTCTCTCCATCTATCTCTCAAACTTACAACAAACTGGGTAACCCTTTCGAAAATAAAATGAGAGGGACATATTTTTATAAAGACGTGTGTTTCGTTTCGTTAATTGAATTTCGTAAATAATGTTTGATTTACTCGTTGATCAATCCATAAAAGACTCTACAACATGAGTAAGACCTGCTCAGTAAGTGTTCTGTATATGAAATTAAAACAATCTGATGGTGAGATTCGAGTAATGCGAAAGCTTTGGAGAAGGAGGAGCACTCCTTCATTGGCATGGTTCCCAGATCCACTCTGACCCGGAGTGGTAGCATCTAATAGGCTCCAACCTTAGGGTCAAATAGAACAGCAGGACATTTAAAACTGTGTGCAATTAAATGACTTAGGCTAAATGTAATTGAAAAATTAGAAACGTTTTTTTAATTTAATTGTGTGTAAACGAATGACTGATGTTTAATTGAATTGTTAGCGAAGGATAGCAATACTGGGAACCATTTAGCTTTGTTGACCTAGACTATATTGAAATTTTATAAAAAGAATGTTTGATGATTTAACAGTGTATATCTACAAAATGTGTTTACAAATCATATATTTAATATACATATAAAACCAGGATTTGTCATATATAACCAATAATGGTTGATATGCCAGGAAACCAACCCAAGCTAAAAACATATTATTCACCCAGCCATAAATTGAAGTGTTACAATATTATTATCTTATGCATATGACTTTGCTATTTAAAAAAAAAAACATAAGAGTGATAGACCATGAAACAAAGAAACAGAAATTTAAAAAATATATTTATAGAGAGATTAAGCTATCCGGCTTATGAATTAATTCCTATGTAGCGCTCAAATTGATTAAAATTGAATTATCTTTAACGTCATATTTGATAATCAGAAACCTTATTATTCTAAGATATTTTTTAATTTAAAAAGAAAAATTCTTTATATTATGATGCCGTGTTAAATAGAAAATGCTACTAAAAACGTTTGCAAGGATTTTTTTACCACTTGAGGATATACATAAGAGTGTGTTTTATTATTTTTCTCCAATATCCATTTTTGTATGTTGTCTTTCAGTTTTAATCATCGTTGTGTTTTCTTCTCTTACGTGTATCCATACTTACATAAGAAACATATTTACAGATATACAAATTTGAATTAATGGCATGATTTTTTTTTAAGTTTACAAATATGAAAGACATATACAAAATAATCGATTATAAGTGATTAAAAAAACAGGTTCATAAAAATATAAGTTTGGTAATGGGCAGTTATTCATTTTCAATCTAATTTCCTTATCATCTTTTTTTTTTTCTTTCTAAGTAATTTTATAATCAAATTAGGCCACTAACATCTAGATCTTTTTTAGTTTGTATAGGAGACAACAAAAACACATTCAGAGAAAGAGAGAGAGGGGGGAGAGAGATGTAAAATGCTAGCATCAGGTGGATTACTGAAAATGTTTTTGATTGAAATTCCACAATTTAAAATAGAAAATGCTGATCTTGGTATGGAAACTCATGTTTAGGTTGGCCAAAAGTGACAGAGAGCTAACCGAGAAAAGTAGACGAACAAGTACAAGTATAAACACACACACACACACACACACACACACAAACACACACACACACACACATACGCGGTGGGGTGTATGCATGTATGTATTTGTATGTACAACTTTATAATTTTTTTTCTTTACAATAACTAATCACGCGTACACACATCGATATACACTTCTGAATATGTCGAAATAATTCATTTCCCAAAATTCCAAACGGGATTAAAATTTTTAGAAAATCTTCTCACAGAATGGAGGCCACTTCGCTTTTTGAGTTGAAATTGATTTTTTCTCGTGTTTTAATTGATCGCTCGACGCCATGAATTTTCTAAAATCGGACAAGAAAACGCAAAGACCGAGAATTGAGATTTCGGTTTTCTTTTTCTTTTCTTTATCTGTTGTTTTTCTTTTGTTTTTGTTTTGCCGCTTAAAACGGGCGTACAAACAAATGCCTAAATTTCTACAGAAGGAAATAATTCAAAGAATTCAAACAATTTCGGATAAAAATTCGAAATAAAATAGGTTTGAAACAAACGAAACAAATCGATAACTCATTTTTGAAAGAATTCTGAATTGGGCGTTTCTCGTTGAAGGAGATGAACGAGAGAAAAATGGTAAAATAAGGACGAAGTTATTAAAGAAGAACATGTTCATGCAGATAAGCAAAACATATGGCGGTGCAAAAGAGAAAGAGAAGAATTAAATTCTTAAAGAGAATGGTAAGAAAATAGTGGAGAGTGATTTCTTGAAAGAAAGAAAGAAAGAAAAAGAAAATTATGCGAAAATAAAAGGAATTGAAAGACTAAAGAATTTAGAATTTTTCGTTCAAATATTGAAAGAAAAAAAAAGGATTGATGAGAAATTAGTTGATAAAAATAAAAAGGGAAAGAGAAAAAATTAAAATCCTAAAGAGAATGGTAAGAAAATAGTGGTGAGTGATTTCTTGAAAGAAAGAAAGAAAGAAAGAAAGAAAGAAAGAAAGAAAGAAAGAAAGAAAGAAAGAAAGAAAGTAAATTATGCGAAAATAAAAGAAATTTAAAGAATTCTGAGTTTAGAATTTTTCGTTCAAGCATGTGAAAAGAAAAAAAAGGATTGATGAAAAATTAGTTAATAAAAATAAAAAGGGAAAGAGAAAAAATTAAAATCCTAAAGAGAATGGTAAGAAAATAGTGGTGAGTGATTTCTTGAAAGAAAGAAAGAAAGGAAGAAAGAAAGAAAGAAAGGAAGCAAGAAAGAAAGAAAGAAAGACAGAAAGAAAGAAAATTACGCAAAAATAAAAGAAATTGAAAGACTTCTGAATTTAGAATTTTTCGTTCAAGTATGTGAAAAAAAAAAAAAAAAAAAGGATTGATGGAAAATTAGTTAATAAAAATAAAACAAATAGAAACATTAATATTCCAAATTTCCAAGAGACCAGATGAATGCGTCGAAGATATGTTAACAAAAATCACTGATTAAACCAAATTTCAGAAAAAAAGAAGAGAAAAATAACGAAGGAAGGCATGACGTAAATATAAGTGTAGAATGAATGAATGAATGAATGGGTGGATGATGGGAAAATCAAATTAAAAACAAATTGACAGGATTCTAAATTTGTCATTTTTCATTCAAGGATTTGTACGAGAGAAAGAACAGCTTAGAATTAGTTAATAAACAAAATATTCGAATGAAATCGTAGAAGAATCACATTCAAGAGAAGACGAAAGGGAGAATTATTAAATGCCTAAAAAGAAAGGAAAAGAGAAGAAAATGTTAAAATTGAAATCTAAAAATTATATTAGAACTATTGAAAAAAAGTACCGGACATTGGCATAATGTTTAGAGTGGTCACTAATGGCCCGTGAGACCTAGGTTCAATCACAGGTCGAGTCATTCCAAAGACTCAAAAAATTGTACTAGATGCTACCTTACTTAACACTCAGTATAATAAGGTAAGGATCAAGGGTAAAATGGAGCAATCCGGGGGAAAGGAGTAGCGCCCTCCCTTACACCTTGGCGATGTAGCTATCGAAAAGGGAGCCCCGACTACGGTCGCCAACTTTACTTTACTTATAGAAAAAAATAGATAGATAGAAAAAGAAAGTAAAAACAACAAATTAATCTGAGTTTCTTATATTTCGTTTGAATTTTTTTTGTAAATGCCATTACCCCATTGCAAAACCTTCAACATGTCATCCAGTGGGCAAGGTGTAACATGATATGCTTGATCTAGCACTTGCCGTGGTCATCAGACTCGATCCGACAGCTAAGTGGTAATTTTGTCTAGCCGGTTTATGCTACATACATTTAGTGAAAAAGCGGGTTGTTTGTTCTGTGAATATTAGTATAAGCCGATGGATTCCTAAATTCACCCTCTCTCTTTTGGTGTCTGGATTAACAGGAGTCAAGTGTTCGATTGAACTGAGATCGAGAAACGATTGAAGGTGAGGGAATATCTAGTGAATGAAGAAATTACTCAGCTCTTTGTTTCTAATATCCATCACCACCTACTTTTACGGGCTCAGAAACTGAACTGAGAGAATGAAGAGACAAAAAAAAAATGTATAAAAATATACTATTCTTCTTTTCGTATGTTTTATTATTACGAAATGTACGAAATAGATAAGGAACGAATTAAAGACAGCTAAGATATACACGGAGGGAGATACGGAATCCTCAGTGAACCACTTCTTATTTGTCTACTTTCATGTGACTAGTACAGGGCTAACTCAAATCAGCTAATCATCTCAGCTTCCAGGTGATTTTCAAATTCAGGGCCCTCGAAAGGCACTCCTTTGTCTTTCTTCTGGGATTATACCCGTTTCTAACTTTTCTTCACTCTTCTTTGCATTCTCTCGAGGCAGTTAATCGGCTTAGCTTCGATGAGTTTTTCAACTACAGGGCCTTTGCAAGGCTCCCTTTTCTTTTACCTTCTGGGATCATAACGGATCTTTACTTTAACGATTTTTTCCTAATTTTCAACCAATCGAGGAAACAACTAGCGCCCAGAGCGAGGTAATTTTTAGTGACTCTTCTGGTGGCCTTTCATTCTCTCTCCCGAGTCGAAAATCTTCTGTCGTTATATAATTTTCCGGACGCCCACGCAATCATCGTGGCCCGACTTTCTTCAAGCATACCACCCACGCAATTCCTGTGGGATTTCCGACATGCACCTGTGTCTTTAAATAAAAAGAATACTTTAAGACACAGGTGCATATCTTACTTAGCATATCAAAATGAAATAGCTTACATTAACGCTTCAGGTTAATTATTTTTGTGCGTCACCTACCATATTGAAGGTGGAGTCCTGTAGCGTAGTGGCTAACGTGCGATACTGTGATATTGCAATAATCGATTTCACACTCGAATCCCCGTTTTACGTTCTTTATCAGCTTTCAGTTAAATATTCTCACTTATAAACTTCTACTAGATGGCTTTAGCAATAAATTACTAATGAAGGCTGACATGCCATTAAACAAAGAAAATAAACTTTCTCCATTCGATGATAAGCTATGCACGCCATTGCAGGCTTAGATGACAAGTGGATACATATGTCCTGAAAATTAATTGACAGAAGTTGTGACTATTTTGAATAATCTGATATGGAAGACAAGTTGTTATTCTATGTATATTCTTAAATATATATTTCGTGCAAATAAACAGAAAATTATGACTCGACTGAAATGCCTTTTGTGGCAAGGCTAATTTGTATAAGTATGCATTGTATCAATCAAAAAATAGAGGGTGTCACATTACATCACAAGACAAGGTCAAATAGTTCGATTCATTCTATTTCGACTGTCATTGCTTTTCCTTAATGAAATGCCTATTGCATTTTCAAAATACTTTGCATATGCACTCTCGGAAGAATACAGTTCCATTTTTATATTGGGTCAATATGTCCTCGCTCGCCATGCCACGATCTAGCAAATTTGGCTTGTGCTTATCTATCTATCTATCTATCTATCTAATTCCTCGCTTCGTCTCTATTCTTCTTCTTCCTTATCACTCTCCTTTTCATTTCTCTCTCTCTCTCTCTCTCTCTCTCTCTCTCTCTCAATATATATATATATATATATGTGTGTGTGTGTGCGTTTGCGTGTGCGTGTGCGTGCGTGTGTGTATGTCTGTATGATACAGTCTAGCTGAAATCAATATAAAACGGTTAGATATCATTTACTTTTAGATTTTATCCTGTTCTGATTGTCTGTATTATAGCATCATCTTAATTCAAGAAAAATAAAAACTTTAAAAAGATATATATATATATATATATATATATATATATATATATATATATATATATATATATATATATATATAAGGTCTACCAGCCTGGTTTTTGCTTAATACTTATAAAATCCTTGTCTAATGGGTTAAAGAAATATTGCCATGTGTAAGCCTTTCACAGATTTCCGGACATTTGAAAGGGAATCGTTGGTGCCCATTCACACGATAATTTGTCAAAACATTTTAATTCAAAGAGATCAGAAAAATCTAATCAGTCCAGAAATCACACACGCACACACACACACCTATATATATATATATATATATATATATATATATATATATATATATACCTGTTTGGTTTTGTTTGGTTAGGTTTTATGGCATATAAGTTTAGCATGAATACATAATTTGAATATCAAAACAGTTCTATTTCAAACAATTATGTTTAGCATAAGTACAGAGTTTTAAAAATGTGGACTTATGCTGAACTGAATTGTTTGAAATATAACTGTTTATATTATGTACACACTCAAAACATTTCTATTTCTAGCTATTGAGTTTAGTATACATTAAATATTTCAAATATTTTCATGTATCACTAACGATTCAATTAAACGTTAGACATTTATTTACACACAGTTAAATGTCTGCTCAGTACTATTTAAAACATTTCTGTTCTGCATAAACAGGTATTTGAGTTCTTTTTTCCCTTAGATAGGACCCTATCATGTGCTACCATTCTGGGCTAAAATGGACATGGGAACAATGGCAATTATTTGGTACTCCACATTCCCCGAAGCACCATCATTACAGGGATCTCACCATCGGATTGTTTAGTGCCATTTCCAGGACACAAAATGGGGAGTCTTACCTCTCAGTAGAGATGCAGTCGGTGTATTCTACAGCCAGAGCTAACTGGGTCATTTATATGTATGTATGTTTGTATGTATATGAAAGAAAGTTTTAAAATAAATAGTATTTATATCATGTAGTTGATAGACTTAACAAAGATACCATACAATATTTATAGGATTTCTATCCTAGATAATTGTTACTGTCTCCGTATTGACTGTAAAATTCGAACACTATAACGTTATATATATATATATATATATATATATATATATATATATATATATATATATATATATATATATATATATATATATATATATATATATGACTCTCCATTGGTGAGTATATCTCATTCACTTCTTGTTCAAATATCTATCTATATGTAAGTATATATGTACATATGGATGTATATAGACACTTTTATCTCTGACTATCAGTCTTTTCTCTCTCTCTCTCTCTCTCTCTCTCTCACTCACTATCTTTATATATATATATATATATATATATATGTGTGTGTGTGTGTGTGTGTGTGTGTGTGTGTGTGTGTGTGTTCTATCTGTATATGATCAATATGTATTCCTAGAGGACTGCCATAGGCACTGCTCACAGGAAGGATATGATGGTTGAATCAATTTCAAGTTATAAGCTTCGAGATTTTCCAGGAAGGATTCTTATAAACCTTTCTTAAAAAAAGAGATTTATCTGTTTTCATTGATCGGTTTAAATTACGTCCACATTGAAAAGTATTAAAGAGAAGAATTACACTTCTTTTGATCTGAAAATGGATATCAGGATGTTAAAACATCCGAGGATTTTTTTAACCCACTATGTTCAACGTCAAAACGATCGACTTACAGATTCCTTGATCTTTTTGAAATTTTCAGCTGAATAAATTTAAGCTCGAATAATTTTGAAATCTTTGAATGATACCAGAAAAGTACAAAAGCTTTATTCTATGTATTGATTTATCAACGTAAGACGCACATATCAAGAGAAATGTTATTTCTATCTATATTCTAAGTACGGAAATATATGTTCCGAAAGTTACACAGATATTTACTTTTAAAATTCAAATTGTGAATCCTTGAAAATCTGTTTTATTAATGCAAAAGAATATAAAATATATTCAAGAGGGCATTCATATACTGCAATAGATAAGACAGGATGTGGAGTTGCGAAAAGTATATATTTATCAAATAAGTTAGTAAATAAAAAAAATTAAAAAATACAGGAAAGTCGTATTATTCATTTTTACACTTATTGATATTCGAATGATTGCAAAGATCTATCTGAGTCAATGTTGGAGAGATAAACTGGTTTGGTTGTTTTGTTTTCTTTGTTTTCATGGCATATCAATCTTTGTAGGTTATTTAATGCCAAATCTTTTTTTATACAAATAGTTCTATTTCAAACAATTCAGTTTAGGATACGTACGCAGTTTAACTGTAAGGACAGTTTAACTGTGAAAAACATTTCTATTTCAAGCTATTCAGTTTAATCAAGCAGTTCTAATTCAGCTAATTCAGTTTAGTATAAGTACGGATTTTGTTTACACACAATTAACAATATATAACAATTAAGTTTAGTGTAAGTATAGTTTCAATGTCAAAAGACAGTTCTCTTTCAAATAATTCAGTTTAGCGTAAGAACACAGTTTAAATGCTAGTACGGTTTTAGTTTAGCATAAGCACGCAGTTTAAATGTAAGTACGGCTTAATTGTCAAAAACATTTCCATTTCATGCTATTCAGTTTACTCAAAACAGTTCAGTTTAGCATAAGTATGCCGTTAGTTCTATTTAACCTATAGAGAGGGCTCTATCAGGTGCTACCACTCCAGGCCAGAGTGGACCTGGGAGCGATGGCAGTGAAGAGGTACTTTGCATTTCCCAAAGCTCCAGCATCGTTAGAACCTCACCATCAGATTTTTTAGTGCCATATCCAGAACACTCATTGGGGGATTCTTACCCCTCTGCAGAGAAGCAGTCAGTGTATTCTACAGCAGTAGCTGAGTGGGCAAAGAGATAAACTGGACGTTTATATAGTACATAAATGAAGAAGCTCAGTTAAATGATATTTCAACAAATTAACTTAAAATAATGAGAGTTAATGTTTTATCGTTGTTTATTTAGTTGAAATTTCGATTAAAATGAAGCTGATTAATGCTTATCTATAACCAGTATCAAAACATGTAGCACAACTAAGATTGACTACTTTATATGAAAGAAGGAAAAGAGATGATTTACATAAAATATTCGAAATAGTCAATGGACTTTCTAATCAAAGAAAACATCTTTTAAATATTTTTCTTCAGATAGGAAATAAACTCTCAATACAAATTCATAAACAATATCTACTAACCATTGAGATTCTTTTGCTAATAGAATTATATTTTTGGAATAGATCGCCTAATCAGTTACAAAACATTAATAGTATTGAAGATTTTAAGATTAAAGTAGATGGATTCAGAAAAAAAAAAAAGATAAAAAACTGAATTTTACTGTGCATTTTTGGGAACTATAGATTTGAGTACTTAAAATATATGACAGATATTTTATACTATATATCGATTGTATAGATATTGCGTTCCGTGCAATTGCTTTTCTTTAGAATGATGATAAAAGATAGTAAAAAGTGGAGATGCTCAAATAGCATCAAAACAAATAATGATGTATGATCATACGAACAAGTGGTATTTACAGAGCCCAAAATCAATACAGCAAAATGAGACTCGCAGACTTCTCAGGGATTCGGAGATACAAACCGATCATCAGGCGACTAGATGTAGTCATAGTAAAAAGAAAGATGAGGCATTAAATAATCTACAATGGTTGATATATCATAAAACCCAACGCAACCAAATCATATATCTTTAATATACATGAATAAAGAGGATTTGGCATTAAATAACCTACAATGGTTGATTTACCATAAAACCCAACCAAACTTAATCATATATATTTAATATATATGTATAACGAGGATTTGGCATTAAATGACCTACAATGGTTGATATGGCATAAAACCCTACCAAACCAAATCATATATATTTAATATATATGTATAAAGAAGATTTGGCATTAAATGACCTACAATGGTTGATATGGCATAAAACCCAACCAAACCAAATCATATATATTTAATATATATGTATAAAGAGGATTTGGCATTAAATGACCTACAATGGTTGATATGGCATAAAACCCAACCAAACCAAATCATATATATTTAATATATATGTATAAAGAGGATTTGGCAATAAATAACCTACAATGGTTGATTTACCATAAAACCCAACCAAACTAAATCATATATATTTAATATATATGTATAAAGAGGATTTGGCATTAAATGACCTACAATGGTTGATATGGCATAAAACCCAACCAAACCAAATCATATATATTTAATATATATGTATAAAGAGGATTTGGCATTAAATGACCTACAATGGTTGATATGGCATAAAACCCAACCAAATCAAATCATATATATTTAATATATATGTATAAAGAGGATTTGGCATTAAATGACCTACAATGGTTGATATGGCATAAAACCCAACCAAATCAAATCATATATATTTAATATATATGTATAAAGAGGATTTGGCATTAAATAACCTACAATGGTTGATTTACCATAAAACCCAACCAAACTAAATCATATATATTTAATATATATGTATAAAGAGGATTTGGCATTAAATGACCTACAATGGTTGATATGGCATAAAACCCAACCAAACTAAATCATATATATTTAATATATATGTATAAAGAGGATTTGGCATTAAATGACCTACAATGGTTGATATGGCATAAAACCCAACCAAATCAAATCATATATATTTAATATATATGTATAAAGAGGATTTGGCATTAAATGACCTACAATGGTTGATATGGCATAAAACCCAACCAAACCAAATCATATATATTTAATATATATGTATAAAGAGGATTTGGCATTAAATAACCTACAATGGTTGATTTACCATAAAACCCAACCAAACTAAATCATATATATTTAATATATATGTATAAAGAGGATTTGGCATTAAATGACCTACAATGGTTGATATGGCATAAAACCCAACCAAACCAAATCATATATATTTAATATATATGTATAAAGAGGATTTGGCATTAAATGACCTACAATGGTTGATATGGCATAAAACCCAACCAAATCAAATCATATATATTTAATATATATGTATAAAGAGGATTTGGCATTAAATAACCTACAATGGTTGATATGCCATGGAATCAAATCAGAATTGCACATTTAGACGTTTAAATGGGTTACAAATTAAAACTAAAAGAAAGCGAAAATAGAGACGAATCATTTTCAGAGAAATTAAAAAAACATGGTCATGACTCCAGTTATGTTTGATATCTTGGATTATTCCTTAAATCTTGGAAAAAATATTGGAGGGATTGAAAATAAGAGGAAAAATCGTGCCCATCCCGACCACAAAATTGCTAAGATCAACCAGAATACTTAGAGGAGTCCAGGAGACCTGAGGAAATTAGCGGTCACTTAGACCCCGGTGAAAGACCAACAGCTTTGGTCAAAAACTCGCAAGAAGTCAAATAATAAGTCAATTTGTGCTTTTTAGAATAAATATTTAATAAGTGATCATTACAATTGTTTGATAGAATCAATCATGGAATTGTAACACAAGAACAAATTATAAGTCAACAAACGGAACAATTTGACAAAAAAATTCAAATTGTTATATAATTGCGAAAGGATTTTTTTTATATAATCATTTTTCGTTTTATATATCTTATCTTTCGGTTTAGTTAGGCTTAGAACTTTTCGGCTTAGTGCATGTGTTAGTTGCACACGTTGAGTGCAGGTGTTCACGCGCGCGCAATGAGGATGTGACAATCACAGATGTCACAATAAAAACCCCTAATAGGAAAGGTGACCGGCGACGTGAATGACGTCATGCCTGGAAGCGATGGGCAGGGATTCTTTGTGATTTTGAATAAAAGCAGAGAGTTGAGATTTGGACTTAGACGAAGCGAGTTGGTTTTTTGGGACCTGGACGAGACCAGTGAGTTTGTGGACTGCGGGGTACGCACGCGCGTTGGTTGAGTCAGTCAGTTGAAAGCTGATGATTGACGAACAGTCAGCATAGAAAAAATTGTGTCACTCTTTACTCGTGTCAAAAACCTGAACATAAAGAAGGTAATAAAAGTTTCGTACCTGTACCAAGAGAGTCGTCAGTGTTTCCCGTATATTTCGGGATTCCTATGCATACGAATATTCTATTCTGAGAACATTAGAAACGTTTTTTGCATCTGAATATTTTGGCCGTATGTTTCATAGATGTCTATCACTAATAATCTGGTGTAGTCGTTATCGTCGTAGGAAATGGACACGGCGACACGAGTTCAAATCATGGACGAGACTGATTGCATTTCACATAGCTCTAATATGCTTGGGGAAGGTATGAATCCAATTATTCTCCCTCCAGCTATGGGTAAATAGTAGGACAGACTAGGTTATTCAGCCTTGGTTAGGCAACTAGTCTAGGAGAAGGAAAACTCTGAATTTAAACCTGTTAAACTCCGCTTAAAAATTGACCTTGTGTCATATCCTGCCCGAGCGGAGGGGTTGGTAAATAGTATCACTAATAATCTATTAACTATCAATCAACTTATCGATACTGAGTCTTTCCTGTAAACGAATTTGGTTTGATGTATCAGAGAATGTACTATCCTGTCAGTGAGGCTTAGGATAGGCTGAGAGTATTCTCTTTGGAAAGGTAAAATTCCTCCTCTACAAAGGCGTGTCCTAGGTGTTGCTGTAAACGGCATCTGATGGTGAGGCTTCAATTATGGAGATATCTAGAGTACCTTTAATTTTTATAACTCCCATCTACTGGCAAAGAATAGTAGCAACTCTCAGGGCTATATCAAGAGATAATATAGAGCTGTTTAAAAGTTATTTACATTCTATAAGGTTTAAGTCTCCGTGGTAAATTTGGCTCACACGCAAGACTGTTATATCACAGAAAGCGTGTTCGAACTCCAGTCTCGCTACCCCAGGATACAAAAGGGTGGGGCCTCACCAACTGGTCTCCTGAATATGACACTAAACAATCTGATAGTGGGGCACTAGTAACGCTAGAGCTATTGTGACTGCGGGGTATTCTCCCTTATCATTACTCCCAGGTCTACTCTGGTTCGGAATGGTAGCAACTGATAGGATACTATTCATGGTTCAAGTAGAACTGTTTTACATTAAAATTGAAGGCAAACAAATGGCTTATGCTAAATTGAATTGTTAGAAATAGAACTGTGTGTTCATTTAATTGTATTTATCAACATAATGTGTTTACCAATCATGTATATTCATTACATGTCTTAAGAGGAATTGGAACTAAATAACCAGCAATGGTTGATATGCCATAAAATCCAAAGCAAACCATCTAGCCTCGTTATTACGTTCATTTTGGAACTTGTACACTTAAGAAAGTTTGGGAATTCCTTATTCCTCCAGCACCGAATTGAATAGTACCATCATTTTTCAACAGAGCGGGCTTTGGCATTTAATAGCCCACAAAGTTTGATATGCCATTAAAACAAACCGAACCACATTAGGATGGACTATGAGCAAAAAAAATATCTTAAGAAACCCAATACACAAAAACGTAAATATGAAATCACAATCATTGTGATCCCATTACCTCAAAGAATAAAATAACCCTGATCAGATTGATATAGGTTTAAAGACTATAATTCAAAGAGTATCAGTCGAATCTTGCACTGGTTGATGTGCAACTTCCTTACATCGAGGTAAAAAAGACAATATGATGACTCCCAGCTGATCTAATCGATGTTAGACACAGGGATGATAAGAATATAATTAACCAATTCATTTTCAATAACGGTTAACAATTTGAAAACTAAAAACAATTCTCGTTACCTTCTAGACAGAATATAAATTTATTTTTTTACTTTCAACATGCACAAGAGGTGAACGATATTTTGAGCTGAGAGAGTATTCCTTTTACATAAATCCTCTCTTTGTAACTGGTTCTGGGTCATTGTGACATTTTTCCTGTTCCCCTAAACTAAACTATGTTCCCAGATAGCAATTTTTGAACTATTAAGAACATACAGCAGGTCGTGACGGACAATGTTGGTGTCATTTGAAGATTTCCAAAACTGTTATTCCGTGTATAAATTACGTCCTTGTCACTGTGAGGCTTCCTTAGAAAACTATTTGGACTGTGGTATTTACAGCTAATTTAATATGAATTTTTCTCTTATAGAATCAATATTTTACTAATTACATAGACATTTATATTGATGAAGTGGAGTTCGTAGTTTAATGGTTATCGTTGTAGGAAATTGACATGGCGTGACGAGTTCAAATCTTGGACACGGGTGATTCCATTTCACATAAAACTTACGGCATTAGGAAAGGCATGAATCCAACAATTCTCCTTCCAACTAAGGATAAATGGGGGAACTGGGTGAACTCTTTAACCTTAGTTGGACAACTGGTCTAGGAGAAGGAAAACTTTTAATTCAAACCCGTTGGACTCTGCTTAAAAACGGACCTTGTGTCACATCCTACTCTTATGGAGGGGTTGGGTAAATATGCATATTGATATGGAAACTGGAGTTTTAAAACTCGGCCTTTGATGAAGATGTAATCATATCGAATAAAAATAAGCTATCAAAATAGCTTGCTTTGAATAGTGTTTTATTTCATATCAACCTTCGTTGGTTATTTAATGCCAATTCTATTTATATATGATATACGTGATTTGAATGCGGATTGTTTACAGGTAACTTTATGGCTAGATAATCTTATTTTTTTTAACACTTTTAAATGGTTTCAAGTATTGTTATCTAATACTATTAATTCACACGGTTAAATCATAGCAAAAGAAAAAAAAATATATGTATTGATATATATATATATATATATATATATATATATATTTTAAATGCTGATTGCATTCATTTATACTTTCTATATACGAGGAGCATACGATAAGTTTCCAGACTTTTTTCGTATGGGCACTTTTATTGATAGTACACTCATGAAACTCTAGTCCCCTTTGAAGGAATCTCCTCCGGCTGCAATGCACTTGTTGTACCGTTCCAAAAACGGTACAACAAGTGGAAGTCCTCTCGTGTGAGCGTGTCAATGACCTTCGTCACCGCCTATTTCATCTCCTCAGTTGTCTCATAACGACAGTCACAGAGTTTAGGGAGTAAGCAAAAGTCACTGGGAGTAAGGTCTGGACTAAAGGAAGGATGAGGAACTGTCTTGATTCTCATTTTGGTCACATAGTCTGTGACAAAAATGGAGTTGTGGACTGGTGCATTGTCCTTGTGAAAATGCCACTGACCCTATTTGAAGATTGCTGGCCAATTCTGACGGAATCTCTTCCTGAACTCCGTTAAACCCTCAACAAAGTAACCCTAACCCTAACCTTTTGGCCAATCAACTCTGGTGTATTGACTTCCCTACTCCTTCCACACCTCTAATAATCCTACACAGACTCACTGTTTTCTTTGAATCTCTTATGCCAGTCGAAAGCTGATGCTCTATCCATGCAAGATGGTCCAAAAGAAGTCTGAGGCATTCCATAGGTTTCTGTGGTATTTTTCCAAGTTTAAAACATACTTTTATTGTTTATCGTTCTTCTAAAGTGTCAGATTGAACTTTTGAAATTTACCTGCTGTGACAATCAGCTGGTGAATTTCAAAAATGCAATCTGACACTTTAGAAGAACGATAAGCTATAAAAACCTGAATGGCGTATTCCAATTGCTGTTGTAGCTGTTCATTTGAATCTGAAATCATAAAAATTGGTTAGTCATGTATAGCAATAACATACTGAATTTTCAAGCCTTTACGACAATTTAAAATGCCCATACGAAAAAATCTGGAAACTTATCGTATGCACCTCGTATCTTCTTGACAGTGGTTTTGAAATTAGGCACTCAGTTTCGATATCATTTGGTTTTACTCTATAAGATCTTTTAAAGGTTTTGTTGGTCCTTGCACGCTGCATTATTTTTGCTTGTTTCATGGTCTTGTTTATAATTTCTTTTTAGGGAATTTATTCTTTCTTTTTTGATTGTTTACTTTGAATGCGTTTTTTATTGTTCAATTTGGTGTTGATATGGATATTTCCAAATTGATTAATGAGACCTGCCAGCTTGTTTTTGATTAGTTCTAGTTTGTTTTTTTTCGGGGTGAGATTTGTAGTCAGTCTGTGATGATTTTGATGGATGGATTTGGATCTACGTAAACTTTCTTTTTAGGAGATAACATATTTTTTGTAGGTATGGTTTTTGTTTGAGTGGTAGATTTTGGTGTATGCCAATTTTAGGTCTTGTGTTATCTAACTGTATAGTGCTGTGAAATGGGTGTGTGTTAAAAATTATTTTGTTTAATCTGTGATTTTGCTTGATCGTTTTGGGAAAAGTAATTTTTTAAAAAAAACTCTTCTTGAAAATTTGGCCAATATCCTAGACCAATTTTAACTAGTTCTTTAATGAGAGTTTTCTATTTGTATAATTTGTTCCGGACTGAACTAACTCTCTGTGCCCAAGAGGAATATATGTTTTCTTTCATGTCTCTTCTCCTTTTTTTTCTTGCTTTCAAGAAATGTCATGTTTATTCTATATTCTAACACTATGATATTTTTCATTTTGGTATATTCTGTCAGGTATACAGAATTGTGGAAACATTCTTCACGTGATTGCCGTCTTTTTGGACAAATCATTTACTTGTTTGTCAACCTTTGCAGGACCCCTCTGTGATGTCCATAAACTTAACATTTAAAGCACCTCAAGAGAGCGAAATATACTGTTCTATTCTTTAAAGGTAAGATGCAATTTTCTCCTTTTGGGGAATTGTTTCTTTGATAAATTTCAAAATGTACAGCTAATCATGAACATTTTCATTTATCCCATTATTTCTTCAAAAATTACACTAATCAAACTAAATAAAAATTTTTTGAAAATTATTTCATATTTTGCTTCCGCATCTTGTATATATATATATATATATATATATATATATATATATATATATATATATATTACGGCATTTCGACAAATTGAATAGAAAAATTAAAGTCTGTTACAGTGGTGATCATTTAAAATCAAAATGTAACGTGTGAATATTAATTGTAATCTTTATCAAAACAAAATATTATCATAAACAATAATACTGCTGTCATTATTTTTCAAATACATAGTTTTTAAATTTTTAATCCCCATTGTCTATAAACACACACACACACACACACACACACACACACACAAACGCACGCACACACACACACACAAACGCTCACTCACACACACACACAAACGCACACACACACACACACACACGCGCACACGCACTCGCATTGAAATATTCTGAGTAGAAATGAACGGCAAAATACAATTATTACAAAGACTTTTTGGTTTGATACAGTGGAATATATTAATGAACGAACCAATTAAAGAAATACCAAGGAGAGAGAAAATCACTCCGGGAGGATATTATTGGCAGTGAAGCCAATATAGCTTACAAAAATTATTAAATAGTTAATCCGGAAAGAAGGATATGGAGGAAAATTAAACAACCCGCATTAATATTAAATTACAGCACGATATAATTAATAATTGCAAACTTGATGGAATTTTAAATGTCAATATATTGTCAAGTTGTCTAAAGATTAAGATACTGAATCAGAATAGCAATATATATATATATATATATATATATATATATATATATATATATATATATATATATATATATATACGATTTGAATTCCGTCGAAAATGAGGAATGATTTGAAATCTCTTGATGAACTAACGGAACGTTGATTCTGTACAATGTTTCTAATGTCAGGTGACGTATTTTAAAGAAACGAACGCTGATTCATTGATCAAACGGCCAATTTTTCTTGTCATAAAGAGCCAACTTTTCTTGTTATACAACTTTTCCAAATGTTTATATATTTTTACACTTTTCATACATCCATCTCTACTTAACATCACTAATATAACCCCTCATAGCCCTGATGATGGTTCAGCAGAACCGAAACGCTATAGTGTCGACTTTGTTTCTAAATAATTCTCCCCGTTTCTATTTGGAGAACTTGTCAATTTTTCCTCACAAACTGTCGGATTACTATCCATTATTTTTTTCCATATATATTTCGAAACACTACAAGAAAAGACGGAAAAAAGTACACCAAACGACGAATACGAAAATTTCGTCAATGCACACCTTGAGGCAGCAGCAAAATACATTCCAACAAAAATTAAAACTAAATATAGAGTCCCATGGGAAACTTTAGCGGTGAGAGAAAAACGTGCACTAGTGAAAACAGCCTCCAAAAACTATCGAAAAAACCCAACAAACACAAATGCCTTAAAACTAAAGACGGCACAATATCAATTAGCAGGCATATATATAAAGGAACAGACAGAATACATTCAAAATCAGATAGATAAGATTAGAGACTCGGTGGAAGATAGACAATCTAGAATTGCCTGGCAAACAATAAACGAAGTGAGCAGAAGAAAGAACACAGCCAAAGCAAAACTTAAAGCAGCAAACCAACAAGAAAGAATAAAACTGTGGAAACAGCACTTCGAAAACTTACTTGGAAACCCACCAAAAATAACACATGAACCAATCACCAGAATAATTAGCAAACAATTAGACATTAAACTTGGACCGTTCACACAAGAACTCGGTTCTCAGAAAAATTAAAAATAGGAAAGCTGCAGGACTGGACGAAATTCCCCCGGAAGTATGGAAGACCAGACAATTCGACGACATACTGCTCCGACACTGCAACGCAGTATACAATCAAAATCCGATAGATAGATGGACGAAGGGATGCATACTCCCCTTCCCTAAAAAGGGGGACCTCGGATTAGCCAAAAACTACCGAGGCATAACACTTACATCCATAGCTGCCAAAATCTACAATGCCTTACTACGAAACCGAATAGAACCCAAAATCGACAACATACTTAGAAAAAACCAAAATGGCTTCCGAAGAAATAGATCTACGACCTCACAAATATTAACCATCCGCAGAATCCTTGAAGGTGTACGGGCAAAGAACCTACAAGCGACATTAATATTTGTCGACTTTACCAAGGCTTTCGACTCCATTCACAGAGGAAAGATGGAACAAATCCTACTAGCGTACGGCATACCTAAAGAAACCGTAGCGGCAATAACGATTCTCTATAGAAACACTAAAGTAAAAGTACGATCACCAGATGGAGACACAGAATACTTCGACATTGTAGCAGGAGTACTACAAGGGGACACGCTGGCTCCGTATCTCTTTATCATTTGTCTAGACTACGTACTTAGAACATCGATCGACAAAATCAAAGAGAATGGCTTCGAACTGACGAAGAAAAGAAGCAGAAGATACCCCGCAACAACAATTACCGACGCCGACTACGCTGATGATATAGCGATACTGGCAAATACACCTGACCAAGCCGAAACACTTCTGCATAGTTTGGAACGAGCAGCAGCAAGCATAGGCCTCCATGTTAATGCACACAAAACGGAATATATGTGCTATAACCAAACGGGGGACATCTCCCCTCTAGAAGGAACCCCTCTTAAACAAGTAGACAAATTCACGTACCTAGGAAGCAGCGTCGAATCAACCGAAAAGGACATCGAAACGAGGTTAACGAAAGCATGGACAGCTATCAATAGGCTATCGACTATATGGAAATCAGACCTAACCGATAAAATGAAACGCAGTTTCTTCCAGGCAGTGGTCACATCGATACTGCTATATGGATGCATTACATGGACGCTAACAAAACGGCTGGAGAAGAAACTAGATGGCAATTACACAAGAATGCTGCGTGCAATCCTGAACAAGTCCTGGCAGCAACACCCGACAAGACACCAACTGTACGGCCACCTGCCCCCTATCACGAAAACTATTCAAGTTAGGCGAACCAGACATACAGGACATTGCTGGAGAAGCAGAGATGAACTCATAAGAGATGTACTCTTATGGATCCCCACACACGGCCGCGCAAAAGCAGGACGACCTGCACGAACGTACATTCAGCAACTATGTGAGGATACAGTTTGTTGTCCTGAAGACCTACCTAGGGCGATGAACGATAGGGAGGAGTGGTGAGAGAGGGTCAGGGATATCCGTGCTGCCAGCACGATATGATGATGATGATGATATATATATATATATGTGAATACAGTGACTCAGAAAGTAACATTCTTGAGTTAATCCTAATAAACCTACATGGCTTCGAGTTAGGCATTAACGAAAAAAGAAAAAGTGCGATTGAGAAAAAGTGCGAGTGAGAGATATTTAACTAATTTTATTGGTTTTGTTATGTTGTATGCCATATCAGCTATTGTTGGTCGTTTAATGGAAAATCCTTTTTATACATGTATTAAATGTATAGGATTTTATTTGATTTGGTTTTATGGCATATCGATTATTGGAGGTTATTTAATACCAAATACTCTTGATATATATATATATATATATATATATATATATATATATATATATATATATATGTATATATATATATATATATATATGATATGTATCATTTCGTTTGATTGGTCTTATTGCATAACGACAATTGTAGGTTTCTTAATGCCAAATCCGCTTTATGCATATATTTTAAAGATATAAAATTTGGTTTGCTTGGGTTTTATGGCATTTCGACAATTGTAGATTTGCTAATGCCTTATACTCTTATATATATATATGGTTTGGTTGCGTCTTATAGCATATCAACCAGTATAAGTTATCTAACGCCAAATCATTTTTATACATCTATTAAATGAATAGGATTTTATTTGATTTGGTTTTATGTCATATCGACCATCGTGGGTTGATTAATGCCAATTCCGCTTCATACAAATATATTAAATACATATCCTTTGGTTTGGCTTAGTTTTATGACATATTGACAACTGTTGGTCATTTAATGCCAAATCCTTTTCATACATCTATTAAATATATGATTTCTGAAAACAATTTGTTATTAACGTTTTTAAAGGAGACTCTGCACGTCTTAATTTTTTTTGGCATACGGTTAAATAGTTTCACTTAATTTTTTAACAATTCAGTTTCTTTTATTTAAACATGAAGTCTTTTGTTTAAATACAGTATTGTGTTTACACAAAGTTAAATGATCAAATAGTTCTATTACAAACAATTCAATTAACCGTAACTACTGTAATATAATGGCCGAGGGATTTTGTTTTATATATCTTGCCTTCGGGTTCAGTTAGGCTGAGAACCTTTCGGCTCAGTGCATAGGTTAGTTAGGTGCGAATCTTTTTATTACCTTTCAGTTAAAAAGTTTTTCGACATAAGGAGAGAGGCACAATCTTTCTATGCTGGCTTTTCCATCTGCCCCCAAAACACGTAAGAAACCTGCCACAAGGCCACTGGCCTAGCTTCGGTGAGCTAGCGAAAGTCAACCGTCTTCTTCTGAGCCAAGAACTCAACTGAACTATCAACCTTTCTATCTGGATTTTTATTTTGACATCTGTTAACGACACATCTTCCCCGCACGCGCGTCAACACCTTCGCTCAAGTTTGTACCTAACTAACCTATGCACTGAGCCGACATACTCCTGTGGGCCTCTTCCCATGGACGAACAAATGTTAAATGACCAGGTAGAACCTGTTCAAAACAGCTCTCTGCCGATACAGGAAATAGCCTTGAAGATCTCCTGGGGACAATAAAGGATAGGGACTTGTGGCGAGAGAGGATCTGGGAGATCCGTGTTGGCAGCGCGACATAATGATGATGATGATGATGATGATGATGACGGAACAATTCAGTAGATTCCAGAGGCTTCTGCGGAAACCGTGAGATCGATAAACCATACTGGATTTTGAGATGCAGAGCTCGACCCATATTCTTAAATTGCTATTCACCAGATGTGTCTTTGGCTTGGAAAACGGCCAAGAAATAGGTGGTTTTATGCTGAACTAATTATCGACGTTCTTGCAATAGTAACGAGAATCTTTGAACTACATACTTAATGTACTCTTGTCAACTGCATCTTCACGTTTTACATTATAAATAATCTTGACCTCTTGACTGCCTGACCGAGTATCCGAGACTGGCTGCAAGACTGCAAGACAGGCAGTATCTTCCGTGGATACCCATGTATAAATAATTTCACAACACTGACGCGTTTTCGCTTCAACCCATGCATCTACTTCCGCCTGTTTACACAGGTGCATCCTTCTCGAGAAATCCCCGACTGACGGCTCAGTAAAAGGTCAATATGCAACAAAAAGACGTAAAATGTTATTCTTTCAAACCATTGCATCAGTGAATAAATGTAGAAGGTGCCAACGCTCCTGCAGACCCAGAATTACAAACAACAGCAGATACCCCCTATAATCATCATCACCATATCGTGCCGCTAGCTCGTATATACCTGACTTTCTCTCGCCACTTCTCCCTATCGTTCATCGCCTCTGGCAGGTCTTCAGGGCTATATCCCGTATCCTCACATAGCTGCTCTATGTATGGTCGAACTGGTCGTTCTGCTTTAGTTCGGCCATATGAGGTGGTCCGTAAGAGTACATCACTTATGAGCCCGTCCTAGCTTCTCCAGCAGTGTCCTGCATGTCTGGTTCGTCTAGCTTGGATAGTTTTCGTGATGAGAGGAAGGTGGCCGTATAGTTTGTGCTTGTTCAATATTGCTCGCAGGATTCTTGAGTAATTGCCGTCCAGCTTCTTCTCTAGCCGTTTAGTTAGCGTCCAAGTAGTGCATCCATATAGCAGTATCGATACGACCGCTGCCTGGAAGAAGCTGCGTTTCATTTTATCGGTTAGGTCTGATTTCCATATGATCGATATCTTATCGATAGTTGTCCATGCCTTCGTTAGCCACGTGTCGATGTCTTTTTCGGTTGATGAGACGCTGCTTCCGAGGTAGGTGAACTTGTCTACTAGTTTCAGAAAGATTCCGTCTAGTGTGGAGATGTCGCCAGTGTGATTATAGCACATATATTCCGTTTTGTGCGCATTGTCTTGGAGGCCAATGCCTGTTGTGGCTCGTTCCAAACTATGCAGTAGGGTTTCGGCTTGGTTAGGTGTATTTGCCAGAATCGCTATGTCATCGGCGTAATCGGCGTCGGTAACTGTTTTTGCGGTATGATTCCCAGTACCTACTTGAACAATTTTAGTCACAAGAAATATGCGACACAAAGTAACACCTACCAGAACGTCGCAAAACTTTTCACTCTCTCGAGCAATAAGCATATTCTCTTTTTAAATTTTCATTTTTTTTTTTCTTTTCCAATAATCTGAGGAATATTTTCTTTTGCCATTTTATTTCTTTTTCCTTTTTCAGGTTCAGCTTCTGCAACTGCAGTTTTCTTCTCTCGTGACAACATTTCTCACCACAAAAATATTTCTGGGTAGGAAAAAATGTTTTCAATTCGGAATCGAATTACCCAGCATTTAATAATGAAACAAATAACCCTTCTAATCCCTGCGTGAAGCGTGAAAAGCTGAAAGTGTTTGTTTATTTGTTTGTTTGTTTTTCTTTCCAGATTCAAGGTTATTTCCCATGGCGGCTTACTGGAAAGTTCAACATTTTCCCTTCTATATGCTGCTGCAACTGCTGATACAGGATTAAAAAAAGTTGTGTAGATATTGGACGGTAATGTGCTTCTTGTTTAACGAAATGCACTCAGTCCCTACGCAAGTTAATTCAAATCTGAGAGATTATTACTGAGACTCATTGGAATCAACTTGCATAAAACACACACACACACACACACACACATATATATATATATATATATATATATATATATATATATCACCATATATATATATATATACAGGGTGTCCCTAAAATGTATACGCATTAAAAATAATTGTAAACGTGTGAAATTAAAATTTTATTATCTTAAATGTGTAAAAATGTACTACGTTTCCAATTATTTATAATGTGTATACATTTTTTGGGACAACCTATATATATATATATATATATATTTATGGTGATATATATATATATATATATATATAACCGGGACATTGGCCCAAGGGTTAGAGTGTTCGCCAATGGCCCGGGAGACCTGGGTTCAATCCCAGGTCGAGTCATACCAAAGACTTTAAAAATGGTACTTGATACCACCTTGCTTAACACTCAGCATTATAAGGTACGGTTCAAGGGTAAAGTGGAGCAATCCTGGGAATGGAGTAGCGCCCTCCCCTACACCTTGGTGTCGTAGCTATCGAAAAGGGAGCCTTCGGGTCACCCTCGACTATGGTCGCTAACTATATATATATATATATATATATCATATTTGAAGAAATGCATATTATTTATTTCTTTTTTTCGCGTAAAAAGTGCTCGATGATGCTATACTGAGCTGCTATAGAACATGTAAGTTATTATTATTCAGGTCAATATGAATCCGTTCCTTTAAGTCAGGTATGATGAAAGAAAACTGAATTCAAACCAGCTGTAGATATTTAGATATTAACATTGCGCCATGTGCTTGTGGTGGACGAACATGGTATATTTATCTATCTATCTATCTATGTGTGTGTGTGTCCGTATGCGCGTGTGTCTGCGCACGTTTGTGTGTCTTTGAGGGCTATCTGAAGTGTTTTGTTTCTCATATTGACTGACCAGCTGAAATAAATTTAAGATATCCGAATGACGGTCATTTGAGTTTCTTCTAATTATTTGAATTTGCGTTCTATGAAATTTATAAATTTATATATTTATCATCACACATCGAGTATTCTTACAGACTTACATGTATCTCCTTCTTTTGATAATATATATATATATATATATATATATATATATATATATATATATAAATTCAGATTGAATCAAAATGATGCAACAAGTGATATTATTTTTCCAGATTCATTCAACATAAACAAAAACTATTATTTGGATCTTGTTAATTTGTTTCAAGCAATATTTAATCTCGTAAGTATATTTTCGTTTTTAAGTTATTTAAAATACTGGCAAATCAAAAGGATTGGTCAAAGCATGGACACAGTTATAACCTTAAGTGTTTATTTCTGTGATGTGCAAACCATCGAAAGTTCTCAGAATTTGTGATGTGTACGTATGTAATATTACGGACGGGCGCAGTCGTCAATCAGTGAAGGTGTCACGAGACTAGCGCATGCAGGCAGAATGACCTACAAAGTTGGACGTGATTTTAAAATAATCACAGATGAATTATTTTGTGTTTCACGACAGTTTCACTGGTGACATCAAACATTCGGGGATGTTCGATTTATTCCCCAAAATCTCTATATAAGAAAACAAGTCAGGAGATTTTGACAGAGTTGAAGGCAGCTTTCAAAACAGGCGCGTCAAAAGGTTCCGAGGCCCCGATCCGTGCTACCCAGTCTGCTATGACAGGCGTATGTCAACAGCCAGCTCTCACCCACACCGCCGTCGACTACAAGAGGAAGGGTGAAGAAGAACGTAACTAAAATAACTTTTCGAGTTGCAACGATCATAGCCCTAAGTGAATAATAAACGACTGCTATATTTTCTTCCCTTACCTTTGAGTTTGAGTATTTCTTTTTCTGTGGATTTCTTTCTTAAGAGCACAACACGTTGGTCCTATGTTACACGTAGAATCAGTTTAACAAAAAAGTTTGCAAATATGCTAACTTGAGTTTGGCCCTGCGACCAAGAACTGAAGCTAGAACTACTAACTTCAACAAAATAGAACATTTTGAGGGACTTGACGCTTGATCTGACTAATATAAAAACTAGAAATTCTCTATATTCTAAAAGATTCAAGGAAAGATAGAGATAAGCGGCTTCAGAAGTATGCTAATTGAAAAACTAATAAGATTTGACTTTTGATTTACCAACATTGAAACTTATGTATGCAGATAAGAATTGCTAAATGGTATATCAATAAACTTTGGAGAATTCCATTGTGAACTTTATTTACTTTAAAAATCTTTGTAATTATTTAATCCATTATCTTTCCAAAAGGTATATTAATGAAGTATGCTTAGGTTGTAAGTAAAATGAAATGATAAAATATCTATAAAAAAAGAATATTACATCTTTCGTTTTCAAATAAAAAACCGTACCTTCTATCGAATTTGATGGGGGGAAAAACACATACACACACACACACACACACACACACACACACACATATATATATATATATATGTATAAAATCATATCCATGAAAATTTAATTAAAGAACGTTTACAAAAGATGCTTCGAAGAGCTTAATATTGACTTAACACAATCTCTTTACCAGACTTCCCCCCGTAAAAATCTTTTCCAATATTTCAACATGTAAAATTATTCACTTAGATTTAATTAATTAAAGAAATCAATTAAATTCATTAAAGGTAGGTTGAAAGAATATATACGAGGATCATTAAATAGGTTTCCAGACTTTTTTCGTAGGAGCACTTTTATTGATAGTACACACAAAACTCTCGTCCCCTTCGAAGTAATCTTCTCCGGCTGCAATGCCCTTGTTGTACCGTTCCAACAACTTCTAGAAGGCCTCACCGAAGTCCTCTTGTGAGAGCGTGTCAATGACTTTCGTCACAGACTCTCATCTTTTCAATTGTCTCATAACGACAGCCTACGGGCTTGGGGAATAACCAAAAGTCACAGGGAACACGGTCTGGACTATAGGGAGGGTAAGAAACTGTCTTGATGCCCAGCTTGGTCAAATAGTCTGTGACAAGGATTGAGTTGTGGACTGGTGTATTGTCCTGGTGGAAATGCCACTGACCTGATTTGAAGAATGCTGGCCTCTTCCGACGAAATCTCTTCCTGAACTCCCTTAAAACAACAAGATAGTAACCCTAACCCTAACCCTTTGGCCAATCAACTCTCGGGTATTGACTTCCTTACTCCTCCCGCACCTGTCATCATCCCTCACAGACTTCCTGCCTTCTTTGAATCTCTTATGCCACCCAAAACTGATACTTGATTCATGCAAGATGGCCCAAAAGCAGTCTGAAGCATTCCATACGTTTCTGTGGCATTTTTTTCCAAATTTCAAACAGGATGTTATTGCATATCGTTCTTCCTTAAGTCCAGATTGCATTTTTGAAATTCACCAGCTGTGACAATCAGGCTTTAGTATGGTGTATTTTAAGTCCCGATGATGGTTACTGAAACCGAAACGTTAACGTCGACTTTATATCATAATATATTCACCTATTTGGATTATGTTTTTTTCTGTTACCCTCATACTGTCAGATTTTATCCATATATTTACTTTCAAACTATTGATTTACAAATCGTATATATATATATATATATATATATATGTGTGTGAGGGGTGTCTCTGTCTGTGGGATCGCAATAAAGTACCAGTCTTTTTTGGTGCAGGCATTTAAAATTCTGATACGCTTTTGAAAATTCAGTATGTTATTTCTTTACATCTTATGAGATGACTGACCAATTTTTATGATTTCAGGTTCAAATGAACAGCTACCACAGGAAAAAAAATAAAATAAAAACTTAAAGACAATGAATCAAAGGATAAATTTTTTTAAAAAATCATAAACATCTTTGCTTTTCAGATTAAAGAATCACTTTCTCTGAAATTTGAAATGGAAAACATCTTACTAACTTGCTCTCTCTGTCGATTAAGCTCTCTCTCTCTCTCTCTCTCTCTCTCTCTCTCTTTATATATATATATATATATAGAGAGAGAGAGAGAGGAATCAAGCAATTTTAACGAAATTCACTCCGAGAAGCATGGTTCTTGTTTTAAAATATTTACAAATACTGCAATAATATTAACTGTTTTAATATCACTAACGAGAATCATCAATTAATAGAATTAATGATTACAAATGAATATTTTCATAGAAATGAATTTTTGACATTTAAATATGCAGGCGTGTAAACAGTAAATCTGAAAACATGAAAATAGCATTAACAACTTATTCTATCAGGTATATCCACTAAAATTGCATGGAGACATATTGAAAGACACGAGTTTAAAATTATTCATGGAAATCGCCATTGGCTTCAACCAGAACCAATAAAGAACTTCCGAATCTCTTTCAAGAGTTTCCGACGGACCCATTGTTTAAACGGCTAAATGCTGCTGTTTCAATCGCCTTCAGCTCATCTTTGGTGTTGTGCCGAGTTTTCTTGGGCTCTCGCTCAAATCCACCCTAAACGTATTAATCAAGGGAATTTCAATCTGGAAAGGTATCCTGCCAAGTTTCAGAGGGGATGTGGACAGGCTGCAATGGATTATCATGCTTGTGTGTTGTTATGCAGAGTGCTGTTGCCTGATGCAGGGTCTTCCAGTGGACACAATCTTGAACAAGGACATCATGATATAAGCCTCGTGTTTATTCTAGTTCATTTCAGAAGAATAAATCAAGGCAAAACATAGCATCACTCTTGACCTCCTGTTATATATTGACCCTTGACCGAGCCGCAAATCAAGAGATGCACCTGTGTAAATAAGCGGAAGAAGAAGCGGAAGCAAGTGGACGTTATGAAAGAATATAGTCAGGTGCCGGCGGCAGTTGAGTTCGTTGTTGACAGGTAGGCCAAAGTAAGGGCCAGCTTGCCGACTGAGAGCTGTGGCCCTCATCGACCCTCGGTTGAGCAACTCCTGCCAAGATGCGGAAGAAGTACTAAGTGGGTTCTTGAAGATAACACAGCGTGCTAAGATCAGGAGAAGAAGTTGGGTTAATATAGCAGTCTGCCCCCGTCTCCACTCATCTCTCACACACCGTGGAAACATCAACCCTTTCCAGAATAAAGTGTGGGAGATATATATTTTTATAAAGATGTGTGTTTGTTTTGTCATTGAAGTTCGTAAATTATGTTTGATTTAGTTTCCGCTTATATTTGTATTATGGCTATACAACACTTCATAAAAGCCATAATGCAGACGGGGCATTTGGCTTTCATCAATATAAACAGGAATCTGTTCTTCGATTAAAACACAAACTATCTGAAATCTCTTTTTTTTTTGGCTTCTGAGATGAAGGCCAAAGTACAACATTTTCTAATTTATGATCGAGTGAAAGACGTCGGGGTACGGCTTTACTCACTGAATTTGCCGAACTAACTCTTGTTTACGAGCATTTTCTGCTGGAGCAGTAAAATACACCGACTCCATCTCGGCAGGGTGGGGGTAACAGATCTGATACTAAACAATCTGATGGTACGGTTCCAGTTATACAGTAACTTTGGGGAATGCGGAGTACCCCTTCATTGCGATCACTCCACGACCTACTCTTGCCTAGAGTAGTAACACCTTATAGGGTTCTATCTATGGGTAAAATAGAACGAAACTGTTTGCTTTAGCTAAACTTAATTGCTTGAAATAGGACTTTCTTGACGTTTAAACTGCGTACGTATGCCAAACTGAATTGCATGAAATATAACTGTTTTGACATTTAAACTGCGTATCAAAGCTAAATTGAATTGTTTGAAATATAACTGTTTTTACATTTAACTGTGTGTAAATAAATGACCGACGTTTAATGAAATTGTTAGCGATGCATAGCAATATTTGAAACGATTTAACTTTTTTGACTAAAGTGAATAGCTTGAAATAGATTAATTTTCGACATTTAAATTGATTTGTAGGAAATAGATCTGTTTGTATGGATAAAAATCGATTTATCATTAAATAACATGGAATAACCAAGTTTACAGAACAGTCAACAAAAAGTGAGACATATGCATGAAATTAGTTAGTTCAAATGGTGACGAATTACTTATCAATCTTTGTACCAAAATGTCCTTCAACATAAAGAACGATCATCATTCCAAGAAATCGACACATGATATTAAAAAATCTCGGGTAGTACAACTCTTAGAGCAAAATTTAACTATACTCCAATCAAAAAAGAACATGTCTTCGTGGTGTAATGGTTTAAGCGTTGGGCAGCTGAATCATAGTGACTTCGAACTCCAGTCGCGCTATTAGGTTCACTTTCGGACAAATACCCTTTGGAAAGGTATGAACTCCCAGCTATGGGTTAAATAGTACCACTGTTTTTTTGGGGGGGGTGTCTTCGTGGTGTAATGGTTAAAGTGCTGGACTGCCGAATCGTTGTAAGCGACTTCGAACTCCAATCGGACAAATATCCTAGAGAAATGCATGAACCCCCTTATCCTCCTAGCTATCTGTAAAATAGCATTGCTGCTGTTCTTCCAGAAGGCTGGGTTTGGCATTAAATAACCCATGAACGTTGATATGCCATTAAACAAAGAAACCAAATCAAACCGAACCGATCCAATCAAAAAGATTTGACACACCTCGTACATATATATATATATATATATATATATATATATATAATCATTAAGTCGCAATGCAAGCATATATTTCTCAAACTCTCTCTCTCTCCCCATCCGTCCCTATCATCCATCGCTCGCTCCTGGTATTCAAAACTACATCCTGTATTCACACGGAGCCGATTTAGGTAAGTTCTTGTTGGTCGCACTGCAATGGCACGTCCATGTGATGGGGTCCATAGGAGAACGTCTCCGATGGGTTCGTCTTTACTTTTGCAGCAGTGTCTCGCATGTCTAGTTCGTCTTACTTGGATGATTTTAGAGATGGGATGTAAGTTGTGTACAGCTGCTGTTTCATGGGGGTGTTGCTTCCAGGGTTTTTTTCAATATAGCTCGTAGAATTCTTTTTACGGTTTCCGTCAAGCCTTTTCTCATTACGTTTAGTCAGTGTTTTTGTGGTGGATCCTACACTAGTACCGAATTGACCGCTACTTGGAAGAAATCCCGTTTTATATAATCGGATAGATCAGACTTCTATATCATCGATAGGCTATCGATAGCTGTCCATCCCTTAAATTGACATCAATTTCTGTTGGTAAGACTCAGTTTTCAACTTATGTGAACTTGTCTTCTAATTTCAGACGATCTCCATTTAGAATAGAGATGGCTACCTCACAGTTAAAGCATATGCACTCCGTTATATTTTCGTTCAATGGAAGAGCAATACCTCCGGCTGTCTGTTCTTGGCTATGCAGCTGAGATAAGTTTTGGGTAGGGGTTTATTTGCATGAAGCGCTAGATCATCTGCATAGTCTATATCCGTTATAGTTTCTAGAGAATAACGTCTGCTTCTTTTTTTTCTTTTTTTGTTTAAAGTCATTTATTTTATTTGATCTATTGAAGTTCGAAGTACGTATTCTATGCAAATCAAGGACAAATATGGTGCTAGTGTGCCTTTTTGAAGAACTCCAGCAAAAAAATTGATTGGTTAGTTGCTTGGGTTTTATAGCATATCAACCTTTTAATTTTATACAAATTAATTTTATACAAATAATCAGCTCTATTTCAAACAATTCAATTTAGCATGAGTACACATTTCAATTGACAATTTAATTTTCTATTTCAAACTATTCAGTTCAGTCAAACAGTTTTAATTTAAAAAAATCAGTTTAATAAAAGTATAAATTGTTTCAAATATCAAAAATAGTTATGTTCAAACATTTCAGTTCAGCGAAAGTAAAACTGTTTAGTTCTGTTTGACCCATAGAGAGGACCCTTTTAGGTGCTACCACTCTGGGCCATATTTGACCTGGGGGCAATAAAAATAAAGGGGTACCCCGCATTCGCCAAAGCTCCAGCATTACTGAAACTTCAGGATCATATTCTTTAGTGTCATATACAGGAAACTCGTAAGGAGGTTTATCTCTCTGCAAAGATGCAGTCGGTGTATTCAACAGACCAAGCCGACAGGAAAAGTAACCATATTGAAGAAGTCATTGTCTCCATCCGATGAGTGAACCTTGACTTTCGTGTTTCTATAGTGTGTTATGGTTTTGACAGTTTCTTTGGGGAGACGATTACCTAGATGAATTTGCTCTGTTTTTACTCTCTGCATGAAAGCAAATATCACGGAGAAATCGTTAATAGTGGTGCGTTATGATTTTGAACAAACGTCTACGATTCGACGGGTTGTAAGAATCTGAGATGTCGAGGATCGATTTCTCAGAAAGCTGATCTGATTTTCTCTCAAATCCAGGTTTGATGTAATTAAGAAGGTGGGCATTATAAATCTTAGCCGCTATATAAGAATAGTTATGCGTCTGCAGTTCTCGGTAATCATGTGGTCACCTTTCTTAGGGAAGGGAAAGGTTAACCCTTTTGTACATTCTCCCATTGTATTCTATTTGATTACTTTTCCATTCTTCTAGCAGAATTTCGTCGAGGTCTGCGGCTTTTCTACGTTTAATTTATGTCAGAGCTTCATTGAGTTCTTCTAAAGTAGACTGCTTGATGCTCGTTGCTTATTAATTATTCTTGTGATGGGTTTTTCTGTGACTTATGGGCAAATTTCCAAGCAGATTTTCTAATATTCTTTCCTCTTCTGTATTCGTTTTTCTTGGGGTAACTTTTAGTTTTAGAATAAAGTTAAGGAATTCCTCTCTGAAGACATGAACCAACTGAACATGCATCAGGAAATAAAAAGAGGAGTAGAAGAAAAAATGACGTCAGGCTGTACGGTCTTGTGCGTTAATTCCAGAGAGGAAGAACTAAATGACGGTAAATGGTTGTAAAGTCGTGTTTGTTATAACAATTTGTATTAACCACATGTTCTATTTTGTCTATATTTCAATTTGTTTCTTTATTTTTATTTTCTTAAAACATGTGTTGGTTTGAATACATAAAGGTAGAAATTGTTAATTTACCAGTAGAGAAATGGGAAAGCTGTTAATCAAGAAGAGGAAAAAAGTTTGAATAATCTTAGTAGTCACGTGACCAACTTTTAAAATAAAGTTAAGTGATTCCACAAGTGAAGGCATAAATCGACATCTCAAGCACCAGGAAGGAAAAAAGAAACGGAAGGCTGCACTGTCTTGTGCGTTAATTCCAGAGACGGACGACCAAGTGATGGTTAAATTCCAGTTTGCTATAACTAATGGAACAAACCCATGTTCTATATTTTTCTATATTTTGTTTATTTTTTCTGTATTTTTATCCATCTGCAAGATTTCTATTTTAAGCTATTCAGCTTAGTCAAACAATTCTTATTAAAACAATTCAGTTTAGCATATGTACGCAATTTAGATGCCAAACAAGTTCTGTTTCAAGCAATTCAGTTTAGTACAAGTACACAGTTTAATTCTATTTGGGCCATAGATAGGGTACTATCCTCACCATCAGATTGTTTCGTACCATAAACAGAAGATTCACGGTGGGCGGTGAATCTGCAGAGAAGCAGCTGTTGTATTCTACAGCCCAAGATTACTGGGCAAATTTACACACACACACACACACACACACACACACATATATATATATATATATATATATATATATATATATGAATCCGTTTTTGGCACACAATAAGAAACAATTTTTAAGCAACACGAGCCGGACAAAAAAGACCAGTCAAATTTATATGAACAACAAAAACGATGACAAAAAGCTAAAATAATCAATCCAATATCATTATATTGTATAGACACAAATCAATTCGGTTTATCAAAACTAGGCCTAAAATTTTGCCCCACATCAAAAAACAATCTAGCAGAATTAAAAAGAGATCTAAGAAAATTTGATTGATAAAGAAATTTAATTAGAAAAATACTGACGCCTACCAAGTAAAAATAAATCAAATTTATTCTCCTATAAAGATAATAAGTTAATGAAGCAAATTCTTTGAAAAGTTCTAGAACATTAACCTAAAAGAAAAAAAATACACCGAAAAACCTTTCACCTAAGCAAAGACAAACCTAAAATGTGATGTTAAACAACGACATAAACATAAAAGGAACAGACTTAGGAAGCGCCGTAGACATGTCTAGTATAACAAATACGGAACCAAAATCCAAAAACGACTAAGGGATGAAACCAACAATTAATTAATTATAGGAGGTGCCGTGGTGTAATCGTTATCGTCGTAGGAAATGGACATGGCGACACGAGTTCAAATCCTGGACGAATAGCACTAATACCCTTAGGAAAGGTATGAATCGAATTATTCTCCCTCCAGCTATGGGTAAATAGTAGAGCAGACTGTGTCCTTCAGGCTTGGTGAGGCAACTAGTCTATGAGAAGGAAAACTCTGAATTCAAACCTGTTAAACTCTGCTTAAAAATTGACCTCTGCCCGAGCGGAGGGGTTGGTAAATATGATTAACTAATTATAACAAACATAGACAATGCTTTGATATAAAAAATGCCAAAAATCCTTTTCAATACATAATAAAAGAAGTAACAAAAAATTCTTCACTAACAACATCACAAAAACTGCCAATTATTTACAAATAACAAAAAAGTCACAAGTCAGACGAAATAAAAATACCAGTAAAAACACAAAAATCTTAATAACAAGAAATTTCAATCCCTAATAACCTTAAAATTAAAGCTATATTAGCAGGCATATCAGCCCCGGCAAAATACAAAGCAAACTAAAAGATATTCAACTAATATAATTCCTATGTATGATAAAAGGCTTCATTAAAGATAACATTAACTTTTTTAAGTTCAATATAACAAAATATTGATTCTCGTAGACTTACAGTTACATTTGACATTACAAATCATTATAATGATATCCCCAATTTAATTAGGAAAACTGCCCTTCACATTTTGAAAAAAAAGAATACCCAGAAACATTCCAACCAACATTACACAAAATTATCACGGAGGGTATGTTTCTCATTCTAAACAATATCTTTTTTTTCCCAAATCGACAACGTACGCAGCTCTAACCTTAGCATACTTACAGGAAAATATATATGAAATCAGGGAAAGTACAAGTACAATATAAATAAAGAAACTATTAGATCATTGAAAATATACACTAAAGCCTACATTTTAAAATAGAATTCGACATAGAACACTACTTCAAAGAACTACCATTTTAGACATCATCATTAAAAAAAAACAAAAAAAAAAAACAATAGAGCCTTATTATCACAGGCATTTACTAAAAACCCATGAAGACCTAACAATATCTTCATTTCAAAATCCATAACACCAAAAACTTCATAAAATCTATTACTTACAAACTAGCACATGAGATTTGCATGATAGCCATAAACAAAAACCAACAATAAAAACGCCTGGAAGAAATACAAATAAACATTGACCAGATAGGACTTCCTACATCACTAAAACATTAGAGCTTCCAGTTGGCAGAAAAATTCTAGCAAAAAAACTACAAACCCCCTAAAACACATATCAAAAAGCAACCCTTTGTATATGTCCCAACATAAAATACAAATAACCCAGAATTATACACAGAAATATCAAAGAATTTAGAACAATTTATAAACAATGATAGATTAAAAACATACGAGACACAACGAATATCATTAAAAGTAAATGACAAATATAAAGCTTTTAAAGGCGCGCTAACCTCATCCAAATTTGGGAATACACAACTCATGGAGTCTCAAAATGAAAAAAATAAAAGATGTGATGTTTGCAATCATGTACTTTCGAAAACCCCAAAACGACATTCATCTTAAATAGAAATTAAAAAAAAAAACGTACGGAACGTTCTAACTGTAAAATGGTATACATTAATTGTACTCAAGAAATGATCAACACTGTCTCTTTACATATAAGAAGCAAAAACTTACATAGAAATAGAAAACTTTATATATCGAAAAACCAATATGAATGCACCAAATTCGACTTTTAATAATGAGAGGAAGCAAAATGGATGACTACACGTTATTCCAAATAGAAAAAAATACAAATGTTGGTTGACTGGAACCAGTATTAAACAGAGTATAACTTCACACACACACACACACACACACACACACACACACACACACACACACACACACACACACACACATACTTGAAAATTAATACACACATAAGTTAAGATATATCGGTGTGGTATCAGATGCGTTTTCGCAACAAGAAAAAATCATCCTGTGCCATTAAGAAATATGTATATATCATGCATATTCATGAGAACGTGTGTATACAGAGAAAATGTGAGATGATGGGAGAGAGAGACAGAGGATAAGAGGAGGGAGACAGAGACAGAGACTACAACCCTTAAAATATGTTTGTACAGGTGTGTGTGGTGTACGTGTGTGTACGTGCATGTATACGAATGCACACACTCACATACGTATGCTCACACAGGTTATATATATATATATATATATATATATATATATATATATAATCATCATCATGTCGTGACACTGGCACGGATTTCCCTGACCTTGTCTCCTCTATCGTCTCTATTGTCCATCGCTACCGGCTGGTCTTCCATGATACATCCAGGATCAGTATAGAGCTGTTCTCTATAGGTTCTAGGTGGTCGCCCGAACCTAGCACGTCCATGTGAAGGGTTCCACTGAAGTAGATCCCTTATGAGTTTTTGATTACTTCTCCAGCAGTGACTGCATGTGTTGTTCGTCTAACCTGGATGGTTTTCGAGATGTGTTATAGGTGGCCGTACAGCTGCCGCTTTGTGGAATGCTGCCTCCAGGATTTGCACAATACAGCTGGCAGCATTCTTATATATATATATATATATATAGAGAGAGAGAGAGAGAGAGAGAGAGACTGCGAATATCAAAAAAGTTCTCAATGCATGGCTTTTTAATACAAAATACACCTATAGAGCAGTATATATATTTTTTTCTTTGATAAATTACAAGGAAATTAGACATTGTACTTCATAATAAATAAATTTCACTTTTTCAAGCTCATCAGATGGATTTTAACTGGAATTTGGTTACTTTTTCTTTTTTCCGTTGAACACCGAGAATATATTTCACGTTATATAGCAAAGTAATTTACTAAACTTAAAACATTAGGCCTGCGATTTTTTTCTTTTTATTTACGGCTTTAGTCGTTATTAATTTGATTAATGTCATATTATTAACCTGATTTCAGGTTTATAAGTTTTAATTGAATGCCTCGTAGGGAATTTAGAATTTGAGTTTCATTTGAAACCTTTTTTTTTTTTTTACAATTTCGAATAAATACTTTTAAAAAAATCTTATTGGTAATCTTTCAATGTATTTAAATATCTACTTGTTTCAAAGGTCTACCCTACTCTTTATATTTAGATTTTAGTAGTATTGAGACTCTATTCAACTCTAATTAACTTTTGTTTTACTTCTGTATATAAAAATGATGTTTTGTTATAAATACTAACTTCAATTTTTTTATTTACGGAAAGTTTTAATTATATTATTATTAATAACTCTGTGTGTAACAAAAGAATAAGAGAATTAATCAATTTAATTTTAGTAAAAACATAATAACTATACGTATATTTCTTAATTATCCGTATCTACATAATAAAAATGTGTTATAATAATTATGTTTATCATGATTCGAAGCAAAAGATTATTCGATATTTTAGTACGTACTTATTCTTATGTCGACATTTACCAATAAATTATTTTCTTCATTCAAATTTTCATTCAATAAAATAATTATCGCTTTAAATTTTCCGATACTGTAGAAAATCTTCACGATAACAACTGTGACAGCAGAATCTCCGAACAAATATATATCCCCTAATGAAACCTTCAATTCCGAAATATGAGCAGAGAACAATTATATGAAAAAATAAAAACCTAAATTCAAATTTCTGAATCATTTGCAGTCTGAAATTTAGTACATATATACATATTTACCACCCCCTCCGCTCGAGTAGGATATGACTCAAGGTCAGTGTTTAAGCAGAGTTTAACAGGTTTGAATTCGGAGATTTCCTTCTCCTAGACTTGTTGCCTTACCAAGGCTGAAGAACTCTATTAATAATAATAAATAATAATAACCCTATTTAATCATAGCTGGAGGGAGAATAATTGGCTTCATACCTATCCCAAGGGTATTAGTGCTATGTGAAATGCAATCACTCTCGTACACGGTTTGAACACGTGACTCCGTGCCCATTTCCTACGACGACTACCATTACACCACGGTCACCTCCAAGCTGATGCATTCTATCAGAACTCATCAGTGTGGCTAGACCAGCTATATTTCAGAAACCTGGAATTGAAACCTGGCTGACTGTTACGCTAATCTAAGATTCTACCACACAGCTACGAGGAAACCCGCGCAAGCGAAGGAAATTTAAACGTTTATGTATCAAATTTGTTTACATATAACTACTTATCGGATATATATATATATATTATATATATATATATATATATATATATATATATATATATATATATATATATATATATATATATATATATATATATATATATATATATATATATATATATATATATATATATATATATATATATATAATATATATATATATATATATATATATATATATATATATATTATATATATATATATTTATATATATATATATATAATATATATATATATATATATATATATATATATATTATATTATAATATATAGGGAGAGAGAGAGAGTAAGATGGATGTTCAAATAAAGGAAAATACATATAAAAATAATCTGGTTGTATATGACACATGATGAATTAAATACATGTCTACAATGTGCTTCTTTCAACTTATGTTTGCTTCTAATTCGCAGTCACAGTGTAATTCTTTAAAATAGATGAAATGAGAGATATATTTCTTCAACAGTTTATGTTTGCATATCATAGACCATAAATATCACAGATATAAGTCAATGCAGGCAAAATAGATATGCGATAAAGATGATATTTACAAACGCAAGAGTAGAATTAAATTCTGTAAGAAACATATCATATACACTCATTTACGAGATTTATAAAATCTATCACTCGTAAAACCTTCCAGGAAACAGAATTCAATTACAAAAAACCTTAGTTACCCTCACTCTGTGGCAAACGATGTATTGGAAAATAATGATATTTTAATTTCAAAATAAACAACACTGGATGCAGAAGTCCATTTCAAAAGGATAATAAACGACTTTCAGATAAACAAAATGTCCGCCAAAGGAACGACATCCTTTACAAAAACATTAATTTCAATCAAACCGTATTTTAAAAATCAAGTTAACATAAAATTAATCCTAGTAACCCTTGGAATATATCATACCCACGTATATTAGATTTAAAAATTCTAATCCTAAATTTACTTAACAAAAAGTCAAATCACCAAAAAATATACAGCAATTTGATTCCCTTATTTTTATATTTACATATTTCATTATAATATTTTGTATAAAAGATTACAGCTCAAACATTCGTTGTTTAAAACTATTTATTAACTTTTATTGACTGAACATCTATCGATAGGCTATCGATCATATGGAAGTCAGAACAGACCGATAAAATGAAACGAATTTTTTTCCAATCAGTGATCATATCGATGCTGCTGTATGGATGCACTACATGGACGTTAACTAAACGTATGGAGAAAAAGCTTGACGGTAATTACACAAGAATGCTGAGGGCAATATTAAAACATTCCTGGCGGCAGTACCCCACAATGCAGCTGCTGTACGACCACTTATTCTCTATCATGAAAACTATCCAAGTTAGACGAACCAGAGATGTGGGACACTACTGGAGAAGTAAGGACGAGCTCCTAAGCGATATACTCCTGTGACCCACTTAATATGGACGAGCAAACGCATGACCACCAGCTAGGACCTATATACAAGAGCTCTGTACCGATACATGATACAGTCTTGAAAATATACCGGGAGAGATAGACGATAGAGAAGGGTGGCAGTTGTGTGTCAGGAAGATCAACGCTCTTGATGTGACATGATGATGATGGACTGAATTCATTGCTCTAAAGTATATCAGCAAAACTCTATTTCTCTCTCTCTCTCTATCTCTCTCTCTCTCACACACACACACACACACACACACACTTACACAGAAGTTATTTTCGATTTCGAAAATGTTTCTTAAGCAACAACCAAGGTCTATATAACCGAATAAGATATCATCAAAAACGTTGATCTTCATAAACATGCAAGCGCTAATACACAAGTCTGTTAGATTTTAAATGTAGACAGTCTTTAAATAAATAACCCCTGATTATGGACTTAGGAAAAAATAGGTTATTGTTACAGAGAGGTTTAAAGTTAAAATAATGATTACAAATAACTTTTATTCTGTTTTGTTTACAGATATACAGGCACTTTATTCCTTCAAACATTATCAAGAAATTTTTTTCTGATTTTCCCATATCCCATTTACTCATCCATGGTTTATATATATATATATATATATATATATATATATATATATATATATATATAGTCATCCGCAGAGAGACTGTTTTGTTGCATCATAACTTCTCTGTGGTTAGACTTGCGAAATACTTGAGGCTGGGTTCGAAACCTGGCTAACTTTACGCCAGCCGGACTCTTAGAGAATGTTATTAAAGCTCATTTTTAACATAGACTCTTTTGCGTTCTATAAACCCATTCCACTGTGTGGATTTGCTAGGATCTCATTGAACAAATCTTATATATAATATATACATATATTGCTATGTTATATCAATAGATTCTATAGATTTGCTTAAACGAAATAATCCAATTTGAGTGTTAAATATAAAGTTAATAATATATTTATACATATATAAATAAGCCCATACAGAATGAATTTTCATTGAGAAATAATAAAATCAAAAGCTTATTGATTTTTTTTATAATATATATACATATATGTGTGTGTGTGTGTGTGTGTGAAGAATTTAAAAAAACAAAGTGAGTAAAGTTGGCGACTATAGTCGAGTGCAACCCGAAGGCTACTTTACAATAGCTTTTACACCGAGGTGTAGGGAGGGCGCAACTATTTTCCCTGGATTGCTCCACTTTACCCTTGATACGTATCTTATATTACTGAGTGTTAAGCAAGGAGGTGTCAAGTACCGTTTTTTTTAAAAAGTCTTTGGTATGACTCGACCTGGGATTGAACCCTGGCCCATTGGCGAACACTCTACCCACTTTCCTAGTAACAGAGCAATCCAAAAGTCATCATCATCATGTCGTGCTGATATCCCTGACCCTCTCTCACCACTTCTCCCTATCATTCATCGCCTCTGGTAGGTCTTCAGGGCTACATCTCGTACCCTCACATAGCTGCTGAATGTATGTTCGAGCTGGTCGTCCTGCTTTTGCCCGGCCATATGTGGGGGTCCATATGAGTCGATCACTTATGAGCTCGTCCCTGCTTCTCCAGCAATGTCCTGTGTGTCTAATTTAGATAGTTTTCGTGATAGGAGGTAGGTGGCCGTATAGTTGGTGCTTTGTGAGGTGTTGCCACCAGGACTTGTTCAATATTGCACGCAGGATTCTTGTGTAATTACCGTCTAGCTTCTTCTCTAGGCGTGTCGTTAACGTCCAAGTAGTGCATCCATACAGTAGTATCGATCCAAAAGTGATGAATCTATTATGTTGGAAAGTCACGTTAATTTTTACCGGTTTTGATAAACATTCATCAGGACTTTAAGATAGTCAAAAATGTTGTTTGAGCAGCGATGGCTGTTCATCCATAATGATTTTTCACTCTCTTAAAGTCCCGACAAAGGTTCATTAAAAGCAAAACGTTTAAACTTTGATATTCCGTCCTAAAAATTTCATCACTTTTGGATTAGTTTATTTTCTATTATCTTCATATCATCTGATTTATTCGATTATTAACTCATGTATACGAAGATCGGCTGAAACATTCGTACTCGAAACAAAATATTCATATAATGTAATTAAATTAGGTTCATTTTTATAGCATTTTCTTTTGTAGTTTAAACATGTCCTTGGATCCTATTGAACAAATCTACCTATATATATATATATATATACATATATATATATATATATATATATATATAAATATATATATATATATATATATATATAAGCAAATTAGACTTACACACTTAAAATAGTTATATATATATATATATATATATATATATATATATATGCGTGTGGTTGTGTAAATAAACACACACACACACACACACACACACACACACACACATATATATATATATATATATATATATATATATATATATATATATATCGTTGGCGATGAATTGATAGAAAAATAAAGTATCAGTACTTGTAAGATATTTTCAAAGATAATTCTTTTCATTTGCAGAAGAGTTAAATTTTAGTTTTGAGTCTCGATTCATCTGCTGAAATCTGTTTCTTTCTAATAAATATTTGTGGATTTTACGGTGATGGCTGTTATGTCCTTCAAATAAATCAAAGCACATCGCGTTTGGATCGGTTCAGGGAAAATATGTACCGCCCCAAGACAGTCACTTTGGAAATAAACAGCCACGTACACCTGCCTAAATTCTTCGACTATGTTTTATTTTGCTAGAATATTTTTTCTAGGTGGTTGCATGCCACAAGAGAAAATTGGCTAATGTTCTTTGCTGAAGACGTATCTTCAGTTCAGTTCTACATATATATTTCTTATAATGGTTTCGTTTTATTTTTTTTTATCGGACTTATTTATATCAATCTATTTATTTTTGTTAAAAAAATTCGTATATTTTCCTCTCTCGTATTTTTTCGTTCGTTTTTATATCTTTGTAATTTTTTCTCATTGCTGAGCTCCCAAGTTTCACCTGCTCAAGATGGATGTTCTGGACATTTCACATGTTTTGATTTCTGCATATTTCTTTTGTTAGCTTCGAAATAATTCATTATCCTTCTTGGTCGACCTTAGAATGTGCTAACTGTATCTCCTACTGAAGTTTAGGCCTGCACTCAAAAGTGTATTCTTGGTATTACTCTAATCTACATCTCCTGGTGTAGCTCCTGTAATGGAAACCTCAGGAATACTGAGTACCACTTCATTGCCATTACTCTCAGGTCCACTCTGACGAAGAGTTGTCGTCAAATTTTTCCTGTTTTGAATATGATACATATGTCGTGTATCCACCAAAAAAATTAAGAAGCAACTTCTCAGATGGTGTAACTTTGAAAGTTAAATGAACGTACTTCCTTAACATCTTGACTACATAAATGTGTTCCTGTATATTTAGGCAGCATTTCTTCGTTGAGACATATTTCAGAGAATCTTAACTTACAAATTTTCCTTCCTTCCTTCAAATATATATATATATATATATATATATTCATCCACATACGGACTGTTTCGTTCTATCAGAACTCACCAGTATATATATATATATATATGTGTGTGTGTGTGCGTGTGTGCGTGTGTGTGTGTGCTATTTTATTTTGGGGTCTATTGTTTAAATGCAATAGAGTTTGGTATTAAATATTACCAAATGATATCCATTGAATAATATTCTAAGATGAATTTTACAACCATATCTGTGGTTTAGAAGAACTTTGACGTTTAATAAAAGAACAATTAGGCTTATATCTATTCATAGGCAATACTGTATTTACAAAAAAATAGTATGACATATGTCACTTATTTATGGGTGATACTATAAATAATGATTCTGGTTATTACTGGAAAATATATTGCATTGTATAGCTGCCACCAAAAACGTTCGGCCTAAAGTTTGCTAATGGTAGGAAGTTGAAAAGTTAACGTCATAAACCCCATTACATATATATATATATATATATATATATATATATATGTGTGTGTGTATGTGTGTGTGTGTGTGTGTATGTGTGTGTGTGTGTGTTTGTGACTGTGTCTTCGTGTCTGTGTGTATGTATGTATATGTATGTATATATAGGAAATATAGTTAGACAGTCAGAAAGAAATGTGGGATTGAACTTTGAAGTCATCTAGTGACTTGAGGCGACGAGGAATTATGGAAAAAGAATATTCAATCTATAACCAAGTTGGAGAGAAATGAATGCAATAACAATCGGACAACATGCATGATGACTCGAGTATTACAAAAACGGAATTGATTTAAAAAAAAGTGTAAAGAGATTTGTTGCGTTTCTTTTCTTACCTTCCGCACAGACGACCATTCTACAAAAAGAGAAGCAAGCGAAGCCTTCCAGAAATGGACGGTGTTTGTCTCTATCCACAGAGTATAGAGGTCGACTATCATTTAAAAGACGGACTTGCACTTTGATGTCAGCTCACACTGGCAGCTTGCTGAAGAAATTTTGGGAGAGAAGATTGATCCCGAATAAAGTTGTAAAAAATGACTCCAACAAAACTCATGGTATGTTCACAAAAACTCGATGGATAAGAATACACAAGTGATTACAAAAAAAAATTTTGAGACTATTAAAAAAGGGGTTTCTTTGTTTCTTTTTTCACTTTCCTTCCAGAAGGGCGATCCCACTATAAGAAAAGATGCAAACATCTCCACCCAGAAATTGACGTGAATTGGTTCTTTACCAATGGCAACGTGACTTCGTAAATTTTCACGGGTATTTGACCAAGCGTATTGGTCTTTTTCCTTTTTGTCTTATTATCTTATGGAATCTATCCTTTCCAATATCATATTTCTATTGTCATGTGTTTTGTTTTTAATCTTTCCTCTGTCGTAGTAATAAAAAAAGCTTCTGAACCAGAAAAGAATGTTCTTTTTCTTTCTGTTTTAATCTAATTCTTTATTACGCTTATACGTGGTGCCTTCAATAAGTTTCCAGACATCTTTTGTACAGGCATTTAAAACTGTCGTAAACACTTGAAAATTCAGTATTTTATTGCTATCCATCTTATGAGATGACTGACCAATTTTTAGGATTTCAGGTTCAAATGAACAGCTACAGCAAGAATTAGAATACACCCTTCTACAGCCTGAATGTCACAGCTGGTGAATTTCAAAAATGCAATCACACACTTTAGAAGAACGATATGCAATAAAATTATGTTTTAAACTTGGAAAAATGCCACAGAAACGTATGGAATGATTCAGACTGTTTTTGGATTATCTTGCATGAATCGAGCATCAGCTTTTGAGTGGCATAAGAGATTCAAGGAAGGCAGGGAGTCTGTGGGGGATGGTGAGAGGTGTGCGAGGAGTAAGGAAGTCAATACACCAGGGTTTATTGGCAAAACGGTTAGGGTTAGGGTTACTATGTTGAAGTTTAAAGGGAGTCCAGGAAGAGATTCCTAGGGAAGAGACCAGCACTCTACAAATCGGGTAAGTGTTTTTTCCACCGGGACAATGCACCAGTCCACAACTCCATCCTTGTCACAGAATATTTGACCAAGATGGGCATCAAAACAGTTTCTCACCTTTCATATAGTCCAGACCTTGCTCCCTGTGACTTTTGCTTATTCCCTAAGCTCAGAAGCTGTCGTTATGAGGCAACTGAGGAGATGAAAGAGGCTGTGACGAAGGTCATTGACACGCTCACACAAGATGACTTCGAAAGAGGCTTTCTAGAAATTGTTGGAACGGTACAACAAGTGCTTTATAGTTGTAGGAGATTACTTCGAAGGGGACTAGAGTTTCCTGTATATACTATCAATAAAAGTGCCCATACGAAAAAAGTTTGGAAACCTATTTAATGATCCTCGTATAATTTAATATTTTCTTTCTTGTATAATTTTCGCCCTAATTTATTACACAATTATTTAGCGAGACCATAGATTTTTATTTTATTTTATCAGGACACACATGGCCAAGATTGTATTGAAGACTAGTTGTTGGGCATGTCGAAAGTGTTTATCTCTAAACCTCAGAGCTGTCAAAAATCAGATAAAAAGTCAATATAGCCGTGCAACTGTGACGTCACAGAAGTTTGATTGAAAGAGATTAAAGAAAACGTCAAACAACGTTTGGGATTACAGCATCTGGCTTTAAATTCTGGCCCACACTTTGTCGAAGAACATAATAATTCCTACAATTTTATAAGGAGAGTCATTCTTGTCCTACTAAAGTGCAAACTAAATTCAAGAAGAACCTTGAAAACGTTTGATCTTTGCTCACACAGATAACCATAGATTTACAGACTTTTTGCAATCTCAAAAAAGAAAAAAAAAACATACGCATCAGAACTCAGTCATTTACTTATTCCTGTTTCTGAGAAAAAATAAAGAGTCTTCAATGTTGCAAAATTTGCAATATTCTTACAATTATGCTTAGGTAATAACGGGAAGCACAGAACATTTTTCTTTGTGAGCATAGTTATAAGCAAAGGATATGACGGCAATAATCTTTCACGAGATGTATGAGACACTTATAAAGATGATCATACTAATGAATTTCTGCTTGACGTTTATGTTGAAAGGAACTTGACCAAAATGTATTGATGTGATTGGATAATATATTTCCTCCATAACCTACGCCAGTCAATTTATTTTACTGAAACCTTTCTTTTTCCTACAAGGTCAGTCTATTAAATCATAAGATCGATTGAGCCCAAAAAAAATTCATTATCAATTTAATAACACATCCACTTTATATACTGCTAAACAATTCACTTGGGAAGCCACACGTTCACAAAGACATTGTTCTCTCTCTTCTAAACAGTGCTGGATATTTTCAATTGGGACTGGTTTTGAGAGATTCACTATGACCTCAAAAGTTCCCAGATTGTTTTCTCAAAAGTTCGGTAAATGTAAATACGGAAATGGGGTTTATTCTTGTCTAAAGAGAGTAGCAAGAAATACTAACATAATGAAGATGATTTTAAAATGGCTATTTGCTTTGGAGGTATGTAAATCTTTGGGTGTAATTTAAAGACAAATTGAGTCTTTTTTTCAAAGGATGAAACAGTTTATATCAGTCATATTATTAAAGAATATAGCTGTAAGTATGTATTTTCACAAACTCAACCAATGGTCAAGATTCGATTAATCTAAATTTAAAAGTTTAATGTTGCTTGTTTAAATTCAGAGTTTTATTTTCCCTAGACTGCTTGATAAAGAACACGTTGCCCTGTTGGCTATAGCTGTAGAATACACCGACTACACTTTTGCAGAGGGGTACGACCCCACCCCAACCTGACAAGTGTCCTGGAAATGATACTAAACAATCTGATGGTGAGGTTCCAGTGATACTGGAGCTTGGGGAAATGCAGAACACCTCTGCATTACCATAGCTCCCAAAGGGAAAGGTATGAACCCCCTTATTCTCCCTCCAGCTATGGGTAAATAGTAGGACGGACTAGGTTCTTCAGCCTTGGTGAGGCAGCTAGTCTAGGAGAAGGAAAACTCTGAATTCAAACCTGTTAAACTCCGCTTAAAGATTGACCTTGTGTCATATCCTGCCCGAGCGGAGGGGTTGGTAAATAGTACCATAGCTCCCAAGGTCACTCTAGCCTGGAGTGGTAGCATCTGAGAGGACCCTATCTATGGATCAAATAGAACTAAACTGCGAACTTATGCTAAAATGAATTGTTTGAAATAGAACTGTTTGAATAAAATGAATAGCTTGAAATAGAAATGTTTTGACAATTAAACTGTATACTTACATGTAAACTGCCTACTTATGCTAAATTGAATTCTTGGAAATGGAACTGTTTTTGATATTGAAACTGCACTTACCATCGATGGAATAGTTTAATATGGAATTGTTTTGACATTTAACCGTGTGTTGACAAAAAATATACTCAAAATAAACTGAATTGTTTGAAATAGAAGTGTTTTACTAAACTAAATAGCTTGAAATAGAAATGTTTTTTTACAATTAAACTGTGTACTCATGCTAAACAGAATTGTTTGAAATTGAACTGATTATTTGTAAAAAAAATGGATTTGGAATTGAATAACCTACAAAGGCTGGTTGTCTAAATTTTTGAGACTAAGCTTGATGATTTTTACCTGTTGGAAGTTACAAGGAAGGGAGATAACTCTAAGGATAATTAAGAGTTATCCCACTGGAAATGGGAGCATGCCTCGTGACCACTGCGTGAGGTGGACAATTCAAGATGGCGGACTGACACTGAACACGTGTAGACCTCTCTCTCTCTCTCTCTCTCTCTCTCTCTCTCTCTCTCTCTCTCTCTCTCTCTCTCTCTCCATTTTCCACAAATTCCATATGTAGAGTAGTGAGCCTTAATCTATTATTTTATATAATAAAATACTGTTAACTAAAAACGTTCTTGGTGATTATTTCCATTCAACAAATGCACCACACGGCATAACACAAGCACAATAATATCCTTAAGGGTTTTTGGACTATTGTCTTCATCTTTAATGTTATTTCCACAACTCTTCGGCCGATATGTCCTCCGGCCTTTCTCAGCTGTTTGTTGAACTCGGAAACATACACGGAACTACCTCCTTTATTCAGTCCACGAGGATCGCCTGTTCTGATTTCGTTAGCCGTAACCGGGTACTAGTGTTAAGTATTCCTGTATTGTTACTCGCACATAGTCAGTATTGAACCTGCAACCTCCAGAGGATTGTCTACTTAGAAAAAAAAAATGAATATGAGCACAGGTAAAAAATCATACATAATAGCAGTAATCCTAGACAAGAAAGAACATTAAGATTATAAGTCCCAAAAACTCATTCTAAATTGTCCCGCAGGGCACATAGCTTAACGGGTATAGGCGTTAGTTCCCTAAGCTTTTAAGGAGACAATCTAAAGAGAAAAGTGAATCGGGTATGCGATTGAATTGGGACTTAATTTTTTTCTTGAATACAATTTCAAGCAGATTTTAATCCTACTGCACCCGGGGTTTTTCGGGTGGCCATTAGTAAAATTAAAGGGTTTCTTTATAAGGTTGAGGTAATCATTTGTAGACAAGGCATTCATCCAAATTGCAAATAGAGTTAAAAGCAGCTCTTTATTAACCTTACAATACGATGAATCTTTTTAGAATTAAAATTTAGTCGAGTCATTCGTATTTAATGGAATTAAAGTAGACGTTCTTAGGTATATTACATTGGGTCTGTAAGCTGGTCTTTATGAAGGCAAACAAACAAATATAAACATATAATTTCAACTAATATTAAGAATGAACTCGAGGAATAGAAAAGGAGTTAGGGTGTGGGGACAGTGGAAGTGATAGAAAGATAAAAGGGAAAATTAATCGTGAATCATTGGGACATAAATGGAAGTGTAGAGATAAGGAAACCTGGGGATAAAGATTTGGTGATATCAAAGATGTGGACATAGGGAAATAAGAGATTGTAAAGAAAAGGATAAAAGGAAAAATATGCAACTTTTTAATTTAATGTTTGTTTACGATGAGGTTCTTATCTTGTTTACTCTGACTGTTACGTATGAAATACTGCTTCGGTTTCGTTGTCTGATCACATATACCCTCGAAAAAGTTTACACTTAGATTAATACGGCAAGAGATATTACTGAAATTTAACTCAGATCCTTGTCTATAACTATAACGCTATTTTTGGTATCAAACGTTTCTTCATATTCTACACAGAGCCGAATACAACTAATTGAATGAATTAAAAAAAAAACGGCAGTATTTTGAATGCGTCCATGTTGAATCAGATTTTAACGTAGAATTATTATTTCTTAGCTAAATAATTGTATATACCCGCTAATTTGTAGATGGATGCTTGTATTTACCAGCCTCTCCGCATAAGTAGGATATTTTAAGTGGAATTTAACAGGTTTGAATTAAAAAAAGGCGATATCTCCAACGAAATGTTGGTTCTCTGAAACTAGTAGACGAATTCACCGACATCGAAAGTGTTTTTTCATCAACTGAAAGTGACATAAATAGGAGACTAGCGAAGACATGGACTGCTATCGATAGATTAACGATCATTTAGAAGTCAGGCAAATACGATAAAATAAAACACACTTTCTTCCAAGCAGTGGTTGTGTCCATTCTACTGTATGGATGTAACACATGGACGCTGACAAAACGTTCAGAGAAAAAAGCTAGACGGGAATTGCACAACAACGCCGTACTGAACAAATCCTGGGAATTAGTAAGTTGGCAGCCTTTGTCGAGGGTGACCCGAAGGCTCTCTTTTCACTTGCTACTACACTGATGAGTAGGGGAGGTCGCAACTTATTTCCCTGGATTGATCCACTTTACCCTAGATCCTCACCTGATAATACTAAGTGTTATAATACTGGACCATTGGCAAACACTTTACTCATTAAACCAAACACTCCGACTAAAAAGACGTGATATGCGGGACTCTTCTAGGTAAATAATGACGAACACAGAAGCGACGTTTTCCTATGGATCCTTTTACATGGACGTGCGAGTGTTGGACGACCAACTAGAACTTTACCCATGCTGGAGGGAGAAAATTCGATTTGTACTTTTCACAAAGGTGAAATGCAAACAGCCTCATTCAGGTTTCGAACTCTGTTCGTGGTGTCCATTTCCTTCCATGGTATCTATAACACCACGAGTCCCTTTATATATTAAACTCATGTAAGTGATATCATCATATTTTAGCTGTTGCAATTTTCTTCTCTCTCAGTGTATATAATACTTCAATCAAATATGTTTGAGCGCTCTGTATGGTACATTAATAACGGGGTCATCTTATCTACAGACTCGTCTCTGTTTCACTTGTGCTGAGACTATAAGATTTGTTAACTTATGTGTTTGGTTTCTTTGTTTTAATGGCATAACAGCCTTTGTATGTTATCTAATGTCAAAGCAACACTTCTAGAAGACAAGTTGCGGTACTATTCAACCCATAACTAGAAGGATAATCAGCTTTTGAAGAGGGAGATTTTATCCTCCAGTTTAAGAGGACCACTATTTACAGTGGAGATATCTCTTTTTTTTTAATTCAAATCTGTTTATCAAAGGTTGTTTGTCTCAAAATGAACATAAAAGTGCGATTGGAGTTGGAACTCGCTTTCTACCGTTCCGCAGTACAACGCTTTAGTCATTACATCCAGAGGACACCCCCACTGATTACTTAGTTGCTAAGTAAATGGTTTATGGTATATCCACCTTAGAGATGTTTAATGCCAGATCCTTTTCATACGTATATCATCATGTCGCGACACCAGCGCAGATCTCCCTGACTCTCTCCCGCCACACTTCTCTATCGTCCATCGCTTCCGGTAGGTCTTCAAGGCTATAACCTGCATCGACACAGAGATGTTTTAAGTCGGTTCTAGCTGTTCCTCCTGCCTTTGCTCGCCCATGTGAAGGGGGCCACCGGAGTATGTCTCTTAGGAGTTCGTCCTTACTTCCCCAGCAGTGTCCCTTATGTCTGGTTCGTTTGACTAAGATAGTTTTCGTGATGGGTGGTAAGTGGCTGTGGAGCTGCTGCTTATATTGTCATTTAAACATGCATGTATGATTTTATTTTTTATTTGTAAAATCTCTGCTGTATACTTACTATCTGTCCTTTGAATTCAAAGACAATTACTGTAATTCCAAGTAGTAGTTGAACCTGGTCAAAAGACTCTAATAATTTTGGATATTATTAGAAACTGAAAACCTAAGTAAGCGTAAAAATAGAATGCCTAAATAAATAAGGACTTCGATGAAATTTTTAAAAGATTAAAGAGAAAGTCATTGTGGACTAAGATAAAACTTAATATTGACTGAAGGGGGAATGAAAGGGGGGAAATATTTTTCGAAAGCCATGGGAAGCAGCATGGTGGACGTAAAGGCGAGTGGTTAAACTCTCAGACGGTACAAGGCAATGCCTAAATAGGCCCTGGGCATATGAATCCTACGGTTCAAAGATCAGGATCAAATAGTTCAATCGGGAACTACTGCTGCTAATCTATAAGGGTGACTTCTCTAGATGAGAATAAAAACAGACATCGAAAGATTACCACACACACACACACACACACACACACACACATATATATATATATATATATATATATATGCAATTTGTAACCGAATAGGTCGATGGTAATTTAATTTTTCAACAATGCGTTAGAGGAGATTTGTTTGCACATAGATGATTACAAGTATTGCTATCTAATTCTTTTCATCAACTTAAAAATAATCAATTGTTTACACACTATTTAATAGTTTCAATTATTCTTATCAAACACTAATAATTATATTTATTATTAATCATTCGCTTGTGCACAGAGGGTTTCAAGTAGTGCTATTTAACATTAGTAATTTAAATAATCAAGTGTTGCTATGTAACATACATAATTTTTACCCTGTTGTATGGTTTCAAATAACTAATAACAATAATCCTAATAAAGTTTTATGATTCGAAGAATCACAAATTCGAAGGCGGACGAGAGTTTCACACGGGCCTGCGTATTCAGTCTGCCAGCTTTACATATTAAAGCATGAAACTATTGTCGGGTTTAGACTGGGAGAGGAAAAACAAAGATAATATGGAAAAATTTAGAATTAACCTTGTGGATAAATAATGGAGTGTAATCCGACAATATATAAAGAGAAATTGATAACAAGGTAATCCAAGTGAAAGGAGAGATTTATTTAGAAGCAAAGTAGACAATATAGCGTTTCAGTTCTAATGAAGCATCGTTAGGAATATGGGAGATGTTATTAATGATGTTAATCAACGATCAATGTTTAAAAGTCCAAAATACAAAAAACCTTGGAAAAATGTGTATAGCAAGAAAAAGTTAGCCGTTTAATTAGTGAATAAGCGTTTGTTTGTTCAAATTACATCGTTTGACATGCTGCGTGCAATCCTAAACAAGTCCTGGCAGCAACACCCCCACAAGACACCAACTGTACGGCCACCTACCCCCTATCACGAAAACTATCCAAGTTAGACGAACCAGACATGCAGGACACTGCTGGAGAAGCAGAGATGAACTCATAAGAGATGTACTCTTATGGATCCCCACACATGGCCGCGCAAAAGCAGGACGACCAGCTCGAACGTACATTCAGCAGCTATGTGAGGATACAGGATGTTGTCCTGAAGAACTACCTAGGGCGATGAACGATAGGGAGGAGTGGCGAGAGAGGGTCAGGGATATCCGTGCTACCAGTGCGATATGATGATGATGACTTATTAGAAATATTGTGTAGAATTTATATTTGGGAATCAAAAGGAGGAAGAAAAAGAAAGACTAAAAGAAAAAAAAGAATGTATAAAACTATGATATATGTGGAATATATTAACTCAAAATGGAATATATTGTAACTCTTCACAAGAGATTTGCTCAATTAAGGAGAAATATTATAAAAGTCAGGACGAGTATTTAGGGAATTAGAGAGCAAAAAGTAGCGGCTTCGAAAATTCGTCTTGAGTCTTTTATCATGAATGTAAATGAGTATCTTTGCAGAGTTGAAATCGAAGTTGTGATGAGATTGAGAAATGTTTTGAAATAGTACATTGTTTGCGTTACCAAATCTTATGTCTCTTTTGTGTTCTTTCAAGCATGTGTCAAGTTTCCGAGATGTTTTAACGATATATTTTAATTTACAATTCTTACAATGGATAAAATAAACGTCTGAAAATATGTTGCGTAGTGAGCTAGAGTGTACTAATTCCCGAATCATTTTAGAGGGTAAAGTGGTAGTTTTGATATCGAGTTTATTTAATTTTTTTTTTATAATGCTCTCAGAAGAAGTGTAAAAATAAATGCGGCTCCAAAATTTCATTATCTTCAACAGACTAAGTTTTCACAAACGCAGAAATGAATTGTTATTCGGAAATTTAATTCGCACTTCTTTCTTCGACTTCGACGGAAAATATAAAATACATCTGGAGTCCTGTTTGTAATATTTTCATTTTTTAAAACAATCTCTTAAAAATAAACTTATGTCACATTCTCTCCATGCCTGATGAGTTGAGTCAATATATACTTAATCGACCTAAATGGGTCATATGTTTTTATCCGAAAGGCGAAAAATAAAAATCATTCCTATCACTATAATCATCACTATAATACCGGACATTGGCCTAGCGGTTAGAGTGTTCGCCAATCACCCGGGAGATCTGGGTTCAATCCCAAGTCGAGTCATACCAAAGACTCAAAAAATGGTACTTGATGCCTTCTTGGTTAACACTCAGAAATATAAGGTAAGGGTAAAGTGGAGCAATCCAGGGAAAGGAGTAGTGCCCTCCCCTATACCTTGGTGTAGTAAGCTATCGAAAAGGGAGCCTTCGGATAACCCTCGACTATGGTCGCCAACTTTACTTTACTTATAATCATCATTATCATTCGTATGATCAACACCATAATCATTATCATCTTGCAAATAAGAATCATTCCCCTTACCACTTGGATGAAGCAATCACCGTTAACAAACGGTTCTTGATTGATTTTAATTTTCTTGTGCAGTTTCTTGTTGATCATTTTCGCCGACAAGTTGCCAGGATTTTCCTTATAAAGTTTTTACTTGAGATATGAATCAGTTCTGGGCATGTTATTCTAATTCATTCACAAGCATTCGAAGCTATTAAAGCAGATTCATCTCTACGAAAAAGGAAAACTGTCTTAAGCAGTGAGAAAACAAAATATTTATAGGATATCAACAAGAACACTCATTTGATCTGTATCCCTGTTCCTCTTTGCATCCCCCGATGGTCACTGTTCATAGCAACTTTTTAAATCTTGCAAGCAGTATTATCCATGAAAATGAAGACATTAAACATATCTCAAGCAGACTTTGTGGTTTGAAAAACAGCTTTTTGTAGAATTTATTCTAGTCAGTATTCATCCCGTCCAGTCTGAAAACATTTACGGTGCAAGAATAACATTTCCCTCCCAAAGTTTTTGGCTGGCACTCACCAGATAATTCTAAATCTACATTAAAACGGCGAAAGTAAATAAGCCTATGTATACAAAGAAAGCCATATTCAAAGATCTAAACAATTCATGACATTTTATGCTGCCAAATGTTTTGGAGAGTTTTCTTTGGCATTTTTTCCAAAAAAACATTTACAGCGGTAATGAATTTGTCATTTCTGGCATCTTTATTTGCTGAATATCTGAGTAGGCTGCATTGACAGCAATAAATAGCTTAGACATTTCTACACAACCTTAAGAACACTATTCTTTTTTTAATAATCAAAAGAGCCCAAACATTATGTAATTCCTCCGGCACGGGATTGACACAAGCCAAGGTAAACTTTTAAAGTGAGTACAGTAGTTTGGAAGGTGCCACTGAACGTTATGGTTGTCGTCGTAGTTCAAAATCTAAGATCATTTCCTGGACGAATTTGTCCGTGTTTCACTTCGTGCTAATGTTTTGCGAAAGGCATGAACTCATCTTTTCTCCCACAGCTATGGATAACTAGTAGATGAGATTCGGTTATTCAGTACTACTGAGGGAATCAGTCAAGAAGAAAGAAAAAGGAAGGAATACAAAAACAGGATCTTTAATCTGCCTAGAAATGTACTTTGTTACTCTCTCTGACAATGGTGGGAAGTTGGTGATTTACATACAGTTGGTTTTAAATGTTTTTTATCCTGACAACTGATGAAAAAACAAAGATAATGTAGTATACCCAAAATCCATGTAATACTAAGGGGTTTCAACAATTGTTTCTATAAATGATGTGAATTATCATTTGTTTTTTGAATTAGAAAGTAATAATTTCCGAGAAAACAGCAAATCATTTCCGAGAAAACGGCAAATAATTTCCGAGAAAACAGCAAATAATTTCCGAGAAAACGGCAAATAATTTCCGAGAAAACAGCAAATAATTTCCAAGAAACGGCAAATATTACAACTTATATATATATATATATGCCCCTTTGACTGGGGCTTTAGAAAATGCCGACTGCATCTCTGCTTAGTGTTTAGACCCTACCCCCAACAAATATCCCGAATATGATACTAAACACTATTTCTGGGTGAGGCTTCAATCTGAAGTAGTTGTTCATTGGCATTACTCCCAGATCCACTCCAACCCGTGTAGTAGTAAATATTAAGGTCCCATCTATGGATAAAATAAAAAAGGTTTTCTCATTTACTATACTTGAAACCATTTTAATGTGTTAAAAATTTGCAAAATATTATCTTAAATTATGAGCTTGGCAACATTTGAAGAATATTACCCGTGTTGATCCCAGCTAGATTTTACTCTACTATGCATTCTGATGTCTGTGCACAAGAATTAATCACTTAGAATTAATTTCTTAAACGAGATTTGGCTTTAAATAACTCCAATGGGTTGATATGACTTTAAACAAAAAAAAACAGGACGCTAAATATGTCATTTTGATAGTGCAGAATCTGTCTATCTGTCTGTCTGTCTGTCTCTCCATCCGTTCCAATCGTTTACTCCACTGGTAGGTCTTGTTGATAGCATCCGGTGTCCGCTGAGATCTGATGAATGTACATCTTTGCTAGTCTGCAGTGTCAATATGTAAAAGTCCATAAAAGAACGTCACTGATGAGGTCGTTCTTATTTTTTTATTTGTTGGGATAGGAGAGAAGTGGCCATATAGCAGTTGATTCGTGGTGTGTTCCCTCTAGAATTTTCTTAAAACAGCATATCGCAGTCTTGTCTCGTTTCCACGTAGATTTCACTCTACTATGCATTCTGATGTATGTGCACAATAACAATATACATTTTTTCTAATTCAGGTAGTTCTTATGAAAATAGAAACCTACATATGTGTCTATGAAGTAGATAAAGGCATGTTTATTACCTTATATGAATATAAGCATGCAAATATATTATTATGTATCTAAACAATTATTTATATATATATATATATATATATATATACGTTCTTTCATTACTTTGCTCAAGTCAACGGAAAAGAAACGCAAAACTGCGTACTAAATGAAGCGGTTATCCGTCAACCGGAAAACTGTTCATTGGTGAAAATCGACATGATGGGGAAGCAGCATAGGTGGCGCTAGTGTTTTCTATGTCGATGACGTAAACGGAGACCAAACGCTTCATTGAACCTTTCCCAGTTTCACGAGCTTGTTCCCAAAAATGAGCACTACGCCGGTGTAATATATTTCGGTGATGGTATTGTGTAAATGATCCAAAAATATTACTTCTGCTTCGGGCACTCCATGGAATTAGCTTCCCTTGTTTGTTTGTCTGATGTCTTTTTTTCCGCTTTTTTTTTTCACTTTTCTCGTTTTTCTTTGGTAGTTTTGCTCATATTTTCTCCTCTCAAAAATTGTTCGTTGTTCTTTCGCTGTTTCTCTCCCTCGTTTGCGTTTCTTACGGTATTAGTTTTCTTTCCTATACCCTTTATTTTCTTCTGTTATATTTCTCTTTTAATTCTTTTTCTTCTCTCTCTTCTAAAGTTCTCGCGTCCATTTTTTTTTTTTTTGTTCTGTTTTGTTCATTCTTCTCTCTGACGTTTTCCTTACATTTTATCTATTTTCATTATCATCTCATTTTTATAATAGAATGAAAGACAGGATCCCCTTTACCGGTTTTCTTCCTTTTTTTTTTTTTGCTTTTCTAACCTAGTCGGCCCGTCCGCTGACTTTTTCCCTGCAGTAAGACCCCCTACGCTAAAAAACGGATGTCCTTAGTATGACAGAAAACAGCATTTGATATAGCAGTTCCAATTCAGGAACTCTGGCGAGTTTCGAGTAACCCTTTATCGCTATTACTCCCAGGTCTATTCTTAAACGAAGTAGTAGTATGTGTTACTATCCCATATAAGGCTCAATTATGTATATTTACAATCTATTAATAATCGATAGGCGAACTGAAATGGTTACAAGTATTCCTATCTAACGCTAATTATTCTATTTGATATTAATCATTCGTTTGCGCATAATTAAAAAGTTTCAAGTATTTCTATTTAATATTGATAATTCTCTTTATCAAATAATTCATTGAAATATATATAATATGCACATAGCAGTATGATTTCCAATACCTTATAACATTCCTTATAAAATGATGGAAGACTTTGATTTCTCCAATGGATGGAACCCGGCAGGTACCACAAATCCGGGTCAGAGTTAATCTGGGAGTAATGGCAATGAAGGTACTCTCCTTATTCCTCAATATTACTGGAGAGAAGTCACACCATCTGAAGTTGCTTAGCGGCATATCAACGTCACAAATTTGAGGATTTATTCTACTACAGAGGTCCAGTAAGCGTTCAGTGAGATGCTTACCCAGCAAAATTCTCATGGAACTGAAAGAAAATTGTTGAGAGAATAAATTCTTTTCTTAGTAAGGATGTTTTAAATGACAAAAATCTGGCCAAAATTACATCTAAAATCGGGAGTGGCCCATGCAGCTTGTCTACACCTGCACGAAATTGATGTCAACGCAAGCAATGAAACTTATATATATATGTGTGTGTGTGTGTGTGTATGTTCATCATCATGTCGTGCCCCAAGCATGGATATACCTGACCCTCTCTCACCACTTCTCCCTATTGTTCATCGTCTCTGGTAGGTTTTCAAGGCTACATCCCGTATCCTCACATAGCTGCAGAATGTATGTTCGAGTTCGTCGTCCTGCTTTTACCCGGCCATATGTGGGTGTCCATAGAAGTACATCATTTATGAGCTCGTCCCTGCTTCTCCAGCACTGTCCTGCATGTCTGGTTCGTCTAACTTGGATATTTTCGTGATAGGAGGCAGGTGGCCGTATAATTAGTGCCTTGTTGGGTGTTACCGCCAGGACTTGTTCAATATTGCTCGCAACATTCTTGTGTAATTGCCGTCTAGCTTCTTCTCCAGCTGTTTAGTTAGCGTCCAAGTAGTGAATCCATATAGCAGTATCGATACGACCGCTCCCTGGAAGAAACTGCGTTTCCTTTTATCGGTCAGGTCTGATTTCCATATGATTGATAGCTTATCGATAGCTGTCCATACCTTCGTTAGCCGCATGTCGATGTCCTTTTCGGTTGATGAGACGCTGCTTCCGAGGAAGGTGAATTTGTCTGCAAGTTTCAGAGAGGTTCCGTCTAGTGTGGAGATGTCGCCCGTGTGATTATAACTTATATATTCCGTTTTGTGAGCATTGATATGGAGGCCAATGCCTGCGGCGGCTCGTTCCAAACTATGCAGTAGGGTTTCGGCTTGGTTGGGTGTATTTGTCAGAATCTCTAGTTCATCGGCGTAGACGACGTCGGTAATTGTTTTTGCGGTATGATTTCCAATACCTTAAAACATTCCTTAGAAATCATTGAAAACTTTGATTTCTCCCATAGATTGGACCATAGTTAGTACCACAATCCGGGTCTGGGTGGATCTGGGAGTAATGGCAATGAAAGTATTCTCCTTATGCCTCAATATTACCGGAGAAAAGTCGCACCATCTGAAGTTGCTTAGCGGCATATCCACGTCACAATTTTGGGGATTTATTCTAAAATAGAGGTTCAGTAAGATGCTTACCCATCAAAATTCTCATGAAAGTGAAAGAAATTTTTTAAGAGAATAACTTTTTTCTTAGTAAGGGCGTTATAAACGACAAAAATCTGGTTCAAATTACATCTAAAATCGGGAGTGGCCAATGCAGCTGGTGCACATCTTCACGAAATTCATGTCAACGTTAGCAATGGTACTTATATATATATATATATATATATATATATATATATATATATATCAAGTAAATAAGGAGTGCGAATATCCAAAGAATAAGTGCTCAATATTCGGCTATACAATACAAAATATACCTGCGGAACAAAGTATAACTTTAAATGCCATCTGACGAGCTTGAATGGGTGAAATAGATTTTTTTTATAGAAATTGAATAGTATTTCTTAACTTCTTGTTTTATATATATATATATATATATATATATATATATATATATATATATATATATATATATATATAAATGATCATATATATCATATATATATATATATATATATATATATATATATATATATGATCATATATGTATATATATCTATATATATATATGATTGGCACTCCAGTAGATCTCAGTACATGAAAAGAGAAAACTTCAGTAAAAGACGTTAAGATAAACCCCTTATTGTCTTTTCATTGTGCAGAACCCGCCAAAGATTTCAGACACTCTTTTAAGAGAAAAAATAGTTTGAGTAATATGTTACAGATTTTCCTAAAAAAACATTACCGAAAGTAAAGTATTAAGAGTTTTCGCTTATTTAAACTTGTTTCATCATGCAACCCAGAAAATCCCCAAAAATTCAATATTTATGTATAGCTGGAAAAAGTACAATTAAGACTTTCTACCGGGCATTAAATCCAAAAGTATCATTAAAAACTTAGTGCTGGATTTGAACTCGGTTTGTAACATCATTTTTCTAAAAACGAAAAGGGTTTAGACATCGTATATATATATATATATATATATATATATATATATATATATATATATATATATATATATCAGGGGCGGAGACGGGACTAGTGCTATTCGTGCCCGACACGATCAATAAATCGGTCAATGTTATTCAAAATGGATTAAAAATCATCCATAAATTTCAAGCAAACATACTTAGTCTGATTTCAATTAAATTACGTATCTATTCAAGTTTCGATAACTAAGTAGCCAAAAGTTCATAAATTTATCTGGGAATAATACAACGATGCTGTTTTGAACGGATGGACTTTGTCCGGCCACCGTCAGATTCATTGAACATCCCATAAAATCGGCTATAATGTTCAACGCCCGATCCGTGCCAGGCACTAGACCCTTATAAGACCCAGGCACTAGACCCTTATAATAACAGTAATGTTAGAGAAATACGCTTTTGGCTGTAGCCAATAGCAAGAGCAACCCTAACACTGTGCTCAAAAATATTAGCACGTGTGACTGCTGATAGATGTATTGGGAAGAGGGAGAGAGACCGAGAGAGAGAGAGAGAGAGAGAAAGAGAGAGGGGGGATAGCAGATTAGAGCCGTCGCCGACGTCATCATCATCGCTATGGTAAATGTTGGTTAAACGGCATATTTTAATTCGTTTTTTCACTAACAGATGTCTATTTCTTTAATGAATGTTGCATATATTACATTCTGTAACTAAAATTTGTTTATTTGAATACATTTTCAACAAATAATCTTTATTTTAAGCGAAATTGAAACTACTAGCTGTGTCTGTGTATATTGTCATCAGTTTCTTTATTCTAATAAACATATTTTTCTCGTCATGAACATCTTCTCTTTTCTTCTATACTTTTGAAAGGAAAAAAAAGTATCTTATCTACTGTCTTAACAAGACTACAAATTATATAGTATCTTGATTGTTTACCAAAAAAACACCATGCAAGGTACGTTTATCAATCTGTGCTATACAATGGAGAATCCCGCAATAGCAACTATGATGACTTACTTTTGGTCCACGGACCACGGGTTGGGAACTGAAGTTGACAGAGGGCTGCGGTGGGGTCACGAGTAGCAAAAATAGGCTAGAGCCGCCACTGATATATATATATATATATATATATATATATATATATATATAATGTTTATTTTCTTTGTTTAAAGGAATATTTTTCTTTTGGCCTCCATGTCAATGCTCACAAAACTGAATATATGTGATATAATAAAACAGGCGACATTTCCACACTTGAGTGAAACTCTCTCAAACTGGTAGACAAATTCACCTACCTCGGAAGCAGCGTCTAAACAACCGACAAGGACATTGACATACGGCTAACGAAGGCATGGACGACTATCGATAGGCTTTCGATCGTATGGAAATCAGACCTGACCGATAAAATGAAACGTAGTTTCTTCCAGGCAGTGGTCGTGTCGATACTGCTATATGGATTCACTACTTGGACGCTAACTAAACGGCTGGAGAAGAAGCTAGACGGAAATTACACAAGAATGCTGCGAGCAATATTGAACAAGTCCTGGCAGCAACACCCCACAGTGCACCACCTATACGCCCACCTGCCTCACATAACGAAAACTATCCAAGCTAGACGAACAAGACATGCAGGACACTGCTGGAGAAGTAAGGACGAGCTCATCAGTGATGTACTCCTATGGACCCCCCACATATGGCCAAGCTAAAGCAGGACTACCAGCTTGAACATGCATACAGCAGCTATGTGACGATACGAGATGTGGCCCTGAAGACCTACCAGAGGCGATGAACGATAGAGTGGAGTGGCGAGAGAGGGTCAGGTATATCCATGCTAGCGGCACGACATGATGATGAAGGAAATATTCAAATACAGTCTTGTAGGATATAATATGAAGGGAATATTCAAATACGGTCTTGTAGGATATAATATGATGAAGGGAATATTCAAATAGAGTCTTGTAGGATATAATCATTGATACTATTTAACCAATAGCTGGTGGTCATAAGGGGGTTCAATTCACAAAGTAAAGAGAATATGTAAAAAGATATATAAATTAAGTATATATTACCTTTAAAAATTACTCATATTTTTCTAATAATATTCATTTTAGCAGACCCTGTAATTTTTCAAAAATTTTAGATCTGCACCTTCTTCCTTGGTCTGCTGAAATAAAAATTATTACGAAAAAATATGAGTAATGTTTAAAAATTTTACTTTTATATGGAATTATATTTTACATCTAATTCTCTTTTGGCTTTCGAATTATATGGATATTGAAAAAAGAAAATCCCAAAATAGAATCGTTCCCTCCATCGTCTTTCTTATATATATATATATATATATATATATATATATATATATATATATATATATATCTGACACAACTTTTTATCAAAATAATTCTCATACTTCATGCGGAGTTTTTATTTTAAAACTAATTTTTCTGATATATTTTCTTTCCTGAATAGATTCTATGCTTAATTTGGTATACTGCAGTGCCAAGGGAAGAATACTATTTTGTTGTATCAGTGACAAAAAATGTCTGCCTACCTGTAAAATCAGTAATCTGTATTTTGCGGTTTACCAGGATTCGCAAACTATATATTTCCTCTTCGTAGGAATTATATAACACTTTAATGATTGAAGGAGTACCTGTAGTGTAGTGATTAACGTGTTGGATTTTGATTTTATATTAACTGAGTTCGAATTGAAGTCAAACTGTCAAGGAATAACATTCTTGAAAAAGTTAAGAATGCATTATTCCTCCCAACAATGGGATTCACAGAACCACCAAGCTTAATATTCCCTTAAATAAGTAAACTGAACCAAAACAAAAGTAAAAGTAAAGTGGCGACTGTAGTCGAGGGCAACCCGAAGGCTCCCTTTTCAATAGCTACTACACCAAGGTGTAGGGAAGGGCGCTACTCCTTCCACTAGATTGCTCCAATTTACCCTTGATACGTACCTGTGTTGTGTGTGTTAAGCAAGGAGGTATCAAGTACCATTTTTCAAGTCTTTGGTATGACTGGACCTGGGATTGAACCCAGATTTCCTGGACCATTGGCGACAAAGTAAACATTTATTATTGATATCAACCTTTATTCCAAAATTTACTTCATGGACAATCAAATGACAAATTAGGATTCCACAATATAATCAATATTATTAAAACGCAGCATTGCTGAAAGGTTCTTGACACAACGAAGATATTGCCTAGTCAGCTGGGGCTGTAGAATACACAGACTGTATTTCTCCAGAGGAGTAAGATTCCCTAACGAGGGCTCAGTTGACTTGAGTTGTAGTATACAGCGACTGTATCTCTCCAGAGGGGTAAAACGCCCTCGACAAGTGTCCTGGACATAACACTAAACAATCTAACGGTTTAGCTCCATTAATGCTGGGGATTAGGAGAATGCAGGGTACCCCTTCATTGTGTAGGAATGCGGAGAACCCCTTTATTGCCATCGCTCCCAGGTCCACTCTGGCTCAGTGAGCTAGCACCTGATAAAGTCCTGTCTATGAGTCAAATATAACTAATCTGCATACCTATGCAAAACTGAATTGCTTAGAATAGAAATGTTTTCACCACGTACTTATGCTAAACTGAATTGGTTGAAATTGTACTGTTTTTGTATGCTAAACTGAATTGTTTGAAATAGAACTGTTTTAACATTGAAACTGTACTTACGCTAAACAGAATTGTTTGAAATAAAACTGTTATGACAAAAACTATACTTATAGTAAATTGAATTGTTTGAATTAGATCTCTTTGATATAACTGAATAGCTTGAAATAGAAATATTTTTAACAATTAAACTTTGTGCTCATGCTTATGTTAAATTGACTTGTTTGAAATAGAACTGTTTATTTGTATAAAAAAGGACTTGATATTAAAGAACCTATAAACGATATGCCGTAAAACCCTTGAATAAAGGTTATTTTTGTTGGAATTTTTATTAATATCTTAAAGAAAAGGGGAAGAAAAATGATCCATTTCAAGATGAATATAAGAAAAATGAAATTGCTTTCACTGATATTCACTGAGATTCGGTTTTTGGTTTGATCACCAACTTTTCAGTTCTACATTTATTCGCACAGAAAGTCTGCACTTTATCTTTGCCTCGTTTTTTACTAACTATTTATACATATTTTTACTTATATCATCATGTCGGTACTTCCTTTTATGATTACAATGTTTTCATTCATATATCTTGTGTTTAACCGTTCTTTTACTTTTTTTTATGGTCTCTTTTATCAACATTTGTTTTCTGTCTTTTTTTCATATTATTATATGCCCTCGTTACATTTTTTTCTTTATTTTACATGTTGGATTTTTCTTTCTTCTTCTAATTATATATATATATATATATATATATATATATATATATATATATATATATATATATATATATGCACAGTTAATATAAAAAGTCATTTGCCACGTTTTTACATCAATTTCTATTCAATATTTCTGTCCTTTCATTCGACTTCCATACAACTCATTCCATTCTAGCCTCTCTGCGTATTTTCCCCTATATAGGCTCTTGAATGGCTCATATTTGTACGGTCTGCATTTGTGCTGTTATAAATACAACAGAACAATGTTTGAAGTACAAATGGCTCACCGGAGCGCATAGCACTAGTCGCAAAAGCGGGACTATGCTTAAACAAAAAAGAAATGCGCTACTAAGTTAGGAAACATTATATATATATATATATATATATATATATATATATATATATATATATGCCAACCCCTTCGCACACTCAAGATGCAATGCAAGATAAATTCTTAGCAGAGTTTAAAAGGTTTAAATTCAGAGTTTTCCTTCTCCTAGATTGGTTGCAATGGCAGGGGTAAACAGCACAGCCTGCAGTTCTATTTACACATAGATGGAGGAGCATTGTTTGATAGATACGTTCTCCAAGGTTATTAGAGCTATGAGAAATTCAAACAGCTTCGACCAGGATTTGAAAGAGAGTCACCGTGTTATTTTCCGACGATGATTATCATTACCTCAGGAACACTCTGACTATATATATATATAATTCGAGAAAAATAGTCCGAGGATTAGACTAGATGGTTTAAAATCCCAGGAGTATGTGGAATATCCACTGGAGTGCACAATGTCTACGGCTTTTTTATTTATAAATAATTTCAGATTGAATATATATCGAAAATAACGCGAAGGGCAAAAATATTATTCATATAAATCAGACGAAAAAGCATTCAATTTTGTATTTTCATTATAAATTTATTTCGGTCTAACAGATTGTATTGTAATGTCAACTGTTTTTTTCCATTAAAGAGGTCACAATACCTTCTATAAAACCGAAATAAATTTATAATGAAACTACAAAATTGAATTATTTTGGTCATATATATATTCTAAAAAAAAAAAAAAAATACCTACTATAAAACCGAAATAAATTCATAATGAAACTACAAAATTGAATTATTTTGGTCATATATATATATATATATATATATATATCAGACATTAGACCTGGGTTCAATCCGAGGTAAAGTCATACCAAAAACTCAAAAAATGGTACTTGATGCTCCCTTGCTTAACAACTCAGTATTATAATGTAAGAATCAAGGGTAAAGTGGAGCAATCCAGGGATAGGAGTAGCACTTTCTCCTACACCTTGGTGTAGTAGCTATCGAAAACGGAGCATTCAGGCTCCCCCCGACTACGCCATCTTTACTTATATATATATATATATATATATATATATATATATATATATATATATATATATAATTTTATTTAAATATATATTTGAAGAGTGTACGTGCACATTCTTTAAAAGCAAATTTAAAGTATTATTGTTTTTTAACTAAATTTCAACTCAATTCAATAGTAGGTTAGGTTAGAAGTAACTACTTAATATATCATTAATTAACATACACATTCTTTAAATACATAATTAAGTTTTAAAAATTTCTTATTCAATTTAACTTCGGATTAGAAATTAATATTAAATGCATTGTTTGTATTTCAGAAATAAGATTCGTTAGGTCCACTGAAGTCACCTCTCTTCTACATGGCGTTTAAACACCCCATCATGGCACCATAGTATTTGTCGCTGCCTCCCACCAGACACGACTTGACACAAGGTCAAAAGCCGAAGGCCAATTAAAGTGGGGATAAAGGGGAGGGGAAGGTCGGGAAGGAGCCGAGACTCGAACCCTGCTTGTCAGTGCTGCTCATCGGCTCACTTAGTGCAATGTGAGCCTGATGAAGCAAGCAGTTTCACGAACCCAAATGTGAGTCCGGGCACGTATGCCAGTTTACGGCTTAAACTAGACCCCCATCATGGCACCATATTTACAACACCAAACATAGCGTTTTAACACTCCACGTCACACCATGTTTATAACGTCCAAACATTTGAATATACAACACCGATTCCAAATCATAAAAATCTCTGGTGGTGAAATTTTCTACATCGAAATCAATCAGACCCGGAATAATCATTTTGCATTGCAATAGCGTTCAAAATAAATAAAATAAAATAAAGTATATATATATATATATATATATATATATATAATTTGAAAAAAAATACACAGGAATGCAATGTCCTGGAAGATTCTTTTATTCAATTATTCGCCAACATTAAATATTTTGGATTTTAGACGTTTATCAGGTCGTGCAAGTAATCAAATCAAGTTAAAAATATGAGAAAAAAAATTAATCATTCTATTTACTTTCGTCGCGAATAAACGTGTTCGAACTCCAGTCGTGCCATTATATTCTTTTTCAAAATAATGGCATTGGAAAAGGTTAGAACTCCTTTCTCTCCCTCCCCTGGACTTGTATCAAATATTACTATTATTGTTATTCGATGAAAAGATTTTGACATTCGATAATCGAGGAAGTTTTATATGCGATAAAAAATAAACCATCTCTCGATGAGTTGACATGACGTTAAAATCAATTGACCAGGTAAACTCATTTCTTTGTTTAAAAGTAAATAATTTATTCCAAAACTATTATAAAAGACAATCAAATAGTTCAAGTGTCGCATATTGCACCATTGGACAAACAACGGACTCGCAGATATAAAAAAAATATATCTTATATTTTTATTCTTCGATGGTGACGATTGTGTGTTATTGGAATACAGCCAGAGAGAGTTCGCACATATTTTTCTTCTGTGGTACTATTTACCAACCCCTCCGCTCGGGCAGGATATGACACAAGGTCAATTTTTAAGTGGACTAGTTGCCTAACCAAGGCTGAAAAACCTAGTCTGTCCTACTATTTACCCATAGCTGGAGGGAGAATAATTGGATTCATACCTTCCCCAAGGGTATTAGTGCTATGTGAAATGCAATCAGTCTCATCCAGGATTTGAACTCGTGTCGCCGTGTCCATTTCCTACGACGATAACGACTACACCACTTCTGTGGTGAGGACTCTTTTTGTGAAATAGTGTGACGGCCAGAGAACACACACACAGAGCTGACAGGTCCGCTTGAGTGACCAAGGCGCCTGTGGTCTTGCAATGGTTAGCAAGCTCCACTAGCAAACCTACACGAGTGAGTTCGAGTCTCATTGGGTGCCCCTTTAATATGGCCTTGTGTCAGATCTAAGCAAAAAGCTTTGTAAATTACCGCTTGAGTGACCAGCGGGTTTCTTCCTTCTCTTGAGCGACCAGCGGATCTCCCCCTCGCTTGAGCGACCAGTAGATCTCTAACTTTCGCTTAAGCCCCCAGCGGATCTCTGCTCTCAGTCCAAAATTACAGACCTTATATTGTATCTCAAGTCCCATGCGGAAACATGAACATCCACTTCGCTTCACGTATTTTCTGTTTATTGCTAGTTATCACAACTTACATAATTCCGTTTGTTTTTTTCGGTAATTTGTTGATCTTATCTGCGAACGGAAATACCTTTTATTCTATCCACACACAATAAATTACCTTTTTCTCTTTCCTGTGAAACCACTTTGTTGATGTTATCTTGCGACTGCATTGAATCTGCTAAGTTCATCGTTGCCTGCTAAGCTAGTATATTACCCAAGCTGGTTCAAGGATACAACTCTTCCGACACAATCTTAGTTTCAACTAATATATGTTCGATAGTGGTTCTCTGAAACTGGTGAACAAGTTCATCGACCTAAGAAGCAGTGTCTCACCAACCGAAAATGATTTCACATGACTAACAAAGTCATGGACCGTTATCGATAGTCTATTGGTCATAGGGAGGTAAGACCTGGCCAAAAAAATCAAAAAAAACTTTTTTTTTCAAGCAGCGGTTGTGTCTGTACTGCTGTATGGATGCACCACGTGGACGCTGACTGAACGTACGTAGAAAAAGCTTGATGGTAATTACACAAGAATGCTACGAGTTATATTGAACAAGTTCTGGAAGCAACATCTCTCAAAACAACAGCTGTACGGCCACCTCCTTCCCAACACGAAAAAAACATCCAAATTAGACCAACCAGATATACAAGACACTACTGGAGAAGTAAGTATGAACCCATAAGCGATCTACTCCAGTGAACCTCTTCACAAGGACGAGCAAGAATTAAACAACCAGCTTGAACTTATATACAACCACTCTGTACTGATACATGATGCAGTCTGGAAGACCGACCGAGAGCGATGAAAATCCGTGCTAACGGCATGACATGATCATCATGATGATGATGACTGTCTACTTATATTGCGCTTGTTTTCGTTTGTTTATACACTTTCTTAAACTTAGATACACACAGCTTCAGTATTATTATTAAATGTCAACACATTTCGATTTTGAGTGTCCATATTACTTTCAGTAATCTTAATCTTCGTTTAGATCATGTTAACGTATTCACAGTATTATACACGTGATATTACATATATTTATATCATTGGAGATGTACGTAGTGTTACAGTAATATTTGTATAAATTTGTAATTGAATAAATTAACCAATTTTCGTACAAATTATCTCAAATCTTAACAGCTAATGTATAGAAACAATCCAAATTATAGCTACTATTTAAAAGCATTTTCTTTTTTCGATGATTGAAATTTTTCTACCTAAAAAGCAAAAAAAAGTATCAAATAGTAAATATTGAATTTTTTTAGCTGTTTTTACACATGCTGTCAAAATTTGATTGTGAATAGATATGTAACTAAAGGAGTCATAAATATATAAAAAGGAATTATACATTGTGGTATCTAACCCGATCAGTAGTGAATACGGTATAAGCTTCGATGAAAGAAATCGTTTTCAAAAGGTAAATGTTTGGGTAAAAGTTCAAAATATATACATTTATAAGAAGTACACACATGAGATTATAAACGTTAATATATGTAAACAAGTTTGGATTAGCGGATTGTTTATTTATTTTAAATATTCAAGTGAAGACGTTCAAATCTTTTCGCTAGTCTTTTTACTTCTGGGTCAATTTGGTAAAGAAAGAACCTAATATTATATTTCGAACTTTTCCCTGGTCATTATACATATATTGGGTGTTTCTAAAGATAGACTTGCCCAGTCGACTTGGACTGTTGAATATGACGACTTCTTTTCTGCTGAGGGGTAAGACTCACCAACAACGAGTGTCCTGGATATGAAACTAAACAATAACAAGGTGAGGTTCCCGTAATTCTGGTACTTTGGGGAATGCAGAGTAATCCTTCATTGCCATCGCTCACAGGTCTACTTTGGCCCGGGGTAGTAGCACCTGATAGGGTTCTATCTATGAGTTAAAAGAGCTAAACTATGTACTTATGCTTAACTGAATTGCTGGAAATAGGTATTTTTCTTTTTACTTTTGAACTGCGTACTTATTCTAGACTCAAGTGTTTGAAATGGAACTGCTTTTTGTATGCTAAACTGAATAGCTTGAAATACAACTGCTTTGACATTTAACTGTATGTAAATAAAAACTACACATAATCTAAATTGAATTGTTTGAATTAGATTTGTTTGACTAAACTGAATAGTTTGGATTCTTTTTGACAATTAAACTGGGTACTCATTTTAAACTGAATTGTTTGAAATAGATATGTTTATTTGTATAAAATTGATTTGGCATTAAATCACCAATAAACGTTGATATGCCATAGATTCAAACAAACAAACAAACAAACAAACAAAGATCCATGGTATTCTTAATTTAATAACTTGACCTATTCTTGTTCAAATGATCTCAAATTTATCAGCATGTGTAGAAACAACTCAATTCGATGTTTAATAACTAAACGTATTCTTCCAGTCAATAGCATGTCTACATCAAAACGAATAAGGAAACTTAGATTTGGAGTTGTTTCTCCACACGCTATTAAGATATGTAATCATTTGAACGAGAATTGTTCAAGTTCTTAGATAATAGAATGATACCATTTTTTCCTTAAGCTGTTGTATATTGACCTCCAACCCGGCGAAACATGCCATTCCAAAGACGCGTGAAGTTGCATATTCCGTTGGCCAGTTATGGGAAGAGATTGACTGGACGTAAAACAATGATATAACTCGGTGTACAGGAAGTTCGAGACAGTTAGAGAGAAGATGCTGTCGAGAGAACCAGCACCCAGAGAGGCTGGACCACTAGGCCTCCGGTTGAGCAGCCCAGGAGAAGGGGAAAAAACGCTGTTATGCCCATAAGAGTGGGGGTCAATATGTTGCAGTTCTGTTCAGTCTCCAACACCCTCTCACACACAACACTTTCAATAAAGTGAGAGGTATATTTTTCTAAAGAACTGTGTCGCATGTCTTTATTGTGTTCATTATGTTTCTGCATGTATATGTGTATAGTTGCATATGTATTATGTGGCTATGCAACAAAGCAACCTATATTATTTCTGCACAAATATGCTACAACCATTAAAGATAGACATTTCAACTGTTTCAAAGAGTAGCAAATCTTTATGACCTCATGATTTGTGGACTGAAAATATATGATAATTGGTGATATCACGAAATCAAATGATTGTCATCTTTTTTAAGGGAAGTTAAAGATATTCCATATCACTGTTCGAAAAAATTTACGAGGTGCATACGATAAGTTTCCAGATTTTTTTCGTATGGACACTTTTATTGATAGTACGCACATGAAACTCTAGTCACCTTCGAAGTAATCTCCTCTGGCTGCAGTGCACTTGTTGTACCGGTCCAACAACTTCTCAAAGGCCCCATGGACGTCCTCTTGCGTGTGCGTGTCAATAACCTCCGTCACAATCTCTTTCATCTCCACAATTGTCTCATAACGACAGCCTCTGAGCTTAGGAAATAAGCAAAAGTCACAGGGAGCAAGGTCTGGACTATAGGGAGGGTGAGGAACTGTCTTGATACCCATCTTAGTCAAATAGTCTGTGACAAGGATGGAGTTAGGGACTGGTGTATTGTCCTGGTGGAAACACCACTGACCCGATTTAAATAGTGCTGGCCTCTTCCGACGGAATCTCCTCCTGAACTCCCTTAAAACCTCAACATAATAACGCTAAGACTAACCCTAACCGTTTGACCAATCAACTCTGGTCTATTGACTTCCTTACTCCTCCCTCACCTCTCATCATCCCCCACAAACTCCCTGTCTTCCTTGAATCTCTTATACCACTCGAAAACTGATGCTTGATTCATACAAGATACTCCAAAAGCAGTCTGAAACATTCTATACGTTTCTGGGGCATTTTTCTAGGTTTAAAACGGAATTTTATTGCATATCGTTCTTTTAAAATGTAAGATATCATTTTTGAAATTCACAAGCTGTAATTATCAGGCTTTAGTAGGGTGTATTCCAATTCATGCTGTAGCTGTTCCTTTGAACCTGAAATAATAAAAATTGATCAGTCATCTCATAAGATGTATAGCAATAACATATTGAATTTTCAAGAGTCTTCACCAATTTTAAATGCCCATACGAAAAAACTCTGAAAACTTGTCGTATGCACCTCGTAACACACATTTATTTCATCCTTAAAAAGGCAACCAACAGTTATATGCAATTAACTTTCATAAATAACGAAAAAGCAGGGATCTGAGGGAAAAAAACGAAAACATTAAAAATATCAATTTTTGAATATTAAAAATCTGAAAAATAACGCAAAACAAGTAAGAAAAATATATCAAAATACTATACAGAGATTATATATACATTCAAAGTGTTACGCGATAATTTCGAATAAGATAGCGTGAGCATTACCCGTCAAATTTCAAAGAAATCCACATATTAACCGGAATAAATTAAACCCAAATAAAATAGTCTACTACGCAAAAATATTTATATTTATTAAATAGAATTTAATAATGAAACATTACTGAACTTTTTTCTAGTGTTTTTAGATTCTTTCAGGAGATTAAACTTACCTTGTCTGCGGATAACAAATGTTAGTCGGAGCAGACAGGAATTTTCCAAAAAATACTTCTATTCCTTTCTTGATAACATCCAAGACTTCGGAAATAATCTCAGCCTCTATTTCTAGGCCTTTGTATTTGAAGATATTTTTTTATCATTATTCGAGTTATCACGCAAGTACTGTTTGACTTCACCAGAGTCCAAGTGATAGCAAATGTCTTTATATCTTCAGGATTATTTTCAGTGACCTAAGTTGAAATCCTGGACGAAGATGTGTTTCACACTAGGTTTTTGTCCTTGATTAAGGCTTGCATCGTAACGTACTTCAACAGATACTGTTAAGTACAAGAAAAAAAGGGATCTTTAATCTTACTAAGATAACCAGTCTGAAAGAATAAACACAGACACACATGCACGCACACACTGAAGTGGAAGTCAACATGGAGCGATGGTTAAAGTGTTGGACTACAGAATCGGAGTAAACGAGTTCGAATACCAGCTGCACCACTACGTTCACTTTCGAACTTTTACTATTGAGAAAGGCATGAAACCTCTTACTCTTCCAGCTGTGCGTTAAATAGTTCTACAACTGATATTCTGTAAGGATCCCCAAGACATTAAATAACGTACGTTTTGACATTATACCTGAAACCTAGGAATTCAAACCAGCTGGAATCTGCTAAAAATATCAATCTTCTATCATATATTGTGCATGAATATTTATCTGGGGCTGATGTGCCTTCGTCTGTACAATGTCCCTCAAAGCTGTCCAGTATTTCTCTGCAGATTTGAATATGAATGCATGACCCTAACTCAAGTCCATAACGGAACAAACAGTCGATTAGGAAAAAGCCTTAAAGATATGCTTCTAAACAGAGGACGGGTGTGTGACACTTCGCAAAATGACGCTGTGTGTGTAGAGTTCTCACGTGTAGCGAGATTCTCTGAACTAAAATTAACCAACTGCTAGGTATTTGAGCTTATCTTTTCCTGGTTCTTCTAAGTGGATGCTTCTAGCGACAGACTATATGTATGCTGGGGTAAATCTTTCTTACTTCCATGGCTTGGGTCACTCACAAACTGTACATAAAATATTTCCAGACAGTATGTCTCCTGGTAACTATAAAAAGTGTAATCATAAAATTGAAGCCTTTTAAGTCACGGTTCAGCTTAATCTAACTGTCTCCATTTCGACTGCCAAAGGTGGATAAGTTGCTCAAGCACAAAATATATACGGGCTCATAAACACACATTCAACACATCCACGAAAATACGTTTAAGTCTCTACATGGATAAACATATATATATATATATATATATATATATATATATATATATATACATTGATATGTACACCAGCCACGTCGGTTTGGGCTGTAGAATACACCGACTGCTTCTCGGCTGAGTGGTAAGCATCACAAACGAGTGTCCTGGTTATGACACTAAACAATCTGATGGTGATGATCCAGTAATGCTGGGGCTTTGGGGAATGTGGAGTATCCCTTTATTGCATTTGTACTGGGAGCACCTGAAAATGCACTATCTTTGGGTGAAATAGAACTGTTTGACATTTAAACTGAGTGCAAGGGTAAGATAAAATGAATCGTTAGAAATAGAACTGTTTCATCCTTTAAATGTGTTTACATTAATGACTGACGTTTGATTAAATTATTAGTGATAAATAGCAATGTATTGAACTATTTAACTTTGTTGACGTATGTTTTAAAATCATATATATATATATATATATATATATATATATATATATGTTTAAACTGGATTTGGCATTTAATAACCTACAATGGTTGATAGGTCATAAAACCCAAACAAACCAAACTTTATATATATATATATATATATATATATATATATATATATATATATATATAACAATGGTTACCCTATGACCATACACATATGTACACAACCGCATATACATACATACATAGATACGTATATACATGCATTTACTCACTAGTACATATGTGCCTACACACATCCAGGCACGTATGACCAACTTTATATACAACCACTCAAAGGTCCATAGTATCACAACTGTTTCCGTTACAGCTCATTGTTCATCATCATCGTCATCATCATCTTCATCATGACGTGCCTCTAGCACGGATATCCCTGAACCTCTCTCGCCACTTCTCCCTATCGTTCATCGCCTCTTGTAGGTCTTCAGGGCTACATCCCGTATCCTCACATAGCTGCTGTCCGTATGTTCGAGCTGGTTGTCCTGCTTTTGCCCGGCCATATATGGGGGCCCATTGGAGTAAATCACTTATGAGCCCGTCCCTGCTTCTCCAGCAGTGTCCTGCGTGTCTGGTTCATCTAACTTGGATAGTTTTCGTGATAGGAGGTATGTGGCAGTATAGTTGTTACTTTGTGGGGTGTTGCCGCCAGGACTTGTTCAATATTGCTCATAGCATTCTTGTGTAATTGCCGTCTAGCTTCTTCTCCAGCCGTTTAGTTAGCGTCTAAGTAGTGCATCCATACAGCAGTATCGATACGACCTCTGCCTGGAAGAAACTGCGTTTCATTTTATCAGTCAGGTCTGATTTCCATATGATTGATAGCTTATCGATAGCTGTCCATGCCTTCGTTAGTCGCGTGTAGATGTCCTTTCCGATTGATGAGACGCAGCTTCCTGGGTAGGTGAATTTGTCTACTAGTTTCAGAGGGGTTCCGTCTTGTGTGGTGATGTCGCCTGTTTGATTATAGCACATTTATTCCGTTTTGTGTGCATTGACATGGAGGCCAATGCCTGTTGCGGCTCGTTCCAAACTATGCGGTAGGGTTTCGGCTTGGTTGGGTGTATTTGCCAGTATCGCTATGTCATCGGCGTAGTCGGCGTTAGAAATATCTGGCAGTGTTGATTTTAACATATATTTTATCTATAAAAGTTGAAGACAAAGATATTTTGTTAATTTTCTAAATAATTCTTTCATATAATAATTATGTTTGTTGTATTAAAATTAGAATATTCTTGTTGTCCACTTAATGATAATAATACTTCCAGAACTGAATTTTGAGATAGCAATCAATGAGAATATATTTCAATTATTAGAACCTATTAAAATTATTTTCGTTATGTATAGATACTTAACCGGCCTTAGCTGGGTCATCTAGCATTCGTGCCGGGTGGCGTATCAAAATCAATGGCTGGTTCGAGGCCGAAAGGCTCACAGCTTCGGCTGGGCCACCTTCGGGTGAGCGAGCTGCAACATTGACACCTTTGTCTCGTATGTATAGCACTAGACCTTGCTGTCTAGTTTAAGCTATAACCTGGCATCTGTGCCCAGATCCAGATTTGGGTTCGTGATACAGCTTGGCTGATTAGGCCCATATTGCACTTAGTGGGTCAACGAGCACTATAGACCAGCAGGGTTTGAGTCTCGGCTCGTTCCCGACCTTTCCCTCCCCTAAATCTCCACTATAATGGGCCTTCGGGTCATTGACCTTGTGTCAACTCCTGTCTGGTGTGAATCAGCGACAAATATCATACTGAACTGGCTTATTGGCCTACTGAGTAGAGTGTTCGCGATTGGCCTGGGAGACATGGGTGCAATCCCAGGTGAACTCATGCCAAAGACTTTGAAAATGGTTCTTAAGGTACGTATCAAGGGTAAAGTAGAACAATCCAGGTAAAGCAGTTGCGCCCTACCCTACACCTCGGTGTAGTAGCTATTGAAAAGGGAGCCTTCAGGTCGCCCTCGACTACGGTCGCCAAATTTACTTTTATAGATACTTATCCCGCAGTTTATAAGTATCTTCCACTGGGGTAGTGTAGCGTTGCTGGCATCTCAAGCATGGTTAGCAAAGAGGAAGGCATAGGGGCAAGTTGAAAAGATGACAATATATTCTAATCAGAAAATGAAAAATCAAAGATGTGGTCCAGGAAAAATCCCACACGTTTTATTCTCAAAATATTCCTCTGGTCTGGTCTCTAATATAAGAAAACATAGAGTAATATGCTCAAGTCGATCAAGGAATGATCTATTCTTTAACAAATTGTTCTCTGCCAAATTGTGGGCAGTTTAACCAGGGCCCAAAATGGTTCTTTCTCCTGGTAGGTCATTAAACGCTTCTTTTAAAAAAATTCGTGTGTTACTATCTTCTGCATCAACCGTATGAGTCCCCGTGAGGCGGCTACAACATGACGCAATCAATATATTTATCATCATTCACAAATACATCAAAACCAAATGTGTTCCGATCGCTTGAGTATGAAAATATAAGAAATTCTTGGTTGATTGCTTGGTTGTTTGAGTTTTATGGCATATCAACTTTTGTAGGTTGTTTAATAGCAAATCCATTTTTATTGAAATAGAACTGACTATTTCAAAGAATTCAGTTTAGTTAGAGCATACTCTTCTATTTTCATAAAATATACTTATTGACAGTTAAACTATTTTAAACAATTCATTTTAGGATAAGTGAGCAGTTTAAATAGATTTTGTTTAAACATTTAAATTTCTAAACAGTTCTATATTAAATATATCAGTTTAGTGTAAGTACAGTTTCAATGTAAAAAAAAAACAGTTCCATTTGAAACAAATCTGTTTAGCATGACTATGCAGTTTAAATGTAACTACGGTCAAAAACATTTCTGTTTCATGCTATTCAGTTTAGTCAAACAGTTCTAATAAAAACAATTCAGTTTAGTATAAGTATGCAGTTAGTTCTATTTAACCCATAGATAGGGCCCTATCAGGTGCTACCACTACGGGTTAGAGTGGACCTGGGAGTTATGGCAATAAAGAGGTACTCCACATTCCCCAAACCTCTGGAATAACTGGAACCCCACCATCAGATTATTTTGTGTCATATCTATGACACTCGTTTTGGAGGGGGCTCTTATCCCTCTGCAGAGTTGCAGCCATAGCCGACTGGGAAAGGAACTGCTTGTCTGAGGCAAAAGTTTTGTAATAATATGGTATATATTTGTTAGCAGCGATTATATCCCGTGACTGAAGTTGTTCAGGCAGAGGAATGTACCTGTAACGTGTGCTAGTTTGATAGTAGTTGATCCGTTCCAACGTTTTTTTTTTCTAGTAGAAATCAGTATTTAGCTTGCCCAATCGGCTGGGACTGTAGAATACTCACACAGCTTCTCTGCAGAGATGTAACCCCCCACCGCAACGAATGACCTCGATATAACACTAAACAATCTGATAGTGAGGTTCCAGTGATTCTAGAGCTTTGGGGAAAGCGGAGTTCTCCTTCATTGCCATTGCTCCCAGGTCCACTACAGCCCGGATTGATAGCACCTGATAGGGCTCCATCTATGGGATGAATAGAACAAACTGTTTACTTATGCTGAACTGATTTGTTTGAATTAGAAATGATTCCCAAAACTGAATTGCTTAATTAGAAATATTTTGATAATTAAAAGGCGTGCCCAGTCAGCTGAGGCTGTAGAATACACTGACTGCACCTCAGCAGAGGGGTAAGACCACCCCCTAACGCGTGTCCTGTATATGACACTAAACAATCTGATGGTGAGGTTCCAGCAGTGCTGGAGATTTGGGGAATGCAGAGAACCCCTTCAATGCCATCGCTCCCAGGTCCACTCTGGCCCGGAGGGGTAGCACCTGATAAGGCCCTATCTATGGGTTAAATAGAACTAACAGCATACTTATGCTAAACTGAATTGTTTGAGTAAACTGAATAGCTCGAAATAGAAATGTTTTTGACAATTAAACCGTACTTAAATTTAAACTGTGTGCTCATGCTAAACTGAATTATTTGAACTAGAACTGTTTTTCGACATTAAAACTGTATTTACACTTAATTGAATTGTTACATATAACTGCTTGAATAGTTTGAAATGGAAATATTTTTGACAATTAAACTGTGTACTTATGCTAAACTGAATTGTTTTAAATAGAACAGATTTAATTAAAAATGGATTTGGCATTAAACAACCCACAAAGCTTGATATGCCATAAAACCCAACAAACCAAACCAAACCAAACCATAAGTAAAAAGCATGCTTATGCTAAAAAGAATCGTTTGCAATGGAACTGTTTTTGACATAGAAGCTGTACTTTGAATTGTTTAATAGAGAAATGTTTTGAGAGTTAACAATGTGTACCCAAAATCTGTACTTATACTAAACTGAATTAGCTGAATTAATACCGTTTTGACAATTATACTGTGTTCTTATGCTAAACTGATTTGTTTAAAATAGAGCTTACTATTTGCATAAAAATAGGTTCGGATTTAAATAACCTACAAAGTTGATATGCCATAAAAACCAACCGAACAACCAACTTGATTTTACCCTGAAATTCACGAAGATGAACGTGCAAGGTATTCTAATTCAGAAACTTATGCGAAATAGGTTTGAATTGTTCTCTAACGCCGGGTAAGCAAATCGAACAATTTGTTGAGAGTGATGTGAAGTTGGAGCTGATCAAACTACAGCAATCGGCTGAAAAAATTTTGATTGGATTCCAAGAAAATGGACAATCTGGCAGGGTCAAATAGGCTTGAAACTATGGATTTCGGGGCAATGCTCCTCATCATACTGATCCGTTGAGTAACAAGGCTGGTATCTCACAGACCAGAGTGGTTCTTCACCTTTAAGATATCAGTGAAAGCATTTGCAGCTGCCAAATTGAACCTAAAATACTCCAAAATATTTTGACTGCCGTAAAGATATAAATCAGTAGTAACTGTTTATGAAAATAGGAGCTAAAATGACCATAATAGTGAAAAGGCTTTTAAAGGAGCCTCGTAATTAGAGTAGAAGAAATATCGAAAGATCTTTACAAATAGAAGGAACTGCAATAAACAATACAGGTAGGCCATGTAGCGAAGAATAAGGACTATATAGGAAAGTCATTAATCGTCAAATGACAGATTAAAAAAACGCACTAACAGCTAAAGACGTTGAGAATGATTACCATTTATGCCTCGGAGAAAAACTATGCACTTTAGAAAACGTAGATGTCAGTAAGAGGCAAAACCGTAAAGCAAAGCCCATTTTAAAATGTCAACACCTGAAGAAATTCCTGTTGTTCCATTTTCTTTGCACTAATTCTGAAAAAAAATCATCCTTAAGTAACTCCCCCCTCTAAAAAACAATGAAAATAAGAGGGACGAAAAGGTAGAAGGAGAAATAGATAAAAAGACCATATTCTGTTATTTTCCTTTTCATTTTTTTTTTTTTTTTGCCCTCCCTCACTTTTATTATACATACGCTCTCTGTTAAAACGAAAAAAAAATCGATGAAAAAAAAGAGTGAAGAGTAAGTACAAAGAGGTACGATTAGAGAGTCCACATTACTTTGCTATTTCCTTTTCTTTTTTTGCTCTCTCTCTCTCTCTCTCTCTCTCTCTCTCTCTCTCTCTCTCTTTTATTATACCTATGCTCTCATAAAATCTTATGAGTAAATATTTAAATCCACATACTATTTCTCGATCTGATACCAAGCGGTTCAACTTACGTAATATTCTAGATCATAGCCAGTATGATTTGTGGTCTGAAAATATATGATAATCGGTGATATCATAAAAGCAAATGATTGTCATTCTAATAAGTTTTTACTACTTTAATATTTTAGATTAAAATCGCCTTGACATAGCAATAAACTTACTACTACTACTAATAATAATAATAATAATAAGAAGAAGAAGACTATGGAACATGAAGGTGACAATTACACCAATTGTGATTGGTGCTTTTCGCACGGTAATTAAAGTATTATTACAGGGCCTGAAAGACTTGGAATTTGGCGGCCGAGCGGAGACCATCCAAACAACAGCATTATTAAAAACGGCCAGAATACTGAGAAGGGTCCTGGAAACTTGAGAAGACTTGATGTCGATCAATCTCCAGGGAAAACCATCAGCTTACGCTGATGTAAAAAAACTAATGAGTAAATAATAATAATAATAATAATAATAATAATAATATCCGGACCCTTTCTCAAGTGGACCACAGAAGAACTTACACAAATGGACCAAAGAACAAGAAAACTAATGACAATACATAAGGCATCACATCCCAGAGACGACGTTGACAGACTATATGTTTCAAGAAAAGAGGGAGGAAGAAGACTTGCCAGCATGGAAGACAGTGTTGACGCATCCATACAATGACTCAAAGACTATATACAAAAACACGAAGGAGGACTCATTACAGCCACCAGAAACGAAACAGAGAACACGATGAACAACACAATGACAATAACTAGGAAACAAAAATGGAAAGGAAAACAACTTTTTGGGCACTTTAAACGACTAATAAACAATATCTCACACGACAAAACTTGGACATGGCTAAGAAAAGGAAACTTTAAGAGAGAAACAGAATCTCTCTTAATAGCAGCACAATACAGCGCCATAAGAACCAATCATATCAAAGCGAGGATAGATAAGACTCAACAAAATAGCAAATGCAGGCTATGTGGTGACAGAGATGAAACCATCAATCATATAATAAGCGAATGGTGCAAATTAGCACAGAGGGAGTATAAGGTGAGGCACGACTGGGTCGGCAAGGTTATTCATTGGGAAATGTGTAAGAAACTTAAATTCGACCATACTAACAAATGGTATATGCACAACCCAGCACCTGTCCTAGAAAATGCCACGCATAAACTCCTATGTGACTTTAACATACAAACGGATCAGCTAATCCCGGCCAGAAGACCAGATTTAATAGTAATCAAGAAAATAAAAAAAAAAGAACTTGCAAAATAGTCGACTTTGCTGTCCTGGCTGATCACAGAATAAAACTGAAAGAATGTGAAAAGAGGGATAAGTACCTCGACTTTGCTAGAGAATTGTAAAAACCTGTGGAACATGCAGGTGACAATTATACCAATTGTAATTGGTGCGTTTGGAACTGTAACTAAAGGATTGCTAAAGGGACTAGAGGACTTGGAAGTTGGCGGACAAATGTACACCATCCAAACGACAGCATTGTTGAGAACGGCCAGAAGACTATGAAGAGTCCTGGAGACTTGAGGAGACTTGCTGTCACTCTGACTCCAGTGAAAAACCATCGGCTAACGCTGATGTGAAAAGCTCTTATGAGTGAATAATAATAATAATAATAATAGTAATACGACGACGACGTGTGAAAGTGGAGACTACAGCATTATTAAGATCGACCAGAATACTGAGAATAGTCCCCGAGACTTGACGAGAATCGCTCTCACTCTAACGTTTGCAAAAAACCATCAGCTCTCATTGGTATAAATAATGATTCAAGGAGGAAAATTATTGGTATATATATATATATATATAGAGAGAGAGAGGGGGGGAATCCCAAATAAATAAGAACTCCCTTTCCAGTAAAAAAAAAACAATTTTTTTTCCAAACTGACGTTACCTGGTTTTTATTTTTTCAACCTGAAATGGACCAAAGATTAAATTTCGAACATGAGCACGGCCGCGCAGATATATAGATAGATAGATAGATAGATAATTTGTCTACTAAATAATACTTCCAATGGTGATGTGACAAAAGTTACATGTAAAAAAAGAGGGCGGAAAAAAAACCAAAGAAAGTTTCGCTTGTGGTTCCGGCGTGGTACAAACGTCCACTCCTATCCACACGTGCTAAAGGAGCTTGTGACCCCACAATCTGGTGTCTCAGTTGCATGGGACAGCATGCCTCAGACTTGTAAACCTTTTATTCAATATTTCTATTCTCTTTGATACATCGTATGTTAAGGAGTCAAAACATAATAATGACTTTTCAACAAATAAAATGTTCTCAGCTTAACCTCTTTATATACTTTTAGTATTATCTGCTATTTTTGTTTTCATTCTCTAAAGTTTGCTCTATCAGTAAAAGGTCCTCAGATCATATATTATTCGTGCATTGTTCTAACGAGTGTGGGTCATGGTAATCTTATGGTGCCTGTTTTTGTCCTCATTAATAGAAGCCACCCTTATAGATGAGCAACAGTAGTTCTCCGATCGAACTATTTGATTCTGATCGTTGAACCGTAAAATTAATCCGAAACCCTACTACATAGTTTGGATCGAGCAGCTGCTTCTATAGGTCTCCATGTCAACGCAGTCAAGACGGAATTCATGAGTTTTAATCAAAGAAGCGACATCTCCACTCTAAATGGTTGTTCTCTAAAACTAGTGGAAAAATTCACCGACCTTGGAAGCTGTGTCTCATCAATCGAAACAGATATCAACACGCGACTAGTAAAGGCATGGACAGCAATCAATATTAAATCGGTCATATGGAAGTCAGACCAAACCGATAAAATAAAACATTTTTTTTTTCCTACAGAGTTCGATGGTTGGCTGGTTGGTTGGTTGTTTGTGTTTTATGGCATATCAATCTTTGTAGGTTATTTAACGACAAATCTTTTTTTTATGAAAATGGATCTATTTCAAACAATTCAGTTAAGGATAAGTACGCAGTTTGAATGAAATTAATTTAATTGTGAAAAACATTTCTATTTCAAGATATTCAGTTTAGTCAAACAGTTCAAATTCGGCTAATTCAGTTTAGTATAAGTACAGATTTTGTTTACACACAGTTAAATTTCAAAACTGTTCTGTATTAAACAAATTATTTTGTGTAAGTACAGTTTCAATGTCAAAAAGTTCCATTTCAGAAAATGCAGTTTAGCATAAGGGCGCATTTTAAATGTAAGTACGGTTTACTTGTAAAAAACATTTCTATTTCAAGCTATTCAGTTTAGTCAAACAATTTAGTTTAGCATAAGTAGGCCGTTAGTCATATTAACCCATAGATAGAGACCTATTAGGTGCTACAACCCTGGACCAGAGTGGACCTGGGAAAATGACAATGAAGGGGTACTCCGCATTCCTCAAACCTCAAGCATCACTGGAACCTCACCATCAGATTGTTTAGTGTCATATCCAGGATACACATTGGGTAGGGAGTCTTACCCCTCTGCAGAGGTGCAGTCGATGTTTTCTAAAACCCCAGCCGACTGGGAAATACACAGAGTTAAATGTCAAAACAGTTTTATTTCAGATAATTCCGTTTAACATAAGTACACAGTTTAGACGTCAAAACAAATCTATTTCGAGCAATGAAATTTAGCATAAGTATACAGTTTAAATGTCAAAACAGTTCTATTTTAAACAATTCAGTTTAGCATAAATACGCAGTTTAAATGCCAAAATCAATATAGAGAAGGAAGCATGGTTTAGTTCTATTTAAGCCATAGATAGGACCCTTATCAAGTGCTACTACTCTGGGCCAGAGTGGACCTGGGATACTCCACATTCCCCGAAGCACCAGCATTACTGGAAGCTTACCATCAGATAGTTTAGTCGTTCTGTCATAATCAGGACACTCTTTTGGGGTGTCTTATTCCTTTGCAGAAAAGCAGTCGGTGTATTCTACGACCCCAACCGATTGGGCAAAACAGCGATCGTGTCGATACTGCTATATGGATGCACTATATGGACGCTAACTAAACGTATGGAGAAAAATCTTGACGGCAATTACACAAGAATGCTTCGAGCAATATTGAACAAGTCCTGGAGGCAGTACCTAACAAAGCAGCAGCTGTAAGGCCACCTAACACCTATCACGAAATCTTTGCAAGTTAGACAAACCAGACATGCGGGACACTGCTGGAGATGCAAGGACGAATTCATATACCCCGGTGGACACATTCCCATTGACGAGCAAAGGCAGGACTACCAGCTAGAACCTATATATAGCAGATCTGTGCCGATACAGGATATAGCCTTGAAAACCTACCGGGAGTAATGGACAATACAGATAGGTGACAGGAAAGGATCTGGGAGATTCGTGCTGGCGACATGACATGATGATAATGATGTCCTGACGAGGAAATATTTCCTCTACTATAAGTGACCGAATTATTTTCCTCACTTTCAAAAAATACAAACGATGAGTTTTATTGCACACATTCCATGAACACAGGAAAAGACAATAGTATAGCGTATAATACTATAATATTTCGTTACACATACACAAAAGTGCACACACACACACACACACACACACACACACATATATATATATATATATATATATATATATATATATATATAATGACAGTAAATTCATGGTCTTTTATTGAGATCTACAGCGCTGATTTCGCACGTTACTTCTCGGAAATTTCGTTCTCGTTTAAGTTCAGTGTAATGGCGTGTCATTTTGTCCGCTAATTCAATTCTCAGGTGATTGAATTACCGCTTCGTTAGTGGAAAGTTGTGAATACAATAAAGGGTTCTACGAAAAGGTCGTATCTTTATATGATTTTAACATTATGTGACAGAAATCTTACAAAGTTATGTAATAGACTAATATACTTTTGGTACGCTCAGGGTTAGCAGTAACACACACATAGACACACACACACACACACACACACATACATATATATATATATATACATATATATGTATGTATGTATGTATGTATATCGGTCTAACGTAAAGTTAGGCAAGGGTAAGTTTCAATCCCAACTTGAAGCGTCCTGCGCATCTAGCCATACTGAAGTGATCTGATGAAATGAAACAGCCTGTCTGTGGATGACACACACACACACACTCTCTCTCTCTCTCTCTCTCTCTCTCTCTCTGTATCTCTCTCACTCTCTCTCTCTCTATGTATATATATATATATAATTCATCAGTTTATTTAATGCTATATAAAAAACGAGTGACCATATTTTGAGAGTGGCAATTCCATAACTTTGCCAATCATAGTAACAAGCTCTGCTACGCGACTATTGTTCGTTTATCGATTCACATTGAATGTCCCATATTTTCAATCTTCTGAAAAATCATGCTAAGTTTAGTTAATGTCTACGAAAATGTTCAAAGATTACTTTGGACTCCCGAAAAAATGTTCTGGAAATGCAGAATTTTTGCAGTCATCTTTATAACAAAAATACATTCAGTCTAAAATTGAAAATTTATGGTGATGCACAATTTTCAACAGTGACCTGTTATTCTCGTTAGTATGGCATTTGATATGTTCGTAAATGAGATGATATATTTATCGATAGCCACAAGGAATCTCAACTTCACGACAAAATACGTTGGCCGCATACCAAGCAACGTGGCATCCACCAGAGATTCCATGGGTATGACACAAAATTGAATATAATGGTTTGTCTCTAGTTTGGGATGTCAGGGTATTATGAAGATCTCTTTCCTTGCCATTACTCCCTCGTCTATTCTGACCTGGAGAAGGAATAACTTTTAAATCACCAAGTAGGGTTCAAGTACATGTGCCTGGAAATTATTGGTTTGGTTTGGTTTCTTTGTTTAATGGCATATCAACCTTTGTTTGTTATTTAATGCCAAAGCCATTCTCCGAGAAGAACAGTAGTGGTACTATTTAACCCATAGCTGGGAGGAAAAGGGGGTTCATACCTTTCCCAAGGGTATTTTCCCGAAAATGAACGTAACAGCGCTACTGGAATACGAACTCGCTTACTACGATTCCGCAGTCCATCGCTTTAACCATTACGCCATGAGGACATCCATAAGGAAATTAGTGAATTTACTTTAATTTGCCGTGGTACAAACCGATGTTTTTAGCTTGAAAAATCTCAACAAAACTAGGAGTCGACTTATACGATTGGGCTAAAATCCGAAACTTTTATCACGGGGTGGTCAACCAGCGGAACAGTTACTCCTAACAATCAATATACACCACTTACCGTAACTCTAACAGACTGTCACAAACATTTCCAACTTAAATTCGTGTTTGGTGAACATATTTAACAAATCAACACTTATATCAATATTAAATAATAAAATAAAACTATATTACAAATCAAGTATTATATTTCGTACTATATCACGTGCCGTTTCCTAAAGCTGATGTACTGACTATAAACAGCACCCAGTCAACTAGGGCTGTAGAATACACTGACTGAACCTCAGCCATGAGGTAAGACCCTTCCCGTAACGAGTGTCCAAGAAAACATTAAACTATTTGATTGCGAGTCTCCAGTCTTTGAGATATGGGGAATATGGAGTGACCCTTCATTGCTATTGTTCCTAGGTCCGCTCTGACTTTAAATGGAAGCGCCTGAATGGGTCTTTTCTATGGGTCAACTAAAACAAACTCGGTGTGCAAACAAATGAGTGGTTTCAAATTTTCACTTATATAGCAATACTTGAAACCATTTAACCGTGAGCAAAAAAAAAGTGCTAAGACTAGTTTGAGAATGTTATCAATGAAATGTGCTTACAAATCATCTAATATGTAATATATACGTAAAAACTGGATTTGGCATTGAATAACCTACAATGGTTGATATGCTAAACAGAATCGTTTGAAATAGAACTGCTTTGACATTTAACTGTTTGTAAACAAAAAGTATACTTATACTAATATGAATTGTTTGAAATTTAATTTGGTATTAAATGACCCGAAAAGGTTGATACGCCGTAAAACAAAATAACCAACCATCCAACCATAATTTAAAATCAGGTCATCTGTGCCATGTCTTTTGATATTAATTGCTTCGTCAATCGTGACTCCATAAAATAGCAACTACAGGCTGTGTGATGACACAGTTCGAACAGTTATTCAGATGATAATTAAATACAGACAATTGTCAAGTAATAAAAAAATATTTTTAACTCGGTGGGAATGTCGATCCCCCGGGAATAGTAGAAGAAAATGAAATTGGATAAGATATCCTTTATCAAATACCCAACTACTAAAAGCATCAATAAAATAAAAGTTAGCTGAATCATCAAACAGTACCTGCCATCAAAGTGGTTGTGCCAGATAATCAAGAACGATGCCCAAGCAAGCGGGAGGGAGAGTTAAGTGTTCAAAGAACCCCATTAAAATAAGTTTGGTTTATCAATTTTGTCCGTTTTCTTGCTGAGTACCCGAGCAAGAAAAGCCGTTGTGTAAACTGTGAGGGAAGGAACTACCCGACAATATAAGATGAGCTGGTTCATTCCGTAGTGTGTTGTTAATGACAGCATTATAATGACTTGTGCGGTTTCTTCGCTTCGTCATTGCTGTTTTTATCTACGTCTTGGAGTATCTTTGACGTTTTTTCTTTATTTATTCCTTAGTTTTCGCCTTCTACTTCTGCCTAAAATTCAGTATATGCATCACACTCATTTCGAGGAGAAACGACACTGGCTCATCCGATGAGTAAAGAAAAGAAATGCAAGCTGTTCAAGTCATTTGGTGCTGCAGTTTATTTTGGTATAGAAGAGGAAGAAACATGAAAGAGAGAGAGAGAGAGAGAGAGAGAGAGAGAGAGACCCTGGGTTCAAATTTGGTCGGCAACGACATATATTACTCTGCGATGGCGAAATTCTTTCTGGTTCGGCTATTCTCTGACGACATAGCTTGCCAACTTCCTGTCTATCTCTTACTAAATGGAACCCTTAGAGGGTTTTATAAACATTTAATTAAAGTCATTAAATCAGATAATTTTTCTATTTCACTAATTTTCTTGTTCCTATCACCCGGCTCCAATACTGACGGTAAATTGATTTTCTGTTATAGGTTTCCTATTTATTTATCAGTAACTTCTAATTCGAAAAGCTTTTCTAATGTTTGAATTTAGAAAGTAATTCTAACGTCTTAACATCTTTGAATCACTTCACAAGACAAAGCAAGTGGTCCCCTAACTTACCCATATCTGTTTACAAATCGAAATAGAAAATGAAATGAATATCAATCCAAATTTGTTTACTATATTCAGAAGCAAAAATTCGACAACGAATTTAAATGAATTTAAAAGCTTGTATCCTATTTACCAACCCCTCCGCTCGGGCAGGATATGACACAAGGTCAATTTTTTAAGCGGAATTTATCAGGTTTGAATTCAGAGTTTTCCTTCTCCTAGACTAGTTGCCTCACCAAGGCTGAAGAACCTAATCTGTCCTACTATTTACCCGTTGCTGGAGGGAGAATTATTGGATTCATACCTTTCCCAAGGGTATTAGTGTTATGTGAAGTGCAATTCGTCTCGTCCAGCTTGTATGCAAGAATTACTGTACCAAGGTTTTGCTGTTGTTGTTTTTGTTGTTGCTTTGTTTTTTGTCTTATTTTATCCAATAGAAGAACCCAACGTTAATAAAACAAAGAAAATTTTGCTTTTCCACACTGCACATTTTCTTCCAAAATTCGTGGGGTGTCCTTATGGTGTAATGGTTAAAGCGATGGAGCGCGGAATTGTAGTGAGCGAGGTCCTACTCCAGCCGCGCTATTACGTTCCCTTTCGGGCAAATACACTTGGGAAAAGTATGGACCTCCTTATCCTCAAAGCTATGGGTTAAATAGTACCACTACTACTCTTCTATGAGGATGGCTTTGGCATTAAATAACCTACAAAGGTTGATATGCCATTAAACAAAGAAACCAAACCAAACAAAACCAAAATACGTTTCGACATATTCTCACGGTCTCCGTGACTAAATAAAGATCCAAGATTAAAGTGAATTAGTGTTTTCAAGTTTATAGGTTTTATCCTTCCTCTCAACTACGTGACGGCCCTAATCCCTGTAGTAATTTACGAAGCTCTTTGCTTCGATGTAGCACAAGGCCAAATGAATGGGGCACCCAATGAGACTCGAACTCACTCGTGTAGGTTTGCTAGTCTAGTTTGCTAACCATTACACCACCAGAGGTGCCCTGGCCCTAATCCCTGTAGTCGACGGTAACTATGCATTGTTGATTCCAATAAATATTCCTATGGTAGCTCATCACTCGGGTCCCCATGATCTTACTCTTTTAAAGTATTAATTGTTTAAAAAAAATTGCTGGCGTTTGTTTTCACGTGTGTACCTTTTTGAAAGCAATAATGTTTATTTTTAATTAAGTTGATAATTACATTTTTATTTACTCAGTTAGTCTCATGATTTTCTAGACAGCCCTTCAAAGCGAATCTGTTTGGTGCTGTGAAAAGATAATAAGAAGAAAAGGTATTAAACCTATGAACCTACATGTCATAGTCAACCAATTCATTTCAGGTAAATTAAACTCGTCATTCTGATGTAAATAAAAAAAAATATGAACGCTTATTTCGACTCTGTTGGCAGTCAATCATATTCACTTTAATTATTCAAAAATTTAATCATTTCTGAGTATTAATTTCTCCAGAAAATTAATAGCACACCAATATTAATTAGTTGCCAGTATTAATTGCAATTTCAAGTTAATGAAGCAATAAAATACAGAAGTTAAAAATATAAAAATTATAATTCATAATTGAAAAAAAAAAAATGAAATAAAGAAAAAGTACAAATGTTATTTAATTAAGACATTGATAACCATCAATCACTTATCGAATTACGGCCGACAGATTGATTTGATATCTTTTTTTTTTTTTTTTTTCATTTCCTGGGTTCGGCAAAACTGCCCTCAGTCTTTTCAATACACAGCATTGGTCTTCTAATTTAATCTCAAAGCTAACGCTTGGGATACCAATGCAAAAGAAAGAATAAACCCTTGGAGTAGCGCTCAGGATGTATATCCACCTGTTAATTTTTCCCCCATTCTACAAAAGATGTAAGTAAAACTAAAGTTTGTGACCGTAGTCAAAGGGCAAACCGAAGGCTCCCTTTTCAATAGCTACTACACTGAAGTGTAGGGAAAAGCGCTACTTCTTTCTCTGAAAGTCTCAACTTTACTCTAGATCCTTACCTTATAATGCTGAGTGTTAAGTAAGTAGGTTATCAAGCAGCATTTTTGAGTATTTGGTATGAATCAACCTGGGATTAGAACCCAGCACTCTAACCAACAGGCAAATGGACGCAATTTTGGTTTATTTGGTTTGTGTCCTTTCTTTAATGGCATATCAAAAAGTCGGGATTACTTAAAGTAAAGCGAAAAGTTATTTGTGTAATTAAAGCCAAAACAGAAGTAATTATAAAGATTTACAGCTCGAAAATTTCAACAAATATTCTGGCCCACTTGGCCGGGACTGTTGAAAACACCAACTACATCACTGCTGAGGAGTAAGACTCTCTTGACGAGTGTCATAAATGGTTAGGTTCCAGTAATAATGAAGCTTTGGGGAATGCGCAGGACCCCATTATTACCACTGCTTCTAGGTCCACTCTGGCCTGGAGTGGTAGCACCTGATAGAGTCCTATATATGGGCTAAATAGAACTAAACTGAGTACTCATGCTGAACTGAATTGTTGGAAATAGAATTAATTTTACATTTAACTGCACGTAAATAAATGACTGGTGTTTAATTGAATTGTTAGTGATACATAGCACTGCTTGGCACCTTATAACTTTTTTGACTAAACTGAATATTTTGAAATAGAAATATGTTTGACATTTAACCCGTGTACTTATGTTAAACTGGATTGCTTGAAATAGATCGGTTTATATTTTAAAATCAAGTTGCCATTAAATAACCAACACGGAAAATATGTCATAAACCCTAACCAAATCAAATACTCTTCGGACAACCAGATAATTGGTTCTTTTTAAGAACACGTGCGGGAACAGTACTTCACTTAGCTACAAAACTATTCGATAATTGGGATTTTAGAATAGTTATGAGCAAATAAATGCAAACAGCAAACCAGCCAGATACAGTTATAAAATCTATCATTTTCTACAACATGCATTCATAGATAGATAGATAGATAGATAGATATGAACAGAATCAGATAGATAGATAGATAGATAAATAGATATGAAGAGTATCGGATAGATAGATAGATAGATAGATAGATAGATATGAACAGTATCGGATAGATAGATAGATAGATAGATAGATATGAACAGAATCAGATAGATAGATAGATAGATAGATATGAACAGAATCGGATAGATAGATAGATAGATAGATATGAACAGAGTCGGATAGATAGATAGATAAATAGATAGATAGATAGATAGATATGAACAGAGTCGGATAGATAGATAGATAGATATGAACAGAGTCGGATAGATTGATAGATAGATAGATCGATAGATAGATATACAACTGAAATGCATACAACGAATATTTTTAGTAAGAGTCTGGGGTAACTTAAATAGGAGTTGATACAAAAGTATGTTTTTCTTTTCTTTTTTTTAAAAACCATAAATTATTATCTTAGATGAAATCAATATCTGTAAATTACATTTTCTGAACTGCAGTAGATTCGTGTTGTTGACGCAAACTCCTGGGTGTTTGATTGGTTATGTTTAGTGTCTTATTTTTGGGATATACCAATCTTCGTGGACTATTAAATACCAAAGTCATAATTGTAAAAGAACAATAGAAATTTTATTTCACCCAGAGCTGAGGAACCATTTCACACAGCAAATTTATACTTAACAAATACTACTTTTTCACATAGTCCCAATTAACAAACTCATGATAAACAGCGATGAACAGATTCGTGAAATTTACTCTCATGGAAAGGCATGTTCGAAAGTAATGCCTCCAATATTATTTCTCCTTGTCACCGGAGTTAAAAATATGCTGACTGTATCCTAGCAGATGAATACGCCGCTCCTCAAAAAGTACTTTCTAGGATATGACACAAAAACGAATCTTATGATGAGGCTCAAATAATTGAGATCTATATACTTGAGAAGACCCTTTCGTTGCCATTGCTCTAAGACCTCCGCTTATCCGGAGTAGTTTAAGTTGGGGACCTTAGTCGAGAGCGATTAGAAGGCTCCCTTTTCAATAGCTATAACACCGAGGTGTAGGGGAGGGCGCTACTCCTTTCCCTGAATTGCTCCACTTTACCCTTGATAAATACCATTATATTGCTTGTGTTAAGCAAGGAGGTATCAAGTACCATTTTTAAAGTCTTTGGAATGACGCGACCTGGGACTGAACCCAAGTCCCCCGAGCCATTGGCGAACACTGGACAAAATAGATGAATTATAACTTTATTAGGATTCGTGACTGCAGCCTCGAAGTAATCTCTAGTTTAGCTATTACGTTTACTTTCGTTTACTTTCGTATTAATACCGTTGAGAAAGGCATGAACTTCTTTATTCCCCAATGCAATAAGTAGAATATTTCCTCTACAATGATTAATTCAGCCTTAAATAACCCAGAACTGTGGATATGATGTTAAAGAAGGAAAAAACAAAAGACTTTATTTCCAAAATTGTTGGAAAATCATTTTTTTCTCCAATGTTGGGGAGTATGATGCCCCCCAAAAATAAACAAAAGACTCTTAAGAAATAGCAACGCAAATAACGTAAATGTAACAATACAATGAACGCTATTCCCTAACGCTTTGGGTATAAAACTATCCAAGATGGGTTGACATAGCGTAAAAATCAAACAGCAATATAGGTCAAATATTATTATTTGAGAGGAATACTTGAAACCATATAACGGTGTACAAATTGTTTTTATTTTATAGGAATAGTCAATATCCTATAACCAGGGAAAGGTTTCCTAAGAACCACACAAGAATGTACTTTCATTCTTTAAGTTAAAATAACCAGAGATGGGTTTTATATGCAGTTAAAATTAAACCAATCTATTGTCTTGTCGGCAACAGATGTTTCCTATTGATGTGACAGTAGAGGTTGAAAGTTCCCAGTAATAACTACTATTTTTAATTCATTACAGTGTACCTGATGAGTAATCTGATAAAATGTTTTTTTTACACAAAAGTATTTTTACGCATTGAATTTATCTTTGACGTCTGTTTGGACTAATAGTTGAAGTAAACCATAAGTTGATTGGAGGGTTGGCTGTTTGGGTTTTATGGCATATCAACTTTTTTACGTTATTTAACGCCAAATCTATTTTGTATTAGAAATAGTTCTATTTCAAAAATTTCAGTTAAGGATAAGTGCACAATTTAAATGTAAGTACAGTTTAATTGTGAAAAACATTTCTGTTTCAAGCTATTCAGTTTAGTCAAGCATTTCCAATTCAGCTAATTCAGTTTAGTATAAGTACGGATATTGTTTGCACACAGTTAAATGTCAAAACTGTTCTATATTAAACAAATAAGTTTAATGGAAGTACAGTTTCAATGTCCAAAAAACAGTTCCATTTCAAATTATTCAGTTTAGTGTAAGCACGCAGTTTAAATGTAATTACGGTCTAATTGTCAAAAACATTTCTATTCCAAGCTGTTCAGCTTCGTCAAACAATTCAGTTTAGCATAAGTATGCCGTAAGTTCTATTTAACCCATACATAGGGCCCTATCAGGTGCTACTACTCTGGGCTAGAGTTGACCTGGGAGCAATAGCAATAAAGAGGTACCCCGCATTCACCGAAACTCCAGCATCACTGGAACCTCACCATCCGATTGTTTAGTGTTATATCTAGGACACTCATTGGTGGAGTCTTACCCCTCTGCAGAGGTGCAATTGGTGTATTCTACACCCCCAACTGACTGGGCAACCAAAAGTTGGGTGCGGGAACTGAATTTCTATTTTAGAAATTACGATATGACGGGCATGCCTTGGTCAACACTGCGGTCAACCCATTGGGGTGAGAAGGGGGCCTGGATCATCTTATCTGAGCTAATCTAGTGATTAATGCTGAACTACGATAACAATGAGGCCGACAATAAGGTTCCCATGAAAGAAAGGATCACCTCCGTTGTGGCAGATATTTTACAAGCACATGATGCACGTTCTTGTTCCTCTCCATTAAATACGTTTTGCAAATAAAAAGAAATTTTAGAAGCATTTTGTAGCATTAGTTTCTTTGTTTCTTTCTTTGTTTCTTTCTTTCTACCTCAAGACATTTTTTTCTTTTTTACTTCCTTCCTTCCATCCTCGTTATCTAAAAAAATACTTTTTTCCTTTTTTTAAGTACATCAGAAACTTATTCATGTTTTTTATAAATTCTAAATTCATTCACTCTAAATATAAATGATTTTGCAAATTTGTAACAAATTGTTTCAAGTAATTCTTGTACTCTTTTCAACGGACGAAGAAAGAAAAAAAAATCTTTTACCATTTGGAATCTAGTTGGATTTTATCACCTCACTTCTGAGACAGAAAGATGAATGTATCAGAAACAAGAATTAAGTATAAGCTTTTAATAAGATTCTGAATCATAGGACACCTGCAAGAGCTAAACCAGGTTTTTCATACCAGCTGCTATACCAAATCAGCTTCGAAAACAAGCAACTAGAATTAGAACGATGAAGAATAATACAAGAAAACAATAATAATGATTGTCAGATATCCAACAAGAACTAGATAGATAGATAGATAGATCTAGGAAAAAACTGTCTGAGAGTATGAAAGTGTATAGAGATACACGTTTTATTTTTGTTAGTTGCGTTCTGTTTTAATTTGTGAGATGTAATTAGCTTTCCAAAACATAATTTAAAAAAAATTGAAAAAGAAAGCTAGCCACGTAAGTTTTAAAACTTTTATCTTTTGCGTTTGATTTGATATCTCACACAGCTTGATAATGTTCTGAAATTGAATACTATACTCTTTAACGATGTTGAATAATTCCACATAACAATAATCCTCTGAAAACTTTCAATCCTTCAACTCTATATATTTTAATTGAGAGCTATAGGAGAAATTAAGAGCTATATATATATATATATATATATATATATATATATATATATATATATATGTATGTATATATATATATATATATATATATATATATATATATATATATATATATATATATATATATATATATAAAAGTCTATTCTAGTTTTTTTTATCCAAAGGATCTGAAGAAGTCCTGTCAAATATTTTTCGCGTTTTTGAAATTTTCAAAAACGCGTAACGGGATGGAAATAAATTTATAATCCTAATGTGACCGGTTTGTTGTTTTTTCTTAAAGAAAGTATATATATATATATATATATATATATATATATATATATATATATATATATATATATATATATATATATGAAAAAAGTAAATATAAATTTGATGCCGTGTAATATTAAGAAGCCGAAAAAAGTATTCATACTATGCCGACGTTTTATGATGTTTTTATGAAAAAAAATTGAAATGTTTAACGTTTTCATGAAATGCAATTATGAACTAACTCATCCACCAATTTTTCTTTTCATATTTATATTTTATCCTATTTACCAACCCCTCCGCTCGGGCAGGATATGACACAAGGTCAATTTTTAAGCGGAGTTTAACAGGTTTGAATTCAGAGTTTTCCTTCTCCTAGACTAGTTGCCTAACCAAGGCTGAAGAACACAGTCTGTCCTACTATTTACCCATAGCTGGAGGGGGGAATAATTGGATTCATACCTTTCCCGGGGAATAATTGGATTCATACCTTTCCCAAGGGTATTAGTGCTATGTGAAATGCAACCAGTCTCGTCCAGGATTTGAACTCGTGTTACCGTGTCCATTTCCTACGACGATAACCATTACACCACGGGCACCTCATATTTATATTTTATATACATTTATATATGGAAGTAGATAATCGAAAGAAATACTACAGTAAGGAGGGTTTGGTTTCTTTGTTTAATGGCATATCAACCTTTGTAGGTTATTTAATGCCAAAGCCATTCTTCTAGAAGAACAGTCGTGTTACTATTTAACCCATAGCTGGGACTACAGTAAGAAGAAAATTAAAAAAAAAAACAAAAAAACATTGTAATCCTGAAGTGATGATTTTATTTTTGCAGGAAAGTCTACGTTAAAAAATTTTGATTTTGATGAAAATTCATCATAGATTTAAAATGGTAAAACAAGTGTTGATAGAACAATTAAACATTTGAATATTTTGCTAGAATTATTAAAGATTTAAACAAATAGAATTTTAAAATTCCATAGTTGTTCAGAGGGATAAGACCCCACCCCAATGAGTTTCTGGATATGGCACTAAACAATCGGATGGTGAGTTTTCCAGTGAAGCTGGAGCCTTGGAGAATGCAGAGTACCCCTTTTATTGCTATTGCTCCCAAGTCCACTCTGGCTCGGTGTGGTAGCACATGGTAGGTCCCTAAATAAAACTAACGGCATACTTATGCTAAACTGAATCGCTTGACTAAACTGAATAGCTTGAAATAGAAATGTTTTTGGCAATTAAACCATGATTACATTAAAACTGTGTGCTCATGCTAAACTGAATTATTTGAAATAGAACTGTTTTTTGACATTGAAACTGTACTTACATTAAACAGATTTGTTTGATATAGAACTGTTTTGATATTTTACCGTGTGTAAACAAAATCCGTACTTATACTAAACTGAATAAGCTGAATAATAAATAACTGCTTGACTAAACTGAATAGCTCTAAATAGAAAGTTTTTTTCACAATTAAACTGTACTTACATTTAAACTGCGTACTTATCGTAAATTGAATTATTTGAAATAGATCCATTTTCATAAAAATGGATTTGGCATTAAATAATCTACAAAGGTTGATATGCCATAAACCCAATCAAGCAACCAACAACCTATTGGACAGTTGTTGCAATAGATTGGTCTGTCTTAATTTGTTTGGTTAGGTCGGGTTTTATGAAATTTTTGGTTATTTCACGCCAGATCCTGTTTATACATATATTGAATATTTATGAATCGTTAACTCAAGTTGACAATAACATTTAAAAAGAAGCGAACGTATAGTTAGTATTAAGGTAAGGACAGAGAGAGGTAGATATAAGGTTGGAAAAACAAGGGACATTGAATGAGCAATTTATTATGAGCTCATTTTTCAACAGAATGTTTAATGGTTCCAAGTATTTTTATTTAGTTTTAATCATTTGTTTGTAGACAGTTAAATGGTTTCCGTCACAATTTTGCATCAGTCATTTGTTTGCGCACAGTTTATATCAATTTAACTTTTAAATGATTTAGAGTGGGGTGTCCTCGTGGTGTAATGGTTAGAGCGATGGACAGCGATATCGAAGTAAGCGAGTTCGTACTCCAGTCGCGCTACGTTAACTTTTGGGCAAATACCCTAGGGAAAGGCATGAACCCCCCAGCTATGGGTTAAATTGTACCACTACTGCTCTTCTAAGAGAATGGCTTTGGCATTAAATAACCTACAAAGGTTGATATGCGATTAAACAAAGAAACCAAACCAAACCAATGAATGATTTAGAACCAGCGAAGTGGGTTGAAGCTGTAGAATTCAGTTCCCTTATTAAACCACTGTTTAATATAGGCTGAATACTGAAAATATAGAAAATTACTTAATTTATTTAGCTAATTATAACACTGAGTCTACTTTTTCTCGATGATGTGAGAAGACAGTGTTTATGGAATTACACGACAATATTTCAAATTCAGTATTCAGAGGTTTCAAAGTGTTCTTAGCAAAGCAAGTGTAGCGTGTCTGTTGCCAAGCGACCAAGACGCCTATAGGGCATAGAGCAAAGCCTCTCTACGTGTTCAGAATAAAATGATTAGTTACTTTATGTCATATTTGAAACCATTCAATGATTTGAACTCTATATAAATTTACTCCGAGCAATCTAATTCATATTCTTTTACCTTAGGCCATAGACCTATTAGTAAACACTTGTGTAAAATATTTGAACTGATATCAGTATAAATTGTATTTGCTCAAACAAAATTGGAAGTCTTCTTTTGAAAAGAAAAAAAAAGCTTTCAATAAATGTACGATAAATGTTATATTGTTAACAAAGTATCCAAACAAAACAGGAGTGTCTTCTGCCGAAGTATGTCTCAGAAGTCAAAAGCTTGGGTTGATAGATACTGAAAAGCAAATCACAGATATAAAGTAGAAAATCTAAGTATGATGAACGAACGGAAAATCGATTGTTAAAGAATAATCCAATGAACCCAACATAATAAATGGAGAAAAGGTAAGATACAGAAAGCCAGGAAAAAGAGATTATTGCAGTAATGAGAAAATGAGAGGATGAAAAACAAAGGTTGAGAGTGAAGAAGAAGAAGAAGAAGAAGAAGAAGAAGAAGAAGAAGAAGAAGAAGAAGTTTTTTTTTAAATATATATATATTTTTTCTTATTTATTTTTTTTAAAGAAATATAGTTTTTTTTACGATATATGATGATATGACCAGTTCTTTTGTTTTGCTGCTTCTTTGTTGATCCCAAAATGACAGGCCTTTTGACATTTCACTGGCTTTGCTAAAGTATTTAAACTTTTCAGAGACGTCGACAGACAAAAAGACAATGTCAGAAGATTTATCTCCCTTTGGTGAGGATTGCTGCTTGATGGCAGTTGTATTGCCAGCCACTGTCAAAGTAAATATACTCATAGCCATGTAAAACACAAAGAAGCATACATGATACGCACAGATACGCACAGATGGCCATATACTTGTACGCCTACATACACATACACTCACGAAAGCGCACCTATGCACACAAATGCTAACATACATAGATTATATGAATCTAGATGTGTGCTTACACTTCCATTTATAAAAATAATATATTCGACATTTACACGAACACACACGCACACATTATGTATATGAGAATTGACTGAAAAGTTCATGGGCTTAAGAGTTCAAATGATGTCATTGCATCTGCTGCTGAATTTGGACAAAAGGGATGCAAGCACTGAAACATAGATGAAAAGCATGTGCTGAAAGCAATAATGACTATGTTGAAAAATAAACCTCATTTGGACAAATTCCATGAGAAAATGTTCTTAAACCAGTCAACTTTTCAGCTGACCCTTATACATATATATATATATATATATATATATAGTTGTGTATGTGTGCGTGTGTATGTATGCATGGGTACGTGTGAATAAAGACTGCCGTAACACAAACACACAAACACTCACTCACATATATATATATATATATATATATATATATAATGCAAGGCTCTTCGAAAGAATTGAGCTCTCTGGTAGCCAGTAGGGTATGAAAAAATGTAAACAAAGGCTGCTGCTGCTGTTTGCTAAATATAAAATACCTAAAAATTCTAACGTAGTCCGCTTGTTGCTGTGTGGTCTGAAGCCTTAGTCTATGGTAAAGTTGGACGGGTTTCGATTCCGGCTTCGAGCGTCCTGCGTGTCTAGCCAAACTGAAGAATTCTGATAGAACGAAACAGTCTGTCTGTGGATGACTATATATATATATATATATATATATACACACATTTTCATTAGTTTATATATATATATATATGCAGGTACATAGAATATATATATACACAGATAGGTTTAAATAAAATCATATACACAATGTATAACTACATTTCTGTTATTTAACATCTATATATATATATATATATATATATATATATATATATCTGTGTGTGTTTGCGTGTGTATTATTCTTTAATGGATTATCAACATTCAGGGGTTATTGAATTCCAACATCTCTTTGTAGAATAATTGTAGTATTCAAGCCCATGTTAGAAGGATAAGAACGTCCATAATTTTCCGCAGGGTATTAGTACAAAAGTGAACGTAATTGTGAGGAAGGGGTTAAAATTTGCTTTCTTCGAAACCACATTTCTGTACTTTAGCCATTACACCACGAGGATTCCCTCCATATATATATATATATATATATAAACTTAGATATATGTATATATATGCGACATATATCTGTATATACAAATATATCATCTTCATCAGTATCAGAAAATCATACTGACAAAACCAATTCCCTGGATTCTGTCTCACCATCCGACCCAATTGACCGTTGTTTCTGGCAGGTCCTCGAGAACACATCCAATGTCCACACAGAACTGAGGCATGTAAGTATTTTCTTTACAGCCAAAATTTGTGTGCCCGACATGTATTGCTTGTTTTATTTGGTTAGTTTTTGATATGCGAAGAGGCCATACAGTAGTTATTTTGTGGGGCACTGAATACAGAATTTACTTAAAACAGCTCGTAACATTCTTGAGTCGATTATATCTAGCTTTTCCTCAATGTTATATTCCTACAGGTGCATTCATATAGTCGCACCACAGTCTTAGATAAAATTATGTTCTATTTTTTCAAAGAGATCAGATTTTATACATGATGCAGGACACACCTTTTTTATGCATATGTTTATATCATCGATTTCGGTAGATTAGATATTGCTCTCGAGGTATTTAAAATGGTTTGCTAATTGCACTTAAAGTGGAAATTGTTTAATCTCATTTAGAGAACGTGAACACTGTTTTACTTGCGTTCACGAAGAGATCAATTCTTCTCGTTATTTGCCACAGGCTGGGATTCGGCTTAGCCTGGACTATTCGTAAAAAGTAATAGCTTATCTTTATATTTTGCCTCTGTCATAATTTGTGTAGGATCACATTTTTTTTCATTTTTTAAATGTGTAACCATTTTCGTAGATTAGATCTATTGACGGTCAAAGTAGGTAATCTAAGAATATTATAAAATATAGGGTTATTATGTGTATCTTTTACCCAGCTCATTATCCAAGTGGGTAGAGTGTTCGCCAATGGTCCGGGAGACCTGGGTCCAATCCAAGGTCGCATCATACCGAAGTCTTTAAAAATGGTACTTGATACCTTCTTGCTTAACACGCAGCAATATAAGGTATGCATCAAGGGTAAAGTGGAGCAATCCTGGGAAATGAGTAGCGCCCTCCACTGCACCTCGGTGTAGTAGCCATTGAAAAAGGGGCTTTCTGGTCGCCCTTGACTTAGGTCACCAACTAGCAAGACTTCAGAAATAATATCAGTGAAGTCAATGGAATAATCAAGGTAGTGAACAATTGCTTTCGTATATTTTTAAAGCATAGTTATAACAGTAACATTTGGGGGCAGATACCATGTTCATTTTTTATATGCCCCGCCCCGTCATTCCGCTCTGGAGAAGAATTAAATCTTTATAGAAATCTATGAAAAGTTCTGTTGCCTCGAGATATTTTGTACGCATTGTAAGAATACGTAATGTTGTGGATCGATTGCTCCGAAAACTATTCTGATTCTTCAAGAAGGTTACGGTTGTGGATCATTGCATCAAAAAAGGTACCCTCGATAGTTGTAAAAGTTATATATGTATAGTTCATAATGATTCCGAGGTCTACTTCCCAAGGAAATGAGAAGATGATTCCGATGTCTAATCCCCAAGGAAATGAGAAGATAATTCCGATGTCTAATCCCCAAGGAAATGAGAAGATGATTCCGATGTCTAATCCCCAAGGAAATGAGAAGATGATTCCGATGTCTACACCCCATGGAAATGAGAAGATGCTGCCTTTAGTCCATTTCTAGATTGGTTTTTGATTATACAGTGTTGCTTAAGCTAAAATGTATGTCGTCAAATTTCCTTGTTTACCATACTTCAGATGGTATTTCTTCAAGCCCAGCATCGTTACTGTTTAAACTTTTTTTCAGTACAGCATCATATTCCTCTTCCGTAATTGTCTAATTAAGATGTCTCGTTGACCATTAATAATAGTGTTAGTAGCTTATCCATGATTTCAGGAAGCTATCAAAACCAATTCGTGAAATGTTCTATCCAATTCTAAGGCCTTTCTTCTTGGGTGAGAGCTTTTGATTTTGCTTTTCTTTTTTCTTACTCCATTTACTGTCTACCATGCTATTCCTGATTGTTTATCTTCTTACGAATATCTTTTTTAATTCATCCTGCATTGAATGTATTCTACCTGATTTTTTGTATGATGTAGATAGTTTCCATTTGGGCTTTCTTAGGTTCTGTGCATTGGCATTTGGTAGGTTTCTTTTATTTAGGAAGGATATTTTTTTCATTATTTGTTTTTTCCCCCTAACTGCTATTGACTCCCAGGTAACACCCGAGGTTTGTTTGGTATACACTCAGCAGTTTCTTCCATTTGGACAGTAATATATTTTTCGTTTACTTCATTCGGTGTATGTCTTTCATATGTCTCCTGATCGGCATAATTTATCGATTATTTTTATCACTATTGCCTTGAGAAGAGCATTCATATTGTGGAATGTTACTTGTTTGTTTCTTATTTTTGTGTTGGCTGTGGCAAATCTTTGCTTAGGTAATTTTACGATCAGAAGATATTCCTCCAAAAGAATTGTACGCTTCCTGCTCCACAGTGCTGTTTGTTAGGCTCTTGTCAATAAATATTTAATCGAGTAATAATTTAGATATTACTTTGGTGTAAGTCCATAATTTTTCTTTTCTTTTTTGAAATTTACTTTTAAGGAATACCAACCTTTTCTGGAGAAAAAAACTGCTCGATATTAACTACTTCTCTATGCCAAGTGGTGTAAACTCAGTGTGTTATTTTGACTTTTGTATATTCATGTCTACACCAATGATTACAGCGTTGTGGTTAGGAATGAGTCAGGAAAGGGAAGATATTAAATAATTGAAGTTTATGTTCGCTTTTTCTGTGTAGGAACGTAGCCAGAGATAGTTGCTGACACTAAATTTAGTATACATCATTCTCTTTGGTATTTCGTCTGTTATTTAGTCATTTTAAAGCATGAAGACCGAGAAACATACAATGGAGTAACTGACAGAGTTCTTGATGCAGATTCTGACGTATATGTTTTTACATTAATGGTAGAATGGTATTTTTATTTTACTTTAATGATGTAATATCTTTGTTCCAATACGCATATGTCTGTATTCAGCTCAGCCGCTGACGCTGTAAGCATAGTTATCTAGTTTATAGGGTTTTATTCTCTAATGTTAAAAGCCACTACGTTACAATCGTTTTTCCTTTAATTTCGCCGGTGATTTTTCAAAAGAGGAGATATTGCTGCCGAGGTATGGAAAATGGTATTCTAATTTTAAAAGATTTTCGTTTAATGTAGATATGACTACGTTTTGTTTATAACACATGATTTATCTGTTATCTGTGTGTACCAAGAGGCTGATGCCTCCAACTACCTTTAATAGGCTATGCAGCTGATACTTGGCTTGCTCAGATGTGTGAGAAGTCATAGATCATCTGCGTGATATGCATCCGTGATTGTTTCAGTGAGACATCGTCTTCTTCATGCCTTTTCTTGTGGAAGATTATTTCTTTCATTAGATGTGTTGATTCCCGTTGTATGAACACACACACACACGCACGCACGTACACATACACACACATATGTGTGTGTGTGTGTGTGTGTGTTTTAATGATTAAATTTGTAAATTTTCAATTTTATTGTTATCTATGCTATATCCAAACTACATCCAATAATGAGGTTTCATTTATAGAGCCCTGTGAAGTGTTAAGTACCTGATCATTTTCATTATGCCCTGATCAATTCTCACATCGATATTACCTCTTTGGTTCCCATCAGGATATAGAAATATCTGGAAAATTAGCTTTATTTAATTGGTAAACAGGAGACCATATAACTATAAGGAAATTAGGCATTCTAAGAATAGTTACTTGAAGCTATAATTTTTTATTTAGGAAATTTTGTGACTTGAAACCATATAACGGCATACAAACAATTTTTATTATTGAACAGTAACTTTTATTAACATAATTTTTTATGGATTATTAGTATAGGTCATTCGTATTATATTCGAATACTTTAAACAATGCAACGTGTTCAAATATCTTAATTACTTGGGGTCCTCTTGGCTGTGGCAGTGTGATACTCACATTGAACCTCTGCATATAGGTAAGACTCTGCAAATGAGTGTCCTGGGTATGAAAGTAAACTGCAACTGTTGTTAAGTCTCCAATCCTGGAGCTTTTTTTGTATGTAGAATAACCTTTCATTACTAATACTCTCAGTTCTACTCTTACCCGGAGCGGTATTGACTCTTTCAGTCTCATCTATGGATCATATACAACTGTTCAATAATTTATTATGTACTATGTGTTCAAATTGGTTTTATTAGAGAGAAATACTTTATGAATATAACAGCTTACGTTAATTAGCAATACTTGACAAAAAAAATGCGTAGAAAGGATTATTATTGAATAACATCATTTCTGTAAGATTGACTGCTTGAAACCATTTAACTGTGTGCAAATAAGCATGAAGACCGATGCCTCCAACTACCTTTCATAGGATATGCAGCTGATATTTGGCTTGCTGTCTGAGAAGTCCTAGATCATCTGCGTGATATGCATCCGGTAATAGTTTCACTGAGACATCGTCTTCTTCATGCCTTTTCTTTGTGTGCAAATAAATGAACTCTTGTAATTCATTTGAAATATTGTCACCTAGAAACTATTCCGTAGCCAATCATCTCTCTCTCTCTCTCTCTCTCTCTCTCTCTCTCTCTCTATTTATATATATATATATATATATATATATACAGGGTCAGGCAAAATGACCTGACACACATGATTTAAATCCGATCGATTTTTTTCTCTGGAGATACCTCAAGTCAAAGGTATACATTAATCGTCCTAAATCTATGGAACAACATAATGATGCAATTCATCAAGAAATTACCGCCTTTCCACATGAAATGACCCGACGAGTAATAGACAACTTTCGTGAACGCCTTTGACAGTGTGTAGACAATAAAGGATCCCATTTGACAGATTTAATTTTCAAAATCTAATGAAACAGAACGACATAATATGTACTTTTCGAAAATAAAAACACTTTTTTGTTTCTTGACTTTATTTGTTTTTTTATTAAACCTACAGATGTCTCATATCATTTTGCCTGACCCTGTATATATAGGTATGTATGCGTGTGTGTGTGTGTATGTTTGTGAATGAACATTGCCGCAAAACAAATATACATTCACGTGTATATATATATATATATATATATATATATATATATATATATATATATATATAATTTTCAATACATTATATAAGTAAAAGTAGAGTTGTCTCCCTTTTGTCGAAGACGACCCGAAGGCTCCCTTTTCCATAGCTACTACACAGGGATGTAGGGAGGGGCATTACTCCTTTCCCTGGATTGCTCCACTTTACCCCTGATACGTAACTTATATTGGTGAGTATTAAGCAAGAAGCTATCAAGTACCATATGTAAAGTCTTTGGTATAACTCTCTCTCTCTCTCTCTATATATATATATATATATATATATATATATAATTAGGGATTATACATCATAAAACACCAATCAACATCAACTATATATTAGTTCGGAATATTTTCTATATCTTTTGGCGAATATATAATTTAAGAAAAGGGGCGATTTAAAAGAACGCAATGAAGACTGAAAATATAGTTATCATTCTAATATTTTAAGACTGAATCAAATTTTAGAATTATATATCCCAACAGTTGTTGACATGCCGTTAAATAAATAAAGCAAACTACTTATTTCTTCATCTTGCTTATACATCTTTCAAACGACTGTAAACCTGCACCAATCCGTCGCCAATCAATTAGTGTTAATGCAACTACACAGGAAAAAAAAATGAGTACGTATCGTAGACTTTAATATAGTTTAATCAAATAATACTCTTTCTTCTTGAATTTCATCTTTGTTAAGATCTATGACAGATTTTGCTTATCAAATACGCATAAAAAAATGTGTCTTATACTATTTGGTTTCTTTTCTTTTAGAATGGCGTTCCGATTTTTTAAGTTACATTTAATTTAATATATAATCAAAGATATCACTATCTTTAATGTCTAAAATCTTTCTTCCATAGTTTCTGACCACGAGAAAAAAATGATACTTGTCAATTCCATCACCAAAATCAGCTCGTACCACAACCACCACAACTACCACCAACATCAATAATAATAATAATAATAATAATAATAATTATAATTATTATTATTATTATTTGCAGCGAGCACGGATTTTCCTGGCATTCCTTCTCCATTAGTCTATCTGGTCCATCGCGTTTGTCAGGTCCTCTAGACTACATTCTGTGTCTGTACAGATCTGTTAGAGGTAGGTTCTAGTTAGACGTCCAGCACCCGGTCGTCTGTGTGAAGGATTCCACAGGAGTACATCTCTTATGAGTTCGTCCTTACTTCTCCAGCAGTGTCCAGCTGATTTGATTAATTTAAGAAATGAGAGGTAGGTGACTGTAAAAGTGTTGTTTTGTGGAATTTTGCTTCTGAAGGTTTTCAGTGTGGTTCGTTGCACTCTAGGGCACTTGCAGTCAAGCTTTTTCTCCATGCCCTTTGTCAGTGTCCATGTGGTGCATCCACGTAGTAGTATGGATACGGCTGCTGCTTGGAAAAAAATCGCTCTTTATTTTATCGGGTAGTTTGAACTTCCATATGACGGATAGCCAATCAATAGCTGACCATGCCTTTCCTAGTCGCGTATTGATGTCATTTTCAGTAGATGAGACGCTGCTCCAGAGGGAGGTGAATTTGTCCACAATTTTTAAGGAGCTACCTGCTAGGGGTGGAGACGTCCGTTGTTTGATTTTTATTGATGTATGTTGTTCGGGGTATTGACTGCTTCTTACCTTTTTCAGTGTAAAGTCATTCCGGTAGAGAGTGCACCTTGGATCAATGGTAATGAATGGGTGTTTCACATTCCTCAGAGCCCCAGCATCTCTGGAAATTCGCCATCAGATTGATTAGTGTCATATGCAGGACACTTGTAGGGGGTTCTTACCCCTCAGCAGAGAAGTAGTCGGTGTATTCTACACTGGGCAACGAAAATGAATTGTTAGAAATAGAACTGTTTATACTATTTACCAACCCCTCCGCTCGGGCAGGATATGACACAAGGTCAGTTTTTAAGCGGAGTTTAACTGGTTTGAATTCAGAGTTTTCCTTCTCCTAGACTAGTTGCCTAACCAAGGCTGAAGAACCTAGTCTGTCCTACTATTTACCCATAGCTGGAGGGAGAATAATTGGATTCATACCTTTCCCAAGGGTATTAGTGCTATGTGAAATGCAATCAGTCTCGTCCAGGATTTGAACTCGTGTCGCCGTGTCCAATTCCTACGACGATAACGACTACACCACGGGCACCTGTTTATAGAACTGTTTATAGGTAAAAAATTAATTTGGCAATAAATAAACTATAATGGTTGATATGCTATAAACCTAACCTAAACCAAACCGTTTAACTGTGAGCAAAAAACATTTCAGTTTCATTTAAAATGTTTGCTGAAAAATATGTTAAGATCGCTTATTTCATATATATATATATATATATATATATATATATATATATAAAGGATTTGGCATCGAATAATAAACAATGGTTGATATACTATAAAACCCAACCAAGCTACCAAACATGCAAGAGGTTATACAGTTAATCTCATAATCAGCAAATGCTGCAGACTAAGCATAAAATGCTAGGAAATGTGATCATCTGGATATTGTACGAGAGATTAAAGCTTGACCATACTGCCAAACGATAATCCATTCTGAAGAATAGGTTTGGTTTGGTTTGTTGGTTTTTATGGCATATCAACCCTTGTAGGTTATTTAATGCCAAATCCATTTTTATGTAAATCTGTTCTATTTAAAACAATTCAGTTTAGCATAAGCACACAGTTTAATTGTCAAAAATATTTCCATTTCAAACTATTCAAGCAGTTATATTTAACAATTCAGTTTAGTGTAAATACAGTTTTAATGTCGAAAAGCAGTTCTTTTTCAAATAATTCAGTTAAGAATAAGCGCGCAGTTTAAATGTAAGTACGGTTTAATTATTAAAAACATTTCTATTTCAAGCTATTCAGTTTACTCAAACAATTCAGTTTAGCATGAGTCTGCTGTTAGTTCTATTTAACCCATAGATAGGACCCTATCAGGTGCTACCACTCCGCGCCAGAGTGGACCTGAGAACGATGCTAATGAAGGGGTACTCTGCATTCCCCAAAGCTCCAGAATTGCTGGAACCTCACCATCAGATTGTTTAGTGTCATATACAGGACACTCTTTAAATGGGGTTCTTACCCTTCTGCAGAGAAGCAGTCGGTGTATTCTACAACCCCAGCCGACAGGGCAACGTAAAGAATAGGAACCATAGAATCCTATAGGATTTTGAGATACAAACGGAAAACCTAATTCCGGCCAAAGGACCAGACCTGAAGTTGATAATATAAAAGAAGAAAAAACTCGTCATCAAGTCTTTCTATCGGATCACACATTGAAAATGTAAGAAAGGCAAAACACGAGTACTTGTACCTTCGTAAAGAAGTAAAAAACCACTGTTGAACAATTGGGTGACGGTGATACCAATTGTATTTTGTATACTTGGATCAATCCCTAAACGCTATGAAAAAAGACTGGAAGAAATGCAAATCAGAGGAAGACTCATGAACGTCTACATCATTGCATTGGCTATAACACAGAGAAGAGGCCAGGAAACCTGCAGAGAACTGATGTCACACAAATAGAAATGTTCTCTTCAGAGAAAGACCACCAGCTAACGCTAGCGTAAAAATATCACAGAGCAATGTGAAATCATCTAAACTTCAGTATGTTTAAAATCTGCCAGAATATTAAGAAGAGTCCTTATGACCTGAAGGGATAAACAATCTCTCGCGCTGCATAAAAAAATAATCAGCTAGCGCTCACAAGTGTCACATAATAAGCGAATGCAGAAAATTAGCACAAAACGTGTATAAGACTAGATACAACTGGTTCGAGAAGGTCATCCTCGGGGAATTGTTCATGAAGTTTAAATTTGACCTAACGAACAAATGGTATATGCACATCTCACAATCTAGCTTGTAGAAAGAGACAAAGTCATCTGGGAATTTGAGAAGTAAACGGATCATCTAATATCGCCCAGATGACCAGACTTAATGATAATCAACAAAAAAATAGAACTTGCGGAATAGTGGATTTGGCTGCCCCAGCTGACGACAAAGAAAAATTGAAAGAAAAGGAAAAGAAAGATAAGTGTCTGAACCTTGCTGGAGAATTAAAATAACTTTGGAACATGAAAGTGACCGTGATACCAATTCTAACTTGTGGTTTTGATACAGCCACCAAAGAATTGGCGCAGAGACTGGAGGACATAGAAATAAGAGGACAAGTGGAGACCATCCAAACTACAAATGATAATAAAAGGGCAACTTTAAGAGAGAAACATATTCTATTCTAATTGCAACACAGGTACCAACCCTCTTAAAGCGAAAATAGATAATATGCAGCAGAATAGCAAGTTTTAGTTATCTGAGGAGAGAGACGAAAAGACTAATCGCATAAGTGATTACAGCAAACTAGCACAAAAATTGATCAAGACTTGACATGACTTGATTGAGGAAGGGGATCCGCATGGAACTGTGCAAGAAATTGAAAAGTGATCATACTACTAAATGGTGTATGCAAAAACTAGATTCAGTCTTTGAGAATGAAACACAGAATTCTCTGAGATTTGCCATAGCAACAGACCACTTAATTTCATTCAAAAGACCAGACCATGTGATGATTAGAAGAAAAAAAAGAATTAGTCAAATAGTGCTTTTTGCCATGTCAGCGAACTACGGAATGAAAATCAACGAAAACGAAAAGAGAAACTAAGATCGGCCAGGATACTGAGAATAATCCTGGAGACCTGAGGAGACCTACTGTCACTCAGACTCTAGTGAAAACCATCAGCTAACGCTGATGAAAAGAAACTCACGAACGAACAAATGGTACATGCAAAATCCAAAATCAGTCGAAGAAAATTAGTCGCACAAACTTTTCGGGGAATTTGAGAAACAAACACGCAACGTAATCTCGGCCGGACGACAAGACCTAGAGATAGTCAACAAAGTGAACCTGCCAAATAGTGGACATTGCCATTCCGACTGACTGCAGAGTAAATTTGTAAGAAAGCGAAAAGAGAGATAAGAATCTAGACCTTACTTGAGAACTGAAGAAACTATGGAAAATGAAAGTGACGGCGATACCAATTTTAACTGGCACGCTCGGTACAGTCCCTAGAGGATCGGTACAGAGGCTGGGGGAGTTGTATATAAGAGGACAAGTGGAGACCATCCAAACTAAGGCAGTACTTAGATCGACCAGGATACTAAAAAGTGTCCTGGAGACATGGGAAAACATGCTGTCACTCAGACTCCTGTGAAAAACCATCTGCTACTACAGGTGGGAAAAACTATCAAAAGAGAACAATTATAATATTTACTCAGATAATGCGAAATACATGAAAATTGAACCAGCTGACAAACAAAACAACAACAACAAAAGTACACAATTAAGGATAAGGAGCTCTGAGTTGGAAAGGTTATCAACTGGAAACTAAGAAAGAGATTAAAATTTGACCATGTTGACAAATGCTATACGTCATAGAAAATGAAATTCTGAAATTCTTTCGGACTTTGAGAGGCAAACGAATAACCTATTCATTGCCTGACGACCATACCTAGTAATAATCAACAAAAAATTAAGAATTTATCGTTTCGTAGATTTTGTTATTCCAGCGAACCATAGAATAAAAAATAAGAATCAACGAAATAATAAACATATACCTGGATCTTGCCTAAGAGTGGAAATACTATCGAAGGTAACCTTTGTTTTTTGGGCCCTTGGAATGGTCTATGAGACGCAGGAATTATAATAGCAGAACCTGAGATCATGAGAAGAATCGAGACTATTCACACGACTGCACTGTTATTATTAACCGAAATAAGGAGTACAGCAGTCAATCAGCAGAGATTGATTTACTTACAGCATTTTAATTGCATTTGTAACATAGCCAGATACGGATAAGTGAAACGTACATAGAATGTTCATTACATTTATACATAGAACATTGGAATCCCGAAACACAAAAACACTTACGACTTCTTAGTTCAGGTACGAACATTTTTATTACCTTTGAGTTTAAAGGTTTTTCGACATAAGGAAGAGAGATGCACAATCTTTCTATGATGGCTTTTCCATCTGCCCCTCCCCAACACGTGTGGCACCCGACACAAGGCCACTGGCCTGGCTTCGACGAGCTAGCGAAAGTCAACCTTTCCGTTCGGAGTTAGTTCTCAACTCAACTCACTGACTTTTTCAAATCTCTCAAAATCCTCCGCGCGCTTCTGGTACATGACGTCATTCACATCCCCCAATCTGGGATTTTTATTTTGACATCTCTGAATGACACGTCCGCCCCCGCACGCGCGTTAACACCTGCATTCATGTTGTATCTAGCTAACCCATGCACTGAGCCGAAAGGTTCTCAGCCTAACTAAACCCAAAGGCATAACACGAAATCCCTCGGCCATTATATTACACATTGACCTAAAAGAAATTCCCCTGTGATCTGTCATTTTCGCAGAGTTGCAGTTTCATATTCGAATCAGATTTATAAACTGGATGGGTCAGTTTACATTCTGCATCATACTTATGTCCTTCTCCGCCCCCAGTAATGGGTTTATTATAGGTAGACAAGGTTCTTTACTCTTGAGGCATCAACCTGTCTACTAGAAAGAAACCAGCTCTGCTCCACTTAAAAAAATCAACCTTGTGTCGCCTCATTTCTATGAAAGACTTAAGTTAAAAAAAAAACTCTTAAAGCTAGCGTGAAAAAAAAATTGCATATGCTTAAAAAAAGTGTATCTTACTTTTTTTTAAGGATATGCAATTTTTTTACCTTACCTCATTAAAATAAGAAAATAAAATATCACTTACCTCATAAATAAACAGTGGGTAGAAGAAATTTACTCTTAGTTGATAAACTAATCTTTTCCAATATTAATGTAACTATTCTAAAACTTATAACTATTAACTGAATATAAAACTAGAGTTTGGTGATATGACATGGCTCACATAAACATAAGTTTTATGTATTAAAATAATTCAAATATCATTATGTATCCAATCAACTTGTAGTGTATGCAAACGTATTTGTTCATGAATATATTAAAATTTTAAATAATTAAGTATGTGTTAAGTTAGCAGAATATTATTTGTCACATTTTCATAAATAATCATGGAAAAGACTTTGTATTCATAGCCATAATCTTTTATTACTTTTAATAAAACAACTGTTTTTTTTCAAGGTCTCGATGTGACAGCATATACAAGACTTCAAATATAAGAGGTCATTCATGGATGAACATTTTTCATGCATGTACTTTGCTGCAATCTTTATTCAACGGATGATTTGAACTTGCAATCCCATAAAAAACGTTACCCCACCAAAAAAGATCCCCAGCAAACAAATTAAAGACAACATTTAAAAGCCTCTGATTGGTTTTGATTATCGATTTTTGTATACAAATAATTCCTTATGAATACAACAATATCATTACCACACCATATCTCGCATTCACCGTACTATTTCTGGTCTGAAGTACCGGGAGTACAAATGACAGTGTCTTGGGCTCAGAAAAGTGTGTGATGAATAGCTTCTTTAGACTGATTTACTGGATGACGGTTCTTTGGAGAGTGGTTATTTACCTCTCTTTTCTGCGAAGGGTAGTCAAATGTTCATTCCCTTTTTACGGTTTAGCAAAAAACAAGCTTGTTCTTAATTTCTTTCTCGGTACAGGATATTCCTCTTATTACATAAAAACTAACCAACACCAATGTAAGGAATTTCAGTTAAACTTCTATGATGTGTCCATCGATAGTAAAGTAAAAAGTAAAGAAAAGTTAGCGTCCGTTGTCGCGAACGACCAGAAGGCTCCCTCTTCGATAGCTACTACACCAAGGTATAGGGGAGGGTGCAACTCCTTTCCCTGGATTGTTCCACTTTACCCTTGATACCTACCTTATATTTCTGAGTGTTAAGCAAGGTGGTATAAAGTACCGTTTCTAAAGTCTTTGGTATTACGTGACCTTGGATTAAACCCAGATCTCACGGATCATTGGTCAACACTCTACCCACTAGGCCAATGAGCCGGTCGTCTATCAATAAGAAACCAAAATACGGTTGATTTTTGAAGCTGTAAGGAAAATGAACGAGAGAAGCTTACAATTAGATATTTCCCGTGGTTCGAAGCTGGTACCAGCAAGTTCTTCAATTTGGGAGATCAAAAGTTTGTCATTGTCCAGGTTAATAGGCGGATACACTTTCTTTCACTCTAACAAACACTCTCTTACGGTTAAATCCTATCAATCCGTCATTTACACTCTGAGCGCTTATCTCAGAGGTATCCGCTTATTAGTTAAAAAATTCTATCTAAATTTTCACACCGTTCAAAGGATGGTGTCTATACTGTAATTCACCATTTATTTCGGTTTTGTTTGTATGCTGACTGATGGTTTATCATATTTATTTTAAACAAGCAGTTTCATTTACCCACTGACATAATAATACGCAACCATAGTGATGCGATTTGAAAACAAAAGTTGTTACCGTATGTGTATCTTTATGTTCATGTTTTTTTGTTTTTTTTTTAACTTTATTCGTTACAAAATGAAGTGTTCTTAATTTTTCATATGTGATTATTCAGGTGTGTGTCTGTATAGGCAGCGCTTTTTTGAAAGACAATGAACAAATGAGTGAATGAATGCAAATTTTGGCTAATCATTTTAAAATTAATTGAATTAAAATAATATTTTGTTTTTCTTGTTAACAAAATGCTCAAATGTGCTGCTTTTGCATATAAAAGTGAAACAATAAAATTACGAATGAATTACATAGTACAGTTATTTGTTAAACTCTAACTGTCAATATAGTTATCAAAATTAGATATCACATGACTGTGATGAAAGCCATTTGTTTTTATATATAACACATATTGCGCATTAGTTGGTATATTAATGATTCATCATGGTGTAAGCCGTTTCATTATATATATATATATATATATATATATATATATATATATATATATATATATGTATATATATTTATATAAACAAATATGTATATATATATATATATATATATATATATATATATATATATATATATATATATGTTTATTTGTTTATTTATAAAAATATAATGATTTCAGTCACATGTTGGCATCGAAACGGCTTACATGATGGTGAATCATTGATATGCTTAATTATATATATATATATATATATATATATATATATATATATATATATATATATGTGTGTGTGTGTGTGTATGTGTGTGTGTGTGTGTGTGTGTGTGTGGTGAATTCAATAAGTTTCCAGACATTTGTGTACTGGCATTTTAAATTGTCGTAGACTCTTGAAAATTCAGTGTGTTATTACTACACATCTTATAAGATTACTGACCATGTTTTTTTATGAGTCCAGGTACAAATGAACAGCTACAGCAGGAATTGGAATACACCCTACAAAACCCTGATTGTCACAGTTGATGCGTTTCAAAAAAGCAATCTCGACTTTAGAAGAACGATATGTAATAAAATTCTGTTTTAAACTTGGAAAAAATGCCATGCGATGAAAGCTGGATCTACTGCTATGACGCAGAGACAAAGAGTTCCCAGTGGAAGCATGCTTGCTCTCCCAGACCCAAGAAGGCCACCCACTAACTTTTGATGATCCCTTTTTCTGACAGCACTTACATGATCTACATGCACTGGGTTCCCACTGGACAGACAGTCAACAAGGAATAATATGTTGAAATTTGAATGGAGTTCAGGAAGAGATTCCATCGGAAGAGACCAGCACTCTTCAAATCGAGTCAGTGGCATTTCCCCTAGGACTATACACCAGTCCACAACTCCATCCTTGTCACAGACTATTTGAGAAGACGGGTATCAAGACAGTTCCTCAGCCTCCTTATAGTTCACACCTTGCTTCCTGTGACTTTTGGTTATTTCCTAAGCTCAGAGGCTGTCGTTATGAGACAACTGAGGAGATGAAAGAAGCTGTGACGAAGGTCATTGATATGCTCAAACAAGAAGACTTCCATGGGGCCTTCCGGAAGTTGTTGGAGCGGTAAAACATATTCATTGCAGCCGGAGGAGACTACTTGGAAGTGGACTAGAGTTTCATGTGTGTACTATTAATAAAAGTGCCCATACGAAAAAAGTCTGGAAACTTATTTAATGATCCTCGCATATATGTCTGTGGTTGTATCAGTTTGTATGTACCCTATAACGTACTGTATATGACGTTATTCGTGCTGAAAATCCAAAAATTGTTTGGTAAAAATGTGCTATAATCTTACAGAGAAAAAGACAAACAGACAGCAGCAGTAAATTACGTACACAAGAACGTATATATTCAACGTTTTGTTCTAATATCCGTGCTCTTTTTTGGTTGGTTGGTTGGTTGGTTGGTTGGTTTTAGGGCATATCAATCTTTGTAGGTTATTTAAAACCAAATCAATTTTTATGCAAATATTTAGTTCTATTTCAAACAATTCAATTTAGCATGAGTTTGATTGTCAAAAACATTTCTATTTCATGCTATTCAGGTTGCTCAAACACTTCTATTTCAAACAATTCAGTTCAGCTTAACTCCTCAGTCTCGAGGTCAAAACAGTTCAATTTTAAGCAGTTCAGTTTTGCATAAGTACACTCTTTAATTGCCAAAAATAATTTTATCTCAAGTTTATTCAAACAATTATAATTCAAACAAATCAGCTCAGCATAAATACGCAACGAAAACGAAAAGAGAAACAAATTCTTAGACCTTACCAGGTAACTAAAAGTTTATGAAACATGAAAGTGACGATGATGCCAGTTAAAACTCGTGCGATCGAAACAGCCCCCAAAGGCGTGCTAAGAGGGACAGGAAGCGCTGTACTATGTAGGAGGTGCTGAGACCATCCAAACTAAAACATTGCTAAGATCAATTTAAATCCATTTTCAGACAAATAATCAGTTCTATTTCAAACTATTTAGGAAAGTATGAGTACACAGTTTAATTGTCAAAAATATTTCTATTTCAACCTATTCAGTTTATTCCTAATCTTCATCTTGTCGTGCCGCTAGCAGGGATATCCCTGACACTCTCTCGTCACTTTTCCCTATCGTTCATCGCCTCTGGCAGGTCTTCTGGGCTACATCCCGTATCTTCACATAGCTGCTGTATGTATGTTCTAGGTGGTCGTCCTGCTTTAGCTCGGCCATATGTGGGGGTCCATAGGAGAACATCACTTATGAGCTCGTCCATGCTCCTCCAGCAGTGTACTGCGTGCCTGGTTCGTTTAACTTGGATAGTTTTCGTGATGGGAGGCAGGTGGCCGTATAGTTGGTGTTTTATGGTGTGTTGCCGCCAGGACTTGTTTAATATTGCTCGCAACATTCTTGTGTAATTGCTGTCTAGCTTCTTCTCCAGCCGTTTTGTTAGCGTCCAAGTGGTGCATCCATACAACAGTATCGACACGACCGCAGCTTGGAAGAAACTGCATTTCATTTTATCGGTCAGGTCTGATTTCTATATGACCAATAGCTTATCGATAGCTGTCCATGCATTCGTTAGCCGCGTGTCGATCAGTTTATTCAAACAGTTCTTATTCAGCCAATTCAGTTTAGTATAAGTACAGATTTTGATTACACACAGTTAAGTGTCAAAACAGTTCTATATCAAACAATTCAGTTGAGTATAAGTACAGTTTCAATGTCAAAAACAGTTCCATTTCAAACAATTCAATTTAGCAGAAGTACACAGTTTAAATCCTAAAAACATTTCTATTTCAAGCTATTCAGTTTACTCAAACAGTTCTAATTCAAACAATTCAGTTTTGCTTGAGTATGCAGTTTAGTTCTCTTTGACCCATAGTTATGACCCTATCAGGTGCTACCACTCCATGCCAAAGTGGACCTGGGAGTGAAGGCAATGAAGGGGTGCTCTGCATTCCCCAAAGCTCAAGCATCAGTGAAACCATACCATTAGATTTTTTAGTGTCATATCCAGGACAACCTTTGTGGGGGTTACCCCTCTGAAAAGGTACAGTCGGTGTATTCTACAGCCCCAGCCGACTGGGCAAGTGCTATTTTTGTTGGCTCTTGCTGTTCAAACACAAATTTAATATTTATTTTCAAACACGCACACGCACGCACGCACGCACGCACGGACGCTCGCTGGGACCGACATACATACATACATACATATATATATAGATATATATATATATATATATATATATATATATATATTATGGGATACATTAATACACATTTTTAAATAGTCCTCGTTACTTGTAACAATTTGAATAATTATAAGTATATGAAATTATGATTGGTTCTTGTTCCAATATTGATTAAATTGATGGATATTAACGGCATGCCAACCTCTTTGTTTTTTTACCTTATCTGGCAACTGATTTGCGAATCGCTTAGATAATTCCTTTATATTTATATCTTTGTTTCGTTCCTTGAGTTTTTACCCGCGGTTATATATCAAATATTCCTATGTAATACAGTTTCTTTTCAAACACCCATTTGATCCATTGATCTGTATCTTAAAGGCATTATTACTGCGGGTTGGAGTTGGCTTGGAAGTAATGACAATGAAAGAATATACCTAATTTTGAACCTCATCTTCTGATGCAGTATTGTGTCGTACCCAGGACACTCATTTTTGTGTGGTGGGAACGTTTTCAACACACAGCGCAAGTCACAGTCAATTCTATACCAATTCAACAACACTGATACGTCTGCTAATTTTTACTTAGGTATTTTTGGTAATCAACAATGGAAATATGCTATAAATGTTTGGTGAAATCGGTATCTTGTGCCTGCTGTTAAGTTTTGTGTCTTTGTGAAGCTAAATCTAGAAAGCATATTTTGGAAACAAGCAGCATATCCAGTCACGAACACAGTCTTCTAAATACCTTGTCATTTAAAAACATTACTTTTTATGTATCGTTTCCGAAACTTTGTGTCCATATAAATAGATGTATGCTTGTGCACGCATTGTTATATTTTTAATATATTTTCTTACATATCACCTTTAAATCAACGCATTCGTGAATTTATGCAGATGAGTGGGTATGTTATATTTGTCCTTATTATGGGCGGTGTTACGAGAAAATAATTCTAAAAAGAAGTTGTAAATAGTGTTTTTTTTTTCAGAGGAACTGATGTTCAGTTATAAATAAATTTATATCTGAATACACACACACACACACACACACACACGTATATGTATATATATATATATATATATATACATATATAGATGAACGTAAAATGTCAATAAAAATTTATATCACCACAAGAAAATTGAATAACTTTGAACTCACACACACACACACACACACACACACACACACACACACACACACACATGGACATATAGATAGATAGATAGATAGATAGATAGATAGATAGATGAATGTAAAATGTCAATAAAAATTTATATCACCAAAAGAAAATTGAATGATTTTGAACACACACACGCACACATACACACACACACACACACACACACACATATATATATATATATATATATATATATATATATAATGGAATGGGTAAAAAACCTTTTTTCAGAATCTATGACATTTTAAGTCTATTTTCTACACACACACAGGCAAACACTCAAGCCCTGTTTGCTGCGTCTGTAGAATACACCAGCTGAAGTCTGCTGAGGGTTAAGACTCTTCACTCCAACGTGTGTCCTGAATACGACACTAAACCATCCGATACCAGCCATGTAAATTTGAGGAATGTGGAGTACCTCTTCATTGCTATTGCTCCCAGGTACACTCTGATCTTGAGCGATAGCTCTTGAGAGTGTCCTATAAATCGATCAAATATAACTATTTGGCATTTAAACAGCGAGTAAACAAACGACTTGCATAAAGATGTATTGTTAGAAAGAGAACTGTTTGACAATGTTAGTGTTCTTATTTATAAATCATATATACTTTATTTATGAATAGACAAGATTTGTTTGTAAATAAAAAACAGACTGATATGCTATAAAAACGAACAAACTAACCAACACACAAGCATATGTATATATATATATATTTCTTGAATAAAAAACAAAACCCGTCACATTGGGATTATAAATTTATTTCCATCTTGTAATGTGTTTTTGATCAAAAACACCTAACAGGATGGATTATAAATGTATTATCCTAATGTGACCGGTTTTGTTTTTTCATAAAAAAATTATTGCTCTGTAATGTCAGTTACATTGAGCTCTTTACCAGGAAAATTTAAATGCTGACGGTTGAATGTTCTTAGTCCTGATGGAATTCCTCTCAACTCCGGTTTAATTGGACCAAATAATATATATATATATATATATATATATATATATATATATATATATATATATATATATATATTCAAAATAAATGGCAACCGTTGAATTTTTACAAGCGCATACTGCTAGGGGCGAATGGAGACCCCAATTTCATTTTTTTTTCTTTTTAGTGATCCACGGATTGCTGTGCGTGTAGCTTAGTGCACAAAGGAAATATTTAATGTAAGAAGGTAAAATGAAAAGTATATAGTCTGAAATGTTCATATGATAAACTTATGTCTATTTTTAAAGACTTTTTTTCCAATCGGTTCCAAGCGCCGCAAATAAAACGGAATTTGTTAGAATTAATTGTAACCTTATCCCCAGTAATTACTGCCTTCCATAGTTGTTGTCTATCACACCACGTTCGGGTCCCGTGTCGCAGCGGATAGAGGCGTTGAGTCTCTTCGGTTTCAGATGAGCCTTGTCAGAGGATAGCGGTTTCAATTCCTACCCAAGCCGGCCAGAGGTTTACTTGGTCAAAAACGTGGTGCGATAGACAACAATTATGGAAGGCAATAATTACTGGGGATACGGTTACAAGACTCAGCATTCCTATACGAGGTCACGGTTAATCGTCTTAGAAGGCCAGAGGTGAAATTTGGCCGAAACCTTGTGAAGAAGAAACAACACAAAAGCTACCAAGATGAGGACAAATAGTCCGCAATGAATTTTTTTTTTTCAGATTAAGAAGCCTCATCTCAAAATGATTCCAATTAAAGACGGGAGTAGTTAGTTGCTTTTTGTCTCCGGCATATCAACCCGATCAATTTCATCTAATTCCTTTGGTTTCCCCTATTGCTATTTAAATATTAATTGCTTTATTTGAAAACTGTCAAATGGTTACAGGTATTGATACGAGGATCATTAAATAAGTTTCAAGACTTTTCCCGTATAGGCACTTTTATTGATAACACACATATATGATGCTATGGGAGTTTGTCTGCGATCTTTAGTTTCAATGGAACCGAATGTCAGAGACAGACTTCCATGGCATTAAATATATAAATCTAATATATATTTATTTATTATCATTAAATAATAGCTCTATCTCAGATATTAAACACTCTCCAAATTATATCGTACTCGGTTCGCCATAAACTCGCAAAGTGAATCAATGACAACCAACACTGTTGCACTATATATATATATATATATATATATATATATATATCCACACTGATGAGTTCTGATAGAACGAAACAGATCTGTCTGTGAATGACTATATATATATTGCGAGAGAGATGTGGATGACTATATATATATATATATATATATAGATGTGGATGACTATATATATATTTATACATATACAGTTTGAGGATACATATTCACACTTATGCATGAATACCAGCACCATAATGATTTCGAACAGAATCCACCTGATCCTCGTCATCTTAAACAGTTTCATGGAATATATTTGTTGAATCAATGTTAACAGTTCTTTTGGAGCAAGTTTTTTGAAGAGTAGGAAGTGGTTGAAAATCGTAAAAATAACTAAAGTTCTTCCATGTAATAAAGAAGTATTAACATTTTTGAACGACTATATATATATATATATATATATGAGGTAATGCTGTTTTAAGAGCGATCAGTCAAGTCACAAGATGTGTGTCCTTGCAAATAATCGTTTTGTATAATGCTCTTAAGTAGATATATTCTTTTGTTTTCTAGATTTTGCCATCTTGAAGGATTTCCCCTCGAGAGAAGCGAGTTGGTCACATCTTTTATAGAACAAGTGACTACTGCTTTCCTATATCCTATTTTTTTGTACTTCTGTTGTTTTGTTTTTGTTTTTGTTTTTTTGTTTTGTTTTTTTCCTTTTTTATTTTTATCTTATCTTTACGTTGGCGGGTCCATCTTACTTTCAGGTTGGAAGACGTCCGTTACTTTCAGCTTTGGGACATGCTGATGTCTTTGCAAGGAGCACGTTCTTACGCATAAGTCCCAGACAACAAAGAGAAGAGGTTAGAGAAATTAGAGGAAACGAACGCTGCTGTGTTAGGGAGGAAAAAGAAGAAAATAAAGAGAATAGAAAAAGAGACTGTTACATTTTGTCAGTCATTCATACTTCACTTGAAGTTTTTTTTTTTTTGCTTTTTTAAAAAATATTTTGTTTTTCTCGTTCTTATATATCCATTCCCGATTTTTTAATATTCGTATTTTGTTCATTGTTTTTGTGTTTCTTTCTCAGAAAAAGCTTCTCAAAATATTACTCTCCTTAGTTCTATACTATCATCGCTCAACTGATTGTTCTTATTTTTATTTTCTTCTGGAAAAAATCATATAAAAAGCATCTAGCAGCTTTCAGATTTAACCCAACTTCATCGGGGTGCTTTACTCTCATTTATATTATTTTATGACCGTATTAAAATCCGTTCGTGCTTAGTGTTTTAATTTGAATATTTTTCCTTCACACACACACACGTACACATTCACACACACATTACCTCACCCCTCACATACCCACACAGATTTATATATATTTCCCTTATATATATATATATTGGACGCTAACTGAACCTATGGAGAAAAAGCTTGACGGCAACTACACAAGAATGCTGTGAGCAATATTCAATGTGTCCTGGATATAGCCCCCCCTTAAAGCAGTAGCTGTCCGGAAACCTTCCACCCATCACGAGTACAATCAAAATTTAACGAAGCACACATTCAAGACACTGCAGGAGAAGTAGGGATGAGCTCATAAGCGATGTACTGTTGTGGACCCTTTTACATGGACGTGTAAAAATTCGAACCTACATACCGCAGCTCTGTGCCGATACGGGATGAACGCCTGAGGACCGGCCGGAAGCAATGGACAATAGAGAGGTGTGGCGAGAGAGGTTCAGGGATATCCGAGCTGATAGCGTGATATAATGATGATATCATCATCATCATCATCATATCGCGCTGGTAGTACGGATATCCCTGACCCTCTCTCGCCACTCCTCCCTATCGTTCATCGCCCTAGGTAGGTCTTCAGGACTACATCCCGTATCCTCACATAGCTGCTGAATGTATATTCGTGCTGGTCGTCCTGCTTTTGCACGGCCATGTGTGGGGGTCCATAAGAGTACATCTCTTATGAGTTCGTCCCTGCTTCTCCAGCAGTGTCCTGCATGTCTGGTTCGTCTAACTTGAATAGTTTTCGTGATAGGGTGCAGGTGGCCGTACAATTGGTGTCTTGTGGGGTGTTGCCGCCAGGACTTGTTTAAGATTGCACGTCGAGGAAGATCCGGAGGCGGCCTTTGAATAACTTCTCCACCGAGGTGTAAGAGAATCGAGCTACTCCTTTCCCTGAATTTTACCACTTTATCTTTGAGTCGTATCTTATAATGCTGAGTGTTAAGCATGGCGCCATCAAGTACCATCTTTGAGTCTTTGGTAACACTCGAACTGGGATTAATCTCCTGTCTACCGGGCCATTCGCGAACACCCTTCCCACTAGAAAATGTGATTTGATATTTTGCTTACCAAAAAAAAATTCTGACTCCAATTCCTGTGAGTTTGCTATTTTTTTATTGATACATTTTTGCAGTTTTTTTTTAAATCTTACAACCTTATCAACAAGATATACAAATTAGAACTTATCTTTCGAAGAGTAAGGCATGAGTTGGACGAAATGAATGGACATCGGAAAGTTATAATTTGTTTTACGACTCAGTAACGTGTCCTGTATGGTTTGCTTTCCTTAAAGATAGACGGATCACGAAATCTAAGCTAATTCTTGTAACAGTCTAAAAAAGCAATTGTTATTTTGGATGTTCTCTTCTTGAAGTACTTTATAGAATCGGTTGACTCTTAGAAAGCATGCGCGTGTGTATGTACAAACAAAATTATATTCTCAAGATGTGGGAGTCTCGAAGAAAGTTTTTGTAGGCGAAGAGATAAAAATATGATGAAAAGATGATGCCAAGTTAGTATTCATGAAGAAAGTCAGACACGTGTTCACATAAAAATCCCTCGAATTTTATAGCCGATTTTACAATTTCTCTGGCCATCGATCTCGAAAACCAGAAGGATATGATAGGCATTTTTATTCAAATCGATCCGGGAAAAATCCATTCTTTGACAAATAGTTTCCAATGAGGAGGAGCCGTTTTTGCTCATCCCCGAATTTATCGTTTTTGATTGGTCTATCGGTATCTAACTGGCTGCCACTTTTTATAATCCCCCAAATCTCGTACTTCATCGTCTTTTGCACGTATAACCATAGTTCTCTTGGATGAATTTTTGTTTCCGGACACACAGCTGGATAATAGGCTCATCGGTTGTGGCAGGTTAAAACTATATATAACTATAAAAAAAAACATGGTACTTGTGCATCTATGTTACTGCGATAAAGCCGAACTTTCACTAGCGTTTCCAGGCCGATAACGGAAAGAATCGGAATATGCCGACTAAAGGCATGAAGACCAGTCTGTCAGGATATTACACTGGGTTGATGCCGCACTCTCGTCTTATATTTTTAAATATATCCATCTCGTGCGACCACTGATATATCAATTTTAATATTTGATCAATGGCCAGTTTGGACCGGGAGAAAACGTCCCTTCGCGCAATGCAGTCCACGTCCTGCATTTGGTATTTCGACATCTCCAGGCATAGCTTTTTCTCATTCTTTTTTAAATAGCAAGGATGCTTCCATGTCCTGTAACTTTTAATTTTGCCAATATGTTTTTTTCTTGGCAGAATTGTATCACCTTTTCCACAAATTGTAGTTTTTCGCTTTGCAGCGATAAATTCATGTTGTTTAGAATTGGTTTAATAATTCTGTTCTCCTAACTTTGTCAACAAATTGATTGAATTATTTTATCATCTGCTAGCTTAAATTTGATTGGCTAGGCGTTTTGTCGGCATTTTCCGATTCTTTCCGTTATCGGCTCGGAAACGCTCGTGAAAATTCGGCTTTATCGTGATAACATAGATGCATGACTACCAAAACTGTATATAACTATATAAAACTATTTATAAACGATATGTTTCATTATACATATCAGACAACACTTATTTTTGTTTATATTTTTCTGTGGTTGTGTATGCTGTCGAAAATACAGTTTACTTTTATTAAATAAAGTGAATTTTACATGAGGGGCTGGCAATAAGAAGTGCTGATTATACTTGCACAATTTAAATAAATTAATAATGTTGGGTCTTTTCATGTCTCGCTTTCTTCTCTGACTGCAGTGTACCATAGCCGGATACCCAGATATGTGAAAAGTACATAGAATGTTCATAACATATATACATAGAACATAGGAATCCCGAAACACGAAAACACTTACGAATTCTTAGTTCAGGTACAAAAATTTTTATTACATTTGAATTAAAAGGTTTTTCGACATAAGGAGAGAGTCACAATCTTTCTATGCTGGCTTTTCCATCTGCCTCCGCCTCCAACACGTGTGGCACCCGCCACAAGGCCTCGGCGAGCAAGCGAAAGTCACCCTTCTTCTTCGGACCGAAAGACTCAACTCAACTACTTTTTCAAAATCTTCAAAATCCTCCGCGCTCGCTTCCGATGCATGACGTCATTCACATCCACTGGTCAACCTTTCTGTCTGGGATTTTTAATTTGACATCTGTGAACGACACATCCTCCCCGAACGCGCGTCAACACCTGCACTCAACTAACTAACTAACTAGCCTGAAAGGTTCTCATCCTAATTAAACCCAAAGGCAAGATATATAAAACGAAATCTCTCGGCCATTATATCACAGCCGCACACAAATTTTATTCTTTAAAAGAGAGTCAATATGTTTCCCCTCCATAATATTCCTTTTCCACAAAGCCTTGTAGTGTCACATACATGTTTAGACCATTTGTAGAACATACTTATTTGAAGACATCACCAAATTCCCTGTAAATATACACATGATTTCAATTTCTCAGTCACAAGAAATTTTATAACACACCTCTCTTCAACCCTGGGGTACTCTGTTTGATTCACCACGATTTTGAATGTCCTTAAATGAAATATTTTTGCGAGATTAAAACAATTTTCCACGTTCACAAATTCCAAATATTACAGAGTTTTTATCTTTGGAGAAAAAAAAAATCAGAACACAAATTTATTTTCCCTTTCTTTCAAAAAAATATTTCTTTATATATTAATGTACTCTGGTAAATATAATGGCTATATTTTGAATTGTGCGTTTTTCTTTCTTTTCTTTTATGTTTGAATATTTTCAACTTTCGAGAAACGTTTTGTTTTATCAAGGAACGCTCGTAATTTAGAGTCATGTGTGTAGAAAAAATAAGCAAAAATAAATATATTCGATAAAAAAAGAAATATAGACTTTTTATTCTTCTTATTTTTCCCGAAGACTCAAATTACATAGCAATTGTCCAAGTATTTTGTTACAATTTGAAAAAAGAATGAAATGTAACTTACCTCGTGATCAGAAGAAAAATGGTGCCGATCCGGGATTTTTTTTAGAGAGAACTTACCGGAAATGAGAGGCTTTGTAGGAATGGCGTGAGTAAATATAAAATCCAATACCATGGTCGAGGATCAACCGTTTTTAAGCATTACTATGCGACGACGGTTAAATTTCAATGAGTATATTTCAAATTTCACTGTGGTCCTACATAACACAAATTTTCTTGATTACCTTATCAAAATCATGTTAATCAAAGTATTTAAATTATTTACGGAGTCGCTAACTAGGTGCCCAGTGATTGGATGAAAAACAGCCAATCACAGGCTACCTTTTTTAGATTTCCTCCAAACCCCTATGAGGACGTTTCCTACGAACGCCCTTACTCTTTTTCCTAGTGTGATTCCTCAGAATCAAGACGTGCTCGCCCGCTCTCTCAGTCTTCTAGATGCCAATACATGCTTGTGTGGATTTTTCCAGCAACTGAGGCACAAGAAAGAAGGCTCTATTTTCGTCAACCCAACCAAAAGGACACAGGAAATACAAACTGTTAAAAGGACGCCTTTTACGGAAAAGTTTCCCACAAACCAAGTGTTTGCAAGGACAAAATTTTCTTTCCTCTCTTTCTATGTAAATATAAGTTTTTTATAACTTTTTAAACCACGTTGTGTTTCTTTCTTCGTGTCGACGTCGCTATATTGTTACCATATAAAGTTGGGAAAATCCAAATAAAAGCCTATTTTCACCACGACATGCGTCAAAGGTTAATAGATTATAACGCTATGAATAAATAGAAAGTGTGTTGTCACCTTGTCGTAAGGACTAAAGTGATGGACTGCGTCCTTGAAGGAAGCCAGTTTGAATTCCAGTCACTCTATTACATTTATTTTCAAACTAATACTTTTAGGAAAGCTATAAACTACTTTATCCCCCAACAGTAAGTTTAATAGTATCCCTGCCGTTCTTCTACAAGAATGGAGTAGGCATTATATTACTCTCAAAGGGTAATTCGTCATTAAACAATGAAACCGAGAAACAATTCACTTATTCATACACTTGTTTTTCTTCTCATTTCTGTTTTCTAGTTATTGTTTCTCTGTTTATCTTTGTGTTGTTTCTGGTCGGGTTCATTAGCATTTATTTACTCTTTGTTTTGTAGTCTTCCAGTTATCGTATTGATGTATCGACACTATATTCAATGCGTCAGTCCTCTTCTTCCTTCTTTTCTTGACACATATAATCTATCCATGTTATCTTTTTGATACATCATGAGTTTACATGTTCTCTTTTTCATGTATTGAAATTCTTCCCTGGTCCACTTCAAGAATAGTCCCGAGTATCTGATAAAAAAGACAGCACAGATAATATGCCTTTGATGAGTTTAGTTTTGTTTCAAGTACTTTTTTTCATTCTTTTGGAATACTCATTATTTTTCTTTTTTATCTCCACTTGTTTGATCTTGTACATTTTGAGACAGTCTATTATCCACCTTTGCGGGAATATACTATATGCCTTTTCTTGTTAATTCACGCTACAATTGAATGTTTTCCTTTTGTTTTGCTCTTCTTGTAGATGTGTTTGTCGATGTATAGTAGATATCCTGTTTCTCTTGTTTCCTTGTGGCATCCTCTCTGTATCAGGTTGTTGGTATGTTTTCGTGCATTCTGCCTAAACTTCTTGGTAGAATACTCCTTCTCTGATTTAGAATTCCTGTTTTGTCAGTTTAATTGTTATGATTTTACTTTTTTCTAATTTTTCTCACTTGTAGTAATTGGTGATTTTTACTGAGGTCCGTGAAACGCAATTCCCTAACTTACAAGCTGTTACATTATTTCAAGTAATTTATAATAATCCTCCAGGACTTGTTCCATATTGCTCGCAGCATTCTTGTGTAATTGCCGTCTAGCTTCTTCTCCAGCAGTTTAGCTAGCGTCCAAGTAGTGCTTCCATACCGCAGTATCGATACGACCGCTGCCTAGAAGAAACTGCGTTTCATTTTATCGGTCATGTCTGATTTTTTTCCCAGAACGTTTCGATGCTATCTTAATTAGGTAGTTCTTGTTCTTCTATTTTTTTCCTTTTATTCATTGCACATTTTATTATCACATGTGTCAATCTTAATATCACAATACAAAGGAATACCATACAGAAGCCAAGTTTCATCTGAATTATTTTAAATGCTTTTTTGTCATGTTTTTAATTATCGATACGTGATACCTGTTTTTTGTTTTAATTATTTGATTGCAAGTTCCTGTTCACATATGAACACAACTTTCTAAAGGGAAATGCCCATATGGACTATAAAATGTACTTCTTATAATTATTTGAACAAATCAAAATTGTTTTTAATGTATAAAAGTTAAGGGGCTTTAGAATATTCATGCAAGTAGGTCCGAATTAATTCAGTGGTTTAGCCATGCTTCCAAATTGTGATATGATTCTCATTTTCGATTTTATTAGTCAATTGTGAATAAAATTTTAGGATAGAAAAAGTACTTTGATTTTAATGTCTCATTCTATTAAAAATATTTAAATATTCAATTCAATTTTTAAAACGTTTCCAATGAATTATCATTAAAATCGGATTCATTCTGCTTAATCTTACTGTTTTAATTTCAAAACTCAAGTGATTTGAAGAAACTTCCGTTTGTTTAAATAATTATTTACAGCAATATATGTTACTGACCAATGTCCGGGTTATAAACCGATGGTTAGAGTGTTCGCCAATGGCCTGGGAGACCTGGCTTCAATCCTAGGTCAAGTCATACCAAAGACTCAAAAAATGGTACTTGATGCTACCTTGCTTAACACACAACATTATAAGGCAAGGATCAAGGGTAAAGTGGAGCAATCCAGGGAAAGGAGTAGCGCCCTCCCCTACACCTAGTAGCTATCGAAAAGGGAGCCTTCGGGTCACCCTAGACTACGGTCGCTAACTTAACTATGTTACTGACAGATTTAGAAACTGTACATCTGGTTGATATTGAGACGGTAAAATGATGTGTTCTTGTCTTCGAAAATGATGAGCTGCATCGTTATTGTTCTTGGATTAAGTTCTGAAAAAAAACTAGGTAGAAATTCTAGGTTGTCCCAGCAGATATCGACTGCCTAGCTATAGCAAATAAGGATAAAATCGGAATCGTCTGACGCATAATCCTAGTTACGTGCACTGTTTAATTTCGTTTTGTTTTGTTTATTTATTTATTTATTTATTATTTATTTATATTTTTGTATTTTTGGACATCATGTTGAACTGATCCGGTGTAACATGTTATATTTCGCGTGCAACGACTTTGAAATACTGATTTACCGCATTCATTGGTATAGAAGAAGGAAGTTAATTTGGTACTTATGCATCTATGTTACCGCAAAAAAGCCGAACTTTCCCGAGCATTTCCGGGCCGATAGCGGAAAGAATCGGAATATTCCGGAACGAAATTTACGCAAGCAGACGAAAAAATAAGCCAACCAATTTGTTGCCAAAACGCATGAAGACAAAATGAAAGAAAGAGAAAACGACAATTTTTAATGGATAATGTTACCAACGTTTTCATGAGAAAAATAATAAATCAACAGTCAATGTGTGGTAATTTTCAATATGAAAAAATAGTTTAAATCTTTATTTTATCTATTTGGTTGGAGGGTGTATCATTTTTTTGTCTTTTTAAATATTTTTTTTCGTATTTATGCACTTATTGTACCATGCAGAAGTAATAACGTGTTAATTTATTAACCCATTCTTACTATGGGGAGGGAGGTTTGTAACTATTATGTACTTTCACCTAACAATTTAATAATAATCCAGGTCCTGCATTTGGTGTTACGGTATTTCCAGGCATAACTTTTCCTCTTTGTTTTTAGGTGGAAATGATGCTCACATGCCTGGCAACTTTTAATTTTGCCAATAATTTTTTTCCCTTGGCAGAATTGGATCACCATTTCTGCTCATTCAAGATTTTCGCTTAGCTGTGATAAATTCACGTTTACACATGTTTGTAACTTAGTAAACAAATTGATTGAATTGTTTTATCATAAATTTGATTAGCTTGGCGTTTCCGTATACTCCGATTCTTTCCTGAAACGCTCGAGAAAGTTCGATTTTTTTCGGTAACATAGATGCATAAGTACCTATGACCAAGAAATAGAAACTCACCAGAAAGTGACCCGGTAGAAAATGTTCTTTTCGTCATTCTCATTTCCACCGAGCGGTTTAACACCATGCTTGTTTTTGGGGTCATCTGTGAAGAGAATTTGCACCGTTTCGGGGCCTTCTTTTCTATGGTTTTATTTGCAAATCAGCCCCACTCACTAACATGAGGCCCCATTATAGCATCTTATCAAATGAACGTCTAACAGCAAAATGTAAATTTTCAAATCTGCACGCATTATTTGCATATTGTTATGCATGTAGCAGAAAGAAACTTGAATTTTTGTTTGGCGCGTAATTTAATTTGACCGTTGGAGTCGCCGAACATTTTCACCCAATCAGGATGACTTGTCCTATTCAGCCTGAACCATATTTCCTAGCTGCAGCAAAAATTGAGGAAAGCCCGCGAATCTCTCTCTCGCTCAGAAATCCTCAATGGGAACGGACGTCTATTCGTCTGCTCCTGAATAGCAGTAGTAACATCATACACTATGAGGAGAGCCATCTAGTTTATGAACCCCTTGGGTCTATTCCTCAAGACCAAGGGATTCTAGTAAAAAAAAAAAAATTAGATGATACACTCTAACAACTTCCTACATTCTTTCTTTACTACGAGACCTCGCAGCATACCAGTGTAAACCCCTTTACTTCATGCTGCCATTAAAACCTCCCTTCAAATACCTAATGACGTCTTCGTTCTTCTCCACTACCTTTATTTTCTATCAACATTTAGCGAGGGGATAACAACCAACGAATTACCAACACAACCAACGTAATACCAACGAAACCAAAGTAATACCAACAAAATCAACTTAAACCTTAAACCAAAAACCCAATAATAATAATAATAATAATAATAATAATGTTATCCCCATTGCTATACGCATCACAAGGAGGTAATACTATGACGTGTTTATTTTGAAATGTTCCGCGGGACGTTTCTTTTATTCCATATCCACATTGAACAAATATTTTTGGTAAATTTTAATGATTTATTCATACACTCCTTTGCATATATCAATCTGATGTAATCTAAATTATTAATCGGAATTGTTGCTGTAGTTTTCGTTTAGTTTAGTTTTGACTTTGCTTTTTGTTTTTTGTTTTTTTGGGGTTTTTTTTGTATCTGTTTTTGGATTATCACAATTGTCTTAATATAAAATACAAACACGTTAAATATACTGGAAAAATAACCCTCACCCATTTTTAAATCCTTAGACAAAGATCAAGTTTCTATGAGTTGGCCGACCGTAGTCTAGGTCAACCAAAACTTTTCAATAGCTACTAAACCGAAGTGTTGGGGAACGAACAACTCCTTTCAATATATATATATATATATATATAAAGTAAGTAAAGTTGGCGACTGTAGTCGAGGGAGACCCAAAGACTCTCTTTTCGATAGCTACTTTATCGAGGCGTAGGGAAGGGCGCTATATATATATATATATATATATATATATATGTAATAAAAACTGGAAGTCAATTCAGTCGTATGAAAATGTATAACGATGAAAAAATACAAGATTTTAGAAAATGATTTTATTGGATTATTTGCTTACGTTAAGTTTTAAGTTTTTAGACAGCCATCAGAGAGATCGAGTCGTTTAATGATAAGAAAAAGATAAAGAAAGTGTCAAAACAATCTATTTCTCTTTATAGCGTTCTGGATCCACTTTGTATGATGTAATTAGCTTTTAAAAAGTCAGTTAAATAAGACCAATTCACAACTATCTATCTAAAAATTGTTGGTGTGGAAATCCTTTGGATACTAAACTTAGAACTGGTGATTATTCCCCTTATTATTTTGGTGATATGAGTGAAGAAAAATGTATACAGTTATTAATATTAGTGTATTTGTGATTAACTTGAGATTGAGATAACCGGACATTGGTCTCATGGTTAAATTGTTTGCCAATGGACCGGGAGACCGAAATTCAATCCCAGGTCGAGTCATACCAAAGACTCAAAAATGGTACTTGATGCTACCTTGCTTTACACTCAGCATTATAAGGTGTTACACCTGCGGGTGTCGAAACACCATAACTAATAATGCGTCTTACAGAAGATCTATCCCAAGACGAATATAGTGTGTGTGTGTGTGTGTGTGTGTGTGTGTGTGCACATCAATGACAGACATAGTAGAAAAATGAAGAGAGTACTCACAGTTGACTTGACTAGAACATTTATTTACAAGGACAAACAAAATTGATGGTACGCAATATATTTATCAATATGGGTTGAGCTGTGTGTCACAGCTCTCTCGGGAAGAGGTAAATTAATTCCACATTTGTTTTCCCGGATTTTGAAGTCATCCTTCGTTCGCGCTGCCACCCGTAATCGCGTCCCGTTTTCGCATATTCACACGAGAACTCAAAACAGTAGGTGTCAAAAGGGAGGAGGTAACTCCGCCTGAAACATAAAAGGCTTTAGCTCCTTTTGACCGTAAGATCGTCCTAACAGTAAGGATCAAGGTAAAGTGGAGCAATCCTTGGAAAGGAGTAGCGCCCTCCACGACACGTTGGTATTGTAGCTATCGAAAAGGGAGCTTCAGGTGACCCTCGACTACGATCGCCAACTTATACTTATATTATACTCAGGTTTAGGTTAATTGGTAAAATGTCCTAGAAATGTTTGGTGTTGTCATATTCGAATTCAGAAAGGAAATCTATTACAGGTATATTTGGTTCAAATTATTACCTCCCACAATTCAGATAAAAACGGAAATAGTATATTTAAAACTTCCTCGCCTTTTTGCGATTTATTTAATAAATCCCACGAAGTGATTTATGGTCATGAAATCGAAATATATAGCATTAGTAGATAATTCAATAGATAAAATAACCCTTTGAAGGTCTTGTGTTAATTCATCCCTGTAAATACACACAAACACACTTACACACACATTTGGACGCTAACTAAACGTATTGAGAAAAAGAACTTAACGCTAATTACACAAGAATGCTGCAAGCAATATGGTATAACTCCTGCAGATAGCACTCTACATAGCAGCAGCTTTACGGCCACCCACCACCCATCACGAAAACTGTCAAAATTAAATGAGCCAGATATACGGGACACTGCCCAAGAAGTAGGGACGAGCTCATAAGTGATGTACTCCAGTGGACCCCTTCACATGGCCGAGCAATGGCAGGACGACCAGCTCGAAACTACAGACTTCAGCTCTGTGCCGATACGGGATGTAGCCTTGAAAACCTGCTGAAAACAATAGACAATAGGGAAGTGTCGCGAGAGAAGGTCAGAAATATCCGAGCTGAAAGGACGACATGATGATATATATATATATATATATATATATATATATATATATATATATATATATATATCCACATTGAGAAGGTAAAACGGAAGAAAATATGTTGATTTGCTAAACCGTTTCGATTTCATTTTTTTTAATGCAAAAGGTTTTTATGGAAATAATTTTAGTATGAGATGTAATTACGATAAATAGATTTTGATTCAATTAGAAATCTTCATCAGGACTTGTAGAAACTTGCTATGTGAAAAAAAAAAAAAACGATTAATAATGGTTGATATGTTCAAATTACATTATGCGTGACTTTTTTTTTTTAAGTAAATGGCGTTTCGTGGTTTAAGAAACGGATTTATGACGTTTTAATGCTTTGAATGTTTAGGAAATATGGAGCTAATATATAGCGTGGATTTTGAATTATATTAATTTCATTTTTTCCTATGAGTCTATTTATACGGTTGCTATAAATAGACACATCATTTTATCCCAAAATCTCACAACCACCCTAATTGAAAAAAAAATTAAATACTTTTGACATAAAAAATACTCGCACAATAAAAATAATAAAACAAATTGTAAAGAACAATTTCAAAATCACAGATTCCCTATCCAACGGAGGTGTTTACAAAATCCGCCTCAAAAATTACAATAAATTTTACAAAGGAGAAACAAGCTGAAATCTAAACAAAAGAATCTGCGAACATAAAAAAAGAATTAAAAATTGATAATACAACAAACTCTTTAGTTTTGCTTAACATTTTAACTAACTAAACTTTTGATTTCCAAAATTCAGCCATATTTGCCTTCATTCATGACGAAAACAAAAGAACAATATTTGAAGCATGTTCCACAGCATATCACAACGACAAAGTTTTTTTTCTAAATTTTACCATCTATAGAAAAATTATATTAATAGAATTTAAAATTTACACACTGGATTAGCTCCCCTTTCTCTAAAAATTCAAAGCAATGAACTGTCACAAATCCGTTTCGCAAACCACAAAACATTTACCTTTCAAAAAAATTACATCACATGTCATGATGCAATTTGAACGTATCAACCATATTTTTTCACAGAGTAAGATCTACATGCCCCCACGAAGACTTCTAATTGAATCAAAATTTATTAATCATTATTATTTCTTATATTAAATCATTTTGATAAAACACTTTTCCATTTAAAAATATTGAAGTCAAAACTCTTTGGCAAATAAACACACCATCAAACATTTTTTTTCCATTTTACCTTTTCTATATAAATTCTCTCAGATTAGATTAATTTCCTCCTATATATATATATATATATATATATATATATATATATATAGGAGTAAATGAGTATATATAAGTAAAAATGAAGTACGAAGCCCTAGATAATTTATTAATAAACATTAGTATTTATTGATTTCCAAGCACATAAAGATTAGTTTTACTTTCTTTTAAATTTGAGAACGAATATTCTTAAATATACTTTCAAGATATTTAAATTCATATCGTACCTACAGCTCGACAAATAAAACTCTCATAAGAAAGAGATTTCATATAGGGTGTCTCAATATATATGATTCCCATGTGACTGCTAATGACTCTATTACAGATAATGTTGTGTTATTTTTTCTTTCAAATTTGAAAATGATATGTTATAAGAACTATGAATGCTCGATCACAATGCCTTGGACCAGAAGGGAAAAAATATTTTGCGTCACGACTTATTTTGAGAAAAAAATCTTTCAAAACTGAGCATAGAAAATTTCGCAGCAAGTTTGACTTTTATAAATAACCCCAGAAAAGACAAATAGATCGTGGGTATACAAATTTCAAATCAGAGTATCAGTAAATAACTTCAACAAGAAGGTAGAGAATCCCAGATCTGGCTGAAAGTTGACTGCATGATGTCCTAACAATGTGGATGCGGTACAAGATTCTGTCGAAAGGAGTCTAAAAAATCCATCCGAAGACGTTTCCAAGAACTTGGTCTTTTACGTGTATTATTGCAAATAATCTACTAGAAGGATCTTCATGTGAACCCTCGTGGAATCCTGATCAAGCATAAAATAATAATACTGACATGGAAAAAAGTTCACTGATATGCCAGTGGTTCAAGAATAAGATTGAAGAGGAACCTGACTTTCTAGATGATGTTTGGTTCAGTGATATACCACACTTCTGGCTCTGTAGAAATAGCAATAACTGTGTTTACTGGAGCGCAAAAGCACTAGACAAGGTGCTTCAGAGGCTCTTTTACTGTGAAATGCACTGCGTGGAATAATCGGACAGTTTTGGATTGAAAACACAGACGAGGAAGCACTGTTACAAAGAAGTGGTACATTGATGTGCTGTACAAGTTAGAGAGGGCACTTGGAAAATGTCATTGTGTGAAACAAGATGTGCACTGGTTCCAAAAATATTCGGTTACTCCACATACAGTCAACATCACGATAAAAAGGCTTTGACTATCAATTTTCTAACCGGTTGATCAGAGAACCCGAGTGGTCTCCGCATGTTTATCCCTCGGGGTTCTTGAAGGACAATGTGTACGAGAAAAATTCGCAATCAACTGTTGAACTGAAAGTGGCCATCAATCGGAAGATTCGTACAATACTGAACAAGGAATGCATCTTGGTGATTGACAATTTCGCTCGATTAATCGAACTGTGTCATCAGCGCAATGGCGGTCATTTGGAACATGCCCTGTAATAATGCATCCTTTGAGCTGGAGACATCAAATCAATGTTTTTTGAATTGTTATTGTATCAAATTTACCAAACCAGCCATTGGGCAGATTGTCCGCCAATGATCCGGAAGACTGGGGTTCAATCCCATGTCGAGTCATACATAAAACTCAAAAATGGTACTTGATGTCGCCTTGCTTAACACTCAGTATTATAAGGTACGCATAAAGGGTAAAGTAAAGAAATCCAGGAATGGAGTAGTGCCCCACCTACATCTCGGTCTTGTAGCTACTGAAAAGAGCTATCACACACACACACACACACACATGTTGTCATCCACATGGAGACTGTTTCGTTCTATTAGAACTCTTCTGTGTGTGTAGACACATAAGACTCTCGAAGCCGGGATCGAAACCCATCCGACTTTAAGTTAGATTAAGTCTCAAACCGCTCAGCCAACGAGCGTACCACGTTGGCTAAGGGAATTTTTAAGGTATTTATGTAGTAGAAGCAGCAGCGTCCGTTTGTTTACATTTCATACCCCATAGGCTACCAGAGTGCTCAATTCTCTTGAAGAGTGGCAGCCGAAAATTCCTTCGCCAGAGTGCTCAACCTCCATGGGGGAGCGTATATATGGTCATCCACAGACAGACTGTTTCTTTCTATCAGAATATATATATATATACACATATATATATAAAAGAAAAGTTGGTGACCATAGTCGAGAGAGACCAGAATGTTCCCTTTGAGATACCTACTACACCGAGGTGCAGGTGAGGGCGCTACTCCTTTCCCTTGATTGCTCCACTTTACCCTCGATACGTACATTATATTACTAAGTGTTAAGCAAGGAGGCGTCAAGTACCATTTTTAAAGTCTTTGGTATGACACCACTTGGGATTGAACCCAAGTCTCCTGGACCATTAGTGAACACTCTACCCATGGCAATGTTCTCACAGCAGTATTAGTGGGTATTCGTTCACGAGAATTCAACTGAATCAAAATTTACTCTATTCTTCCGGAGAGTTATCAGTGTTCTGGCCAATCTTGACAATCCTGTTGATTGGACGGTCTCGATTTGTCCTCCGAAATCTAACAATGCCAAATCCTTTCCATTTTTTGGGGAACAGTTCCGAGCGCTCCTATTACAAATAGTATCACTGTCACTCTCATATTTCAAAGATTCTTTAACTTCACTGGAAAGGTGTAAGTACGTGTCACTTTTTTCGTTTTCTTTAATTTCCACTCTGTGGTTTACTGGAACGTCAAATCTAGTATTCGGCAATTTTTTTTTTTCAGTCATTATCACAAAGTTTAGTATTCTGGCAGGGATTAGATTATCTATTTGGGCCTTAAAGTCCATGGGAAGTGTATGCCCTTCATTCTCCAAGACGGATAGTGGTTTGTGCATATACCAATAATGGTAAAACTTTAATTTCTTGAACAATTCCCAGTGTATAAATTTCTGACCCATTCGTCTGTATTCATCTTTTTCCATTCGATTGCATCATTCTCTGATCATGGTTTCGTCTCTGTTTCCACATAATCGACACTTGCTCTTAAAATTGGTCTTGATTAGTTGTATTTTGATGCTATTAGAAGAGATTCAATTTACCATTTGAGTTTTCCCTTTCATAACCATTTACAAGTTCTTCTAGTGAGAGGTTTCGCCAGTTTGTCGCTTGAAATGTCCGTTCCGATGTTCCTCATCCCATTTCTTTTCCCTCTATATTGCTGTTCTATTTGTTCATATGTTTTCACTGGTAATATTAACTGCTGTAATTTGTACTTCTTTTTGCCCAGTCGGCTGGGGCTGTAGAATACACCGACATATTCTCTGCAGTGGGGTAAGACCCCCACCCTCAACGAGTGTCCTGTTTATGACACTAAACACTCTGATGGTGAGGTTCCAGCAGTGCTGGAGCTTTGGGGAATGCGAAGTACCCCTTCATTGACATTGATCCCAGGTCCACTCTGGCCCGGAGTGGTAGCACCTGATAGGGTCCTATCTATGGGTTAAATAGAATTAACAGTATACTTATGCTAAAATGAATTGTTTGAGAAAACTGAATAGCTTGAAATAGAAATGTTTTTGACAATTAAACCATACTTAGATTTAAACTGCGTGCTTATGCTTAACTGAATTATTCGAAATTGAACTGTTTTTCAAGATTAAAATTGTATTTCTACTTAACTGAATTGTTACATATAACTGCTTGAATAGTTTGAAATAGAAATGTTTTTGACCATTAATCTGAAAAGATCTACTCACCTAACGTGAAAATGAGAAAAGGAACCTGCTACGACCTGAATTTAATTCCCTTTTGCCACTTTTTCTCCTTTCTTTTCCATTATATTTATATATGAAATCAAATTTAGAATTAAAAAGAAAACTACTAAATATTACGTCGATGGTAAGGCAGATATTTTGGAAATATTTACAAATAGGTAAAAATTTTCAGCATATCAACGAAGATAAATAAAAATTAGAAGCGATCTTTACCTTTCGTTTCCCCTTCTACGCCTTCTCTTATCTTCTGAGAGGCTGATTATTTCTAATAAATTTGGGAAAACAGTTCTAGTCACGTGATTTGGGAATGGGAAGAGGAAATTGCTGCAAACATTTTTGTTCATTTTGCTACTTTTTTACTCCTTCATTTCCTTCCCTTTACAAATATAAAACGATTTAGAATTTAAAAAAAAAATAAATCATTGAATATTACGTTGATAATACGATAGGTATTTTGGAAATATTTACAAACTTTTTTTCAGCAAATAAACGAAGATAGATAAAAATAAGTAGTGAGCTTTACCTTTCATTTCTATTACAACTTTTTCTCTTATCTTCTGTTTGACTGAATATTTGAAATGCTTTTTTTTCCAATCAAAAGCATTCCAATCACATAACTTGGAAATAGAAAGAGGAACCTCCTACTGCCGAAATTATGTTGATTTCGCGACTTTTATTATAATTTTTATTATTATTATTATTATTATTATTATTATTATTATTATTTGTCCTTTACAGCAAGTCTCCTCAAGTCTCCGGGACTCGTCTCAGGATTCTGGGTGTTCTCAGCAATGCTGTCGTTTGGATAGTCTCTACCCGTCCGCCAACTTCCAAGTCCTCCATACCTTTTCATAATCCTTTAGTTATTGATCCTAAAGAACCAATCATAATTGACACAATCGTCACTTTCAGGTTCAACAACTTTTTCAATTCTCTAGCAAGGTCGACGTACTCATCCTTCTTTTCACTTTCCTTCAGATTTATTCTGTGGTCCGCCGAGACAGCAAAGTTGACAATTTTGCAAATTCTCTTTATTATTATTATTATTATTATTACAACTCATTAGAGTTTTTCACATCAGCATAAGCTGATGGTCTTTCACTGGAGATTGAGTGACAGAAAGTCTCCTAAAGTCTCCAGGACTCTTCTCAGTATTTTGGCCGTTTGCAATAATACTGTTGTTTGCGTGGTCTCCACTCGGTCGCCAAATTCTAAATCTTCCAGGCCCTTTAGTAATCCTTTAGTCACCGTGCCAAAGGCACCGATCACAATCGGTGTAATTGTCACCTTCATGTTCAATTGTTTTTTCAGTTCTCTAGCAAGGTCAAGGAATTTATCTCTCTTTTCACATTCTTTCAGTTTTATTCTGTTGTCTGCCGGTAAAGCAAAGTCGACAATTTGGCAGGGTTTTTTGTTGTTGATTATTATAAGATCTGGTCTTCGGGCCGAGATTAGGTGATCTGTTTGTACATCAAAGTCCCACAGGAGTTTGTGTGTATCATTTTCAAGGACAGGTGTTGGGTTGTGTATATAACATTTGTTGGCATGGTCAAATTTAAATTTCCTGCACATTTCCCAGTGGATCACCTTGCCCACCTAGTAATGTCTAGCTTTGTATTATTATTATTATTATTAGCAGTAGTAGTAGTAGGTGTTGCAGTTAATAATCATTCTATGTGAGTTTTTCACAACAGTTTGAGCTGCCGGTGTTTTATTGGTGGCTGAGTTTCGGATCTCCCGAAGTCCTTTTTGTTTTCTCGCCGACCTCACTTGTTCTGTGAACCGTTTAGTCTCGAGTTTGTTTTTTTTTTTTACGGATATCCATTTCCTACAGCATTTTTTTCCAATCCTTTCAAAATTGTTCCTCACGCACCAACTACATTTAATATCACATTTTTTTTTTTTTACCGACTTCAGGCAAGATCCAATCGTTTGTCTCACTTTGCGCTTTCTTTCATTATTTACGTCAATCGAGGATAATTTACACCATATCAGGTTTTCTGCTCGGGAGTAAGGTATCATTCTCAATCCCAGAGAATGTTATATAATTTCCTGGGACGGAATCTGGTTTGTGGATATAACATTAGGGAATATCATCAAATTTCTATCTCCGGAACAATTGCTTCGTCATTATCTACTAATTATCTGTGCCTGTTTAATGTATTCTATTATGGGATAATACCTGCGGCGGCTCGTTCCAAACTATGCAGTAGTGTTTCGGCTTGGTTGGGTGTATTTGCCTGTATCGCTATGTCATCGGCGTAGTCGGCGTCGGTAATTGTTTTTGCAGGGTACCTTCAGCTTATTTTCTTTGTCTGCTCGAAGCCGCTTTCTCTGGTTTTATCAATCGATGTTCTAAGCAAGTAATCTAGATAGATGAATAAGAGGGAAGGAGCTAGCGTGTCCCCTTGTAGCACCCCTGCTACAATGTCGAAGTATTCTGTGTCTCCATCCGGTGAACGTACTTTCACTTTGGTGTTTCTATAGAGAATCGTTATTGCTGCTACGGTTTCTTTAGGTAGGCCGTATGTTAGTAGGATTTGTTCCATCTCAGTGAATGGAATCGAAGGCCTTCGTAAAGTCGACAACGCAGCTAATGAAGGCATGGATAGCTATCGATAGGCTATCGATCATATGGAAATCAGACATGACCGATAAAATGAAACGCAGTTTCTTCCTGGCAGCGGTCGTATCAATACTGCTGTATGGATGCACTACTTGGACGCTAACTAAACGGCTGGAGAAGAAGATAGACGGCAATTACACAAGAATGCTGCGAGCAGTACTGAATAAGTCCTGGCGGTAACACCCCACAAGGCACCAACTATACGGCCACCTGCCTTCCATTACGAAAACTATCCAAGTTAGATCAACCAGACACGCAGGACACTGCTGGAGACGTAGGGACGAGCTCATAAGTGATGTACTCCTATGGACCCCCACAAATGGCCGAGCAAAAACAGGAAGACCAGCTCGAGCCTACATACAGCAGCTCTTTGAGGATACGGGATGTAGCCTGGAAGACTTGCCAGAGGCGATGAACGATGGAGAGAAGTTGCGAGAGAGGATCAGGGATATCCGTGCTAGCAGCACGACATGATGATGATGATGATTATGTGACAAAAAGTTTCATCTCTATCTCCACATGGTCGACACTTGCTTTTCTACTGTGTACAATTAATTTTCCCTTAGTAATAATTGTTAAATGTTAAAATGACCTAATGAAAATAAAATCATTTTCTTTTTGGTCTTTCAAGATATTTTGGTCCTTTTATTGAACAATTGTTTACTTCGTTATTTTAGCATGAAATATATATACAGTGTGACACACAAAAAAAAAACAAAACAGAACCCATATTAATTCTAGGAAAAAAAGATGGGTTCTTTTCTTTTATATATATTTCATGCAACACACACACACACACACACACACACACACACACACACACACACACATATATATATATATATATATATATATATATAAAATAACTTATTGAATACTAGCACTTACGGTAAGGGAAAAAATAGCCACTAATTCGAAGAAAAAATATACAATGAATCAGTTTTTTTTTTTTTTTTTTGCTTTGTTTTTTTTATATAAAATAGGTTTTCTCCATGTTTTGTTGGTCGGGATTAGGTACCCCGACGAGCCACTTGGCCGAAACTATAGTAGTTTAGTTCCTGACTTACGAAATAACTTTTGTAAGTATATATATATATATATATATATATATATATATATATATATATATATATATATATATATAAACTGAGAAGAAAGTAATAGTTTTAAGTTTAAAAAAGAAAAGAAGATATGTATATATAAATATCTAAATGGAAATTTTCTAAACACCAAGAATGACCTGATATCCGCATGTAGACATACTTAACTTTTTATATTAACAATATTAAATATATTCAACTCCCAATAATTAGGTGTTTAATATTTTTTAATTCTATATATGGAAATATTGATCCATAATTTTAAAAAAATGGAATAAATAAATAGATAGAATAAAATATATTAAAAAAAAAACGAATACAATCAAATTTAAAGGATAAAGTATAAATATATTTTTTGATACAAA
>OY757922.1:88106782-88259282 GCA_963585895.1 Sepioteuthis lessoniana | reverse complement strand
TTTCTCTCATTTTGCCAATAACAATGTTCCTTTGCCCAAGTTTGTCTTCCTTGTTTCTAATATCTATTCACTCTTTCTTATTTAGTCCTATGTTCCTCATTACTTTTACTTTCCTTTCTTATTCTTCCATCTCTTCCTCTTTATTTTTTCCTTTCTTTTCATATTCCTTCCTCTCTTTCCTGTTACTTGTCCCTTCTTTATTATATAACCAATCAGCTTTATTTCCTTATTACATCTGTCTCTTGTTATCAATCAATAATCCATTGCTATTCAAACAAGGCTATTGTTAGGCCCAGACGATTTGCGAGACATATGGCTCCCATACTTGCAGTTATATTACTTTCATCGGTGAGATTATCGCAGACTAATTCAAAAACGCCTGGTGAACACTGCACTTCTAAAGGCTCGCAGTGCGTCAATCTTCGTATTTAAACATCGGTTCCTCCAGTTATGAAAAATAGTATTCAACTTTGATCTTCATACTTAGTATTCCTAGAAAGCCTTAAATTGGAGAAGAATTATTTTATCTGCTAAAATTATCAAATCCGACGATACAGGAATAAAAGTTTCTTTTATTTCTTATGCGTTCACAGATATCGATGCTTAAATAAAAATAATTTGATTTCTTTAATCAGTTGTAGCTCGATGTAATACTTTTCTAGTATAATCAGCTTTTTAGAATAATTTGGAAGTTTCGTGTTAGATGAGGAAATAGTTAGAGAAAAATAAAAAAAAAAGGAAAAGAGATAAATAAATGACCCTCGCTCACAAAAAAGCGCTAGAAAACACGGTTATATCAGTATAAAAGACGATATATTCAGAACCCTCAGACGACAGAAGAATTGAGTGACCCTTATAAAATGAAGAATGCAATCCAAGGCAAAGGAAATCCTTTCAACCTTTAGCAGTGGTCAGTTCACGGTTTGATATTTTTTTGTCTTACTATATTGTTCTTTTAAAATGCATGAAGAATTTCATTTTTTGTAAAATCACTGATGCATATTTCTCTAATTTAAATGCAAAAAGACTATTACTGTAATTTCAAGTTGCAGTTGAACCACAAAAAAAAAGAGGAAAAGATGCTAATACATTTGGAATTTATTAGAATTTGGGAATCAAATTTACCGTAAAAATAGAATGCCTCTAAGGATGCAACGTACCATAAATGAAGACTCTCTGACGAATTAAATAAGTAACAAGACTTTTACTAACTTAAAACTTAATACAGGTATGAGGGGGGGATTTCTTTTTAAAGCCATGGGAAGCAGTATGGTGGACGTTAAGGTGGACTAACCCAATAACGGGTGCCCGTGGTGTAATGGTTAACGTCGTAAGCAATGGACACGGCGACTCGAGTTCAAATCCTGGACGAGAATGATTGCATTTCACATAGCTCTATTGCCCTTGGGAAAGGTATGAATCCAATTATTCTCTATCCAGCTATGGGTAAATAGTAGGGCAGACTATGTTCTTCAGCCTTGGTGAGGCAACTAGTCAAGAAGGAAAACTCTGAATTCACACCTGTTCAACTTCCCTTAAAAATTGACCATGTGTCATATCCTGCCAGAGCGGAGGGGGTGGTAAATAAGGTAACGGGTCAACACCATCCCTAACCAGGTGCTGGGCGTACGAATCCCGAGGGACAACGGCCAGGATCAAATAGTTCGATTAGGAAATTAATGCTACTCATCAATTCGGATGGCTGTCATGGATGAGAATAAAAACACAGCCATCGTAGGATTACCCTGACTCGCACTCATATCACTTGTGCAAACTGCATCGCGTTTCGCGTGGGTCAAAAACGGGCGCGTCCAGCTGAAATTGGAGCCATGATATTAGTGTTCGAAAAATCGTTACAGAACTCCAACCGAAACAAAAATAACTAAAAAGCAAAAGCATAATACAAACAGCAAAATTCAAATTTAGAAGCTTAAATAGAATAGGCCAACTACTGGAGCTGACAGCTTCTGAGATACATCTTAACAGAGACATAATGTGCATACAAGAACACAGATAGCTTCATAGCAAAGATATTAAATGCCACAATAACAAAAATATATTGCCTTTTGTCTCAGCATCTGCGTAGAAATACTCTATCAATGTTGTGGTTGGAGGTATAGGTACGCTAATAGGATAATGGGCCCTAAAATCACTAAAAAGCATCGAGAAAATACAACTGAGGATGATGATACCAACGTATGATGGCAACCCCAGCACAACAATAAATTCCAGTTACAGCCATACCAATGTAACCGAAGAAATAGACCTCATCTCCTATAACAAATTCTCCTCTCTAGTTCGTAGCATCCCGAAACACAACTTTCTTGTCATCGGTGGAGACATGAATGTTCAGTTTGATAAAAAAACTTGAACAGCAAATTTATCTGACACAACTCGTCAGACAGAAATGGGGAACATCTAACAGATTTCACGCTAAAATTAGATTAATAAGCCATAATACTAAATTTCAGAAAAAAAAAGGAAAACTGTGGACCTACACCTACGCAAATAAAACTAAAGTTCAGATAGACTGCATCTTTAAATATGAGAAATGGAATAATAGCGCATTAAATTATTAGGTACATTCCTCTTTCATAGGTGTGTCCTCTGATCATGCAATTGTCACAGAAAACTACGACTGAGCATGCGAAGGAATACGTTTGGAACAACAACCGTACACTATGACTGGTCATTGCTTAACAACAGGGATATTAGTGATAAATATACGTTAGCACTAAGAAATAAATTCGATGCACTTCAGGGGATATCAGAAACACCAAATGACGAATATGAGAATATCGTCCATGCCCGTTTAGAAGCGGCAGCAGAATGCATAACAACTAAACAAAGAGATAAGCCAAGAATCTCATGGGAGATATCAGCCGTTAGAAAAAAGCGTGCAAATGTAAAAACCGCTTCCAAATGCAATTGGAAGAACGCAACCAATATCAATGCTCAGAAACTTAAGATGAATTCACTAACATATACCTAAAAGAACAAACAGAAAACATACAAAATGATATCAATAAGATTAGACACTCTGCTGAAGATAAACCATCTTGGATAGTATGAGAGACTCTAAATGATGTGTGCAGAAGGAAGAGTAATGGGAAAGCTAAACTGAAAGCTACCAGCAAGAAGAAGGAATACTCTAATGGAAACAATATTTCGAGAATTAACTCTGAAAGCCTCCGAAAGTTACGCATAAACCAATCACGAAGATTATTAGTATTCAACTAGACATAAAACTAGGAAAGACTATGCAAGAACTCCACTCAGTACTGAGAAAAATTTAAAAATGGAAAGAAGCAGGACATGAAGAAATACCCCCAGAAGTATGGAAGACCAGTGAAGTCGACGACATACTGCTCCGACACTGTAATATATATGGTCATTTGGTTGGCATATTTTACTCCAAAATTGTTCAGCTTCTCTTGCATCTGGTTGTTGGTATAGTTTCGTGTTTTCTCCCCCAACTTTTTGGTAGCATTTTCTTTCGTAGCTATGAAATATCCTGTTTCATCTGTATTGTTTTAACCTCTGTCTATAACTTTACACTTCCTTCTTTCACCAGTACTATCTGATCTATTTCCTGAAGTTGTACCTTTATTTTTTCGAGGAGGTGCCCGTGGTGTAGTCGTTATCGTCGTTGGGAATGGACACGGCGACACGAGTTCAAATCCTGGACGTGACTGATTGCATTTCATATAGCACTAATACCCTTGGGGAAGGTTTGAATCCAATTATTCTCCCTCCAGCTATGGGTAAATAGTAGGACAGACTAGGTTCTTCAGCCTTGGTTAGGCAACTAGTCTAGGAGAAGGAAAACTCTGAATTCAAACCTGTTAAACTCTGCTTTAAAATTGACTTTGTGTCATATCCTGCCCGAGCGGAGGGGTTGGTAAATATTACCTTTATTTTTTCTAGTGTTGCTTTTTTTTCTTTTTGTTCCATGTTCCAGCGTTTTTCCTTTGTTTTATCATTTTTGCCTGTTTTGGTATATTTCTTATTTTCCAGTCGAATTTCCCATTCAGGTTTTGATTTTTTGTTAGTGCTCTTTAAGGGAATCCCGATTTTCTCAACAACTAATTTTGCACCTGTACAGATTAGTTCATTTAATTCGGTTATGGTTTTTGTTGGTATATATGTTAATATTTTTATATTTTTTTGTTTCCATCTTGATTGTTCTCCATTCTATGTTTCTCAATGATGGCAAGGTGGTTTTTTATTCATTCATAATTCTCTTGAAATTTTTTTAATTTATTTTTTTGTTCTTGGTGTTTGCTCTATGTTGTTCGGGGTTGTGCTGTTTCTATTTTCAGAAATTGCTGATTAGTTTCGGTTAGACTGTCCTTTTTTGTTAGTACTTGGTGTGTCTGATATTGTTTTCCGGTCTTGTTCATTTGTTTTTATTTGGATTTTTTTGTGTTTATTCCTAGTATTTTAAGGTAAAAAAAAACAACCTTTATTCATTATTGTCTTAACTAGATCGGCGAGTTTTTGGCTTGTTGTCTGAAAACTTGCGCATTCTTGCCAGATCCCTATCCGTCTTTTTCTCTATCCTCTTTGAGTAGGGTTGCTTCTTAAATAGCTGTGTAGTACAAGTTGTTTGCCTTCCCTAGTCCATTTTTTTTGTGTTTACGTCTCTAATTTGTGTGGTTCCTTAGATCATCGTTTGCGTACCTGTATTTCCTATACTTTCTTTTAAAAAACCCTTATGATTTCTTAGTTTTAAAGTCCATCTGTTTGATATTTCTTTTTTCTATTCTACATTCTTCGCCACGTACCCTTATAAATGTTACATCGTTATATCATTTTAATAACTGTTTACGTGACATTAAAAAGATTAGATTTAGATCGGATATTTCAGACATTTCTTCCCTCTCCGCTGATATTTTAGCCACAGTACAACGGTAAAATTTCAAATAAATTGAAAATTAAAAAGAATTACTACACAATTCAAACAAAGCCAAGAAAATAAATAAAAACAATGAGAAATTTCATCAAAAGGAAAATTAAAACACTTATGTAGATACTTACAATATTTCCGCAAAAATATGATAAGCTTATACAATCTGTTTTTATTAAGTTCACTCGCAATAGTAAAGCTGATTATTTTTTTTTGTTTTTGTTTTTTTGTTTTTTGGTTCATTTCAGTCCGTTTTCCGCTTTATGCCAAATTCTGTACTCAAGAGTAAATCCTTTGTTAATCATGGATTTTATTTCAAAAAGCGCTCAAGTGGCATTAAAAACACTGTATTTAGAGCGGATATTTCAGACATCACCTTCCCACCCGGCTAATGTTTTTGCAACAATACAATGGTTAAATTTCAAATAAACTGAAAATTAACAAGAATTACTACATAATTCGGACAAAGCCGAAAAAATAAAGAACAAATTTGAAATTTCACCCAAATAATAATAATAATAATAATAATAATAAATACTAAGAAGAGTCCTGGAGACTTGAGCAGACTTGCTGTCACTCAGACTCCAGTAAAAAACCATCGGCTAACGCTGATGTGAAAAGCTCTGAGTGAATAATAATAATGAATTGTCAACTTTGCTGTTCCGGCTGACCATAGAATAAAACTGACAGAATATGAAAAGAATGATTAATACTTCGACTTTGCAAGAGAATTGAAAAGGTGACAATTATACCAATTAAGATCGCTGCTTTTGGTTCAGTAACTTAAGGATTATTAAAAAGCACTGGAGGACTTGGAAGATGATGGACCAGTGGAGACCATCAAACAGCAACATTAGTGAGAACGGCCAGAATACTGAGAAGAATCCTGGATACTTGAGGAGACTTGCTGTCACTCAAACTCCAGTAAAAGACCATCGGCTCACACTGATGTGAAAAACTGAAATGGAGATCATTAAATAAATGAACCAAACGACACGAAAACTACTGACAATGCATGAGGCATTACATCCCAGAGACGACGTTGACAAACTAAATGTTTCAAGAAAAGATGGAGGAAGAGGACTTGCCAGCATTGAAGACGGTGTTGATGCATCGATCAACGACTCGAAGATTATATACAAAAACAAGATGGTGGACTCATTACTGCCATCTGAAACGATAATGATACACGATGGACAACAGAATGACAATAACTAGGAAACAAAAATGGGAAGGAAAACAACTCTACGTGCGTTTTAAACGACTAATAAACAACATCTCACACGACAAAACCTGGACATAGCTAAGAAAAGGACATTTTCAGAGAGAAATCGAACCTCTCCTAATGGCAGCGCAAAACAACGCCATAAGAACCAATCATATCAAAGCTAGAATAGATAAGACGCAAGAAAATAGCAAATATAGGCTATGTGGTGACAGAGATGAAACTACCAATCACATAATAATCGAATGCAGTAAATTAGCGCAGAAGGAATATAAGACTAGACATGACTTGGTCGGCAAGGTGACCCACAGGGAGATGTGCAAGACATTTAAACTTGACCATACCAACAAATGATATATGCACAATCCAGCAACTGCCCTAGAAAATAACACGCATAAACAACAATGGGACTTTGACATACAAACGGATCACCTATTCTCGGCCAGAAGATCAGACCTGATAATAAACATAAAAAAAAAGAACTTGCAAAATTGTCGACTTTGCTGTCCCGGCTAATCACTGAATAAATCTAAAAGAATGGGAAAAGATGAATAAGTACCTCGACCTTGCTATGGAATTTAAAAAAAACCTGTTGTACATGCAGGTGACAATTATACCAATTGTGATTGGTGCGTTTGGAACAGTAACAAAAGGATTAGGAAAGGGACTGGAGGACTTGGAAGTTGGCGGACCGGTGGAGACAATCCAAATGACAGCATTATTGAGAATGGCCAGAATAATGAGAAGAGTCCTGCAGACTTGAGGAGACTTGCTGTGACTTAAACTTCAGTGACGCTGATGTGAATAACTGTAATAATAATAATAATAATTATTATTATTATTATTATTACTTGAGAGTTTTTCATATCAGCCTTAACTGATTATCTTTCACTCGGGTCCGAGTGACAAAAAGTTTCCTCAAGTCTCCGAGACAATTCTTAGAATTTTGGCCGATCACAGTAATGCTGTTTGAATTGTTTTCCTCCGTCCTCTAATTTCTACGTCCTCTAGTACTTTTAGCGATCTTTTGGTAACTGTCCCAAGATCACCGATTATCATTGGTATAATAGTCACTGTCAGGTTCCACAGTTTGTTCAATTGCCGAGGAAGGTCCTATTACTTATCCTTCTTTTCGCTTTCTTTTAACTTTACTCAGTTTTCGGCTGGTACTGCAACGTCCACATTTCTGCAATTTTCTTTTTCATTGTTTGCAAATAGTTTTATGTTATCAGTGATTGATATTTTCCTGTAATTTACTTGGTTTGTATCTGGCTTTGTAATCTTTAAGTATGTGGCTGAGTGGCATCATCGCTATAACAAATTGTTATGGTGATATTGTGTCTCGAAGAATATACCTTTGTTGATCTTCGCTTCAGCTAAGCTTTTCCCTCCTACTGTCAATAGTCAGGTCAGGTGGGGCTGTGGAATGCACTGACTGCATCTCTGCTGAGGGGTAAGATCCTACCCACAATGAGGATCCTGGATATGATACTAAACAATTTGATGGTGAGGTTCCAGTAAGCTGGAGCTTTGGGGAATGCGGAGTACCCCTTCATTACCATCCCTCTTAGGTCCACTCTGCCCGGAGAGGTAGCACTTGATAGGGTCCTATCTATAGGTCAAATAGAACTAAACTGCGTAACTATGCTAAACTGAACTTCTTGAGATAGAACCGTTTTGTCATTGAAACTGTACTTACGCTAAACTGAATTGTTTGAATTAGAACTGTTTGACTAAACTTAATTGCTTGAAATAGAAATGGTTTTGACAATTAAACTGTGTACTTTAATTTAAAGTGCGTACATATGCTCAAATGAATTTTTTGAAATGCAACTATTTTTGACATTGAAACTGCACATACTCTAAACTGAATTATTCGAAATAGAACTGTTTTGACATTTGCCTGTGTGAGAACATATTCTATACTTGTACTGAACTGAATTGTTTCAATTAGATCTGTTTGGCAAGACGGAACAGCTTGAAATAGAAATGTTGTTGACAATTAAACTGTGTACTCATGCTAAACTGAATTGTTTTAAACAGAAATAAGTGTTTGTATAACAATATATTTGGCATTAAATAACCAACGAAAGTTGATATGTCATAAACCCAACCAACCAACCATCCGGCTGTCAATTGCTCTATCTAGATTTTCATGCTTTTCTCGATAAAGTTTATGATTTCATCTGATATTTTGTACATTTTGAGGCAGTTTATTATCCAGCTTCGAGAGACCATACCATATGCCTTTTTGTTTTCAATCCATGCCATAGATAGAATTGTGCATCTCGTCTTGCTCTCGTTGCTAATGGGCTGATCAATGTGGAATAGCTCTCCAACGTCTTGGGGTCCTTAATGATATTATTATTATTATTATTATTATTATTTACTCCTCGAGAGTTTTTCATATCAGTATTAGCTGATGGTTTTTCACTGGGGTTTGAGTGACAGCAAGTCTCCTCAAGTCTCCAGGACTCGTTTCAGTATTCTGGCCGTTCTCAGCAATGCTGTCGTTTGGATAGTCTCAACCAGTCCGCTAACTTCATAGTCCTCCAGACCCTTTAATAATCCTTTAGTTACTGTGCCTAACGCAGCAATCACAATTGGCACAATCGTTACATTCATGTTCCACAGTTTTTTCAATTCTCTAGCAAGGTCGAGGTACTTATCCTTCTTTTCATTTTCCTTCGGATTTATTCTGTGGTCCGCCGGGACAGCAAAGTGAACAATTTTGCAAATACTCTTTCTTTTGTTGATTAATATGAGGTCTGGTCTTCTGGCCGGGATTAGGTGATCCGTTTGTATGTTAAAGTCCCATAGGAGTTTGTGCGAGTCATTTTCTATGACAGGCACCGGGTTGTGCATATACCATTTGTTTCAATGGTCGAATTGAAATTTCCTGCACATTTCCCAATGGATCACCTTGCCGATCCAGTCGTGTCTCGCCTTGTACTCTTTCCGTGCTCATTTGTGATTGATCGTTTCGTCTCTGTCACCGCATAGCCTACATTTTCTGTTTTGTTGCGTCTTTATCATTATTATTATTATTATTATTATTATTATTTACAATTTACACCCGGCTTGAGGAACCAACTCTGCATCAAGCTATGAAAGATAACGAAGAATCAAGGTTCTAAATTTGTGTATGGCAACGTATTATCAGTCATAGTAGTCCGATTCACTCTCTTTCTCTCTGTCTCTGTCTCTCTCTCTAGCCACATTCGACTTTCGTAGCAATAAAGAAGAGAATTTATGTCTTTATGAACAAGCGTTGTTGTCACTTGCTTTCTCGTTACACAACACCCTCAGGTCCCCAAAACTCTTTAAAGGCCGATGTTAGCACTTCTATACTCATAATTGTCTCGATTTTTCCGCAGTTTTCCAATTTCTCCAATCCTTCAAGCCCTTGAGGACCATTCCAAAGGCAATAACTACAATTAGTATCACCCTCAGCGCATGTTCCACAGCTTTTTTTTTTTAGTTTCCTGGCAAAGTTTAAGTATCTGTCGATCTTTTCGCTTTCTTTTGTTTTCACAAATTATTTTTTCTCCTTGCGAGTTTTTCACACAAGCGTTAAGTAGTGTTTTTTATTTACCGTAGTGTGAATGACAGCAAGTCTTTTCAGGTTTCCAGGATTCTCCTCAGTATTTTGGCTGATCTCAGCAATGTCGTAGTTTTCACGATCTCAGTTCATCCTCCGACTTTCAATTCCTCCGATTTTTACCAAGCTGTAAACATTTACTCCTTTTAAAATACTAAATATGTTTATTAAAATTATTGAAACATTCTAACAGCATTTTTAGTCGGGTATCACACGATTCAACGCAAGTTTTTTATTCTTAGTGGAAGATGCTCATTTTAAAAATTCTTGGAAATGAATACGTTTATAAGACTGGTTGTTTTAAAAAATCTGAATGATTTCAAAATTCGTAATCCTGTAATATAATGGCCGAGGGATTTCGTTTTATACCTTCGGGTTTAGTTAGGCTGAGAACCTTTCGACTCAGATCATGGGTTACTCAGATGCAACATTAACACAGGTGTTCAGACGTTTGCGGGCGGAGCGTATGTGTCACTCAGAGATTTCACAATAGCCAGAGATGGGAAACGGGGCTAGCAAGTGTCGAATCACATCAAGCACCGGAAGCGCGTGGAGGATTTGTTGATTTTGAAAAAGTCAATGTAGTTGACACCTGCCTCAGGAGAAGACGGTTGACTTTCGCTTGCTTGCGGAGGCCTTGCGACGGGCGCGCACGAGACGGGGTGGGGCAGATAGAAAAGCCAGAATAGAAAGAATGTGTATCTCTCTTCTTATGATGATGAACCTTTAAACTCAAACGTAATGAAAAGTTTCGTACCTGAAGTAAGAAGTCGTAAGTGTTTTTCGTGTTTCGAGATTCCTATATTCTATGTATATATAAATAAACATTATATGTCCATTTCGCATATCCGTATCTGGCTATGGTACAATCCAATTCTCATTCAAATGATACGAAATCGTAACATTGCTTAATCAGCTCGGGCTGTAGAATACACCAACTGCATCTCTGGAGAGGAGTAAGACCCCTCCCCAACGAGCGTCCTAGATATGATACTAAAAGTCTGATGGTGAGGTTCCAGTAATGCTGGAGCTTTGGAGAACGTGTGTCTTATCTTTGAGTCAAATAGAACTAAACTGTGTGCTTATGCTCAAGGGAATTGCTTGAAATAGGACTGTTTTGACATTTAAACTGCGTACTTATGTTAAACTGAATTGTTTTAAATGGAACAGTTTTTGACATCGAAACTGTACTTATGCTTAATTGAATTGTTTGAAATACAACTGTTTTGCAATTTAACTGTGTGCAAACAAAAACTTTACTTAAACTAAACTGACTTGTTTGAAATATAGGTGTGTGACTAAACAGAATAGCTTGAAATAGAAATGTTTTTGACAATTACCCTGGAAATATACTTGACTGAATTGTTGGAAATAGAACTGTTTATTTGTATAAAAATAGATCTGGCATCAAATAACCTAAAAGTTTTGATATGCCATAAAACTCAAAAGAACAAACAAATATAATAAAATAGAAACAGAATGAATAGAAAACATTCAAAATTCCGTTAATTTTTTTCTTTTTAGTTATGGAAAAGAAAGTACATAAAAGCATTCAACGCAAAAATTTTAATTGTTTCTACATTGTAAAATATGAGAAAATCTGAACTTAAGTTGGTAAAATTATTATATTACTTCGATGGTTAATTGGTTGGTGGAAGTTTTGGTTGTGGTTTATGACATATGAACCCTTGTAGATTATTCACTATACATGAAAATGCCAAATTCTGCTCATACAAATACATATATACAGTGTATCGCAAAAGTGAGTACTCTCTTTACTTTTCCGTAGATATTTAAGTATATCTCTTCATAGGAAAACACTGACAAAATGACACTTGGACACAATGAAAAGTAGTCTGTGTGCAGCGTATATAACAGAGTTAATTTATTTTCCCCTCAAAATAACGCAAAATATAACCATTAAAAGCTAAACCCCGGCCATAAAAGTGCATTAACTAATAGCGTTCTATCTATGGATCAAATAGAACTGTTTGATATTTAAACTGTGAGCAAACAAATGACTCGCGTTAAATTGAATTGTTAGAAATTAAACCGTCTGACAATTTATCTGATTTTACTTAATCCTTTATATATAATATGTGCATAAACAGGATTAGGCGTTAAATAACCTACAAAAGTTGATATGCCATAAAACTCAACCAACGAAACAATTCTTTAACTGTGTGAGGACGAATGATTAATGTTTAATAGAATTATTATTGCAAAACAGCAATACGTACTTAAACCATTTAATTGTATGCGGATTAATGAGCTCTGGGTCGTGTAGATATAATGTCACCTTTAAAGTATTCTTTTATATATATATATATATATATAATATATTTAGCATTAAATAACCTACAATTGTTGATGTGCCATAAAACGAAACAAATAATTAATGCTGGCTAGGATTTCATACCCGTTTTTACCGGTGATTTTTCCTCGATGCCTATTCTTCCAAATAGTTTAAATTTTGTCTTGTCCAAACCATTCATCATGAACTCTGGTTTCCTTATATGATCCTGAGGATTGAAGTTATCATTTCGTCAAATAAATGAAATCCCTGATGACTTGATCGTTATGGAGTTGTTGTATACTGAATTTACTCGTTGTTTTCATCGAAATTCTGTTTTCATTCGATGTAATCACCTGCCATGGAATCGGTGTATCTTGCCCCAATGAATTAACTCTTCGTTGTAGGAAAAGTTATGAATACTACAAAAAAGTAATACAAAAAGATTCCGTCTTTTTCGAGAATTTCCACAATGTAAGCGAAAGACAACAAAACCTGCAAGCATTTTAAGATAGTGCTATGGAAGTGTTAATGATGGCTAGTTGCGAAATTATATCTAACCAAAGTCAGAATTTGATAGTTAGTAAAAAAAAAAAAAATAAATAAACCATGAAAAATCAGAGAAGAATAAACGATTTTAAGCTGTAGCACTACTGACAACAGGTCTCATGACTATGACATTTAAACAAAAAGCCGATAACGAAAACGCAAATGATAGAAATAATTAAGAAAGGATTTGGTTTGGTTTGGTGGGTTTTATGGCATATCAACCTTTGTGGGTTATTTATCGCCAAATCAATTTTTATGTAAATAATCTGTTCTATTTAAAACAATTCAGTTTAGCATAAGTACACAGTTTAATTGTGAAAAACATTTCTATTTCAAACTATTCAAGCAGTTCTATGTAACAATTCAGTAAAGTGTAAATACAGTTTTAATGTCGAAAAACAGTTCTATTTCAAATAATTCAGTTAAGCATAAGCCCGCAGTAAGTACAGTTTAAGTGTCAAAAACATTTCTATTTCAAGCTATTCAGTTTACTCAAACAATTCAGTTTAGCATAAGTATGTTGTTAGTTCTATTTAATCCATAGATAGGACCCTTATCAGGTCCATTTTTCAATCATATCCCTAATGTCGTTATCCATCTTCGGCCAATAAACATAACTTCTCATGAGACTCTTCATTTTATTTATTTCCGGGTGTCCCGTGTGCAAATCTCTTAATATTCTCTTTAGCAATTTCTTTGGTATTACGAACTTTTCACTATATAGGAGGACGCTGTAATTTTCCGTTTAATATTGGTAATAAAGTCGTCGTTTATTGCTTCACTTTTTATCTCGAGTAGCGACTCATGCAGTTCTTTGATGGTGTTGGCTATCATGTTTTTAATTTCACAGTCTGTTCGTAAGGCTGCAATTAATGTGTCCTCGAAGGGTTTACTATACTTCGGCACCAACCTCGATAGTCCATGTGCGTGGCTAATCTGTTTTGACGGGAGCTATTCGATTTTAAAATTGTAGTCCATTAAAATCCTTCCTCATCTTAGTAGCTTATTAGAAGTATAAATTGGTAGAGCCTTTTTTGATCCGAAAATGATTATTAGGGGCTTGTGGTCTGTTTGTAGAGTAAAGAATCTTCCATGCAAGTATCGGTGAAATTTTGTCACTGCAAATATTATTCCCAAGGCATCCTTTTCAATCTGGGAATAATGCTTTTCGGCCGGAAGAAGGGTTCTAGATGCATGGGCTATTGACTTTTTTGTTCCATCGGGCATTTTTTGTAGGATACACGCACCGACCCCATATGAGCTAGCATCGCTTGCGACAATAATTACCAGTTTTGGGTTATAGTGAGTGAGAAAAAGATCAGATGTTAATGGCTTTTTAATCTGGTCAAATACTGCTTGACATTCGAGCATCCATCTCCACTTTTATCTTTTTTTAGTAGTTCGTTTAGCGGAGCGTGGAGATCGTGCAATTTTTTTTATGAAACTTTGGTAGTAGTTTGCAAGTCCAAGGAAGCTCTGTAATGTCGTAACATTATCAGAGGTGAGCATAGCCTTGATAGCTGTAGCCCTTTCGAGGTCGGGACGTCTCCCGACTTTGTCAATTATGTGCCCCAGATATTTGATTTTGTTCATACAAAAATCGCATTTTGATTCTTTTACCTTGAACCCAAATTCCAGTATTTGTGCTAAAATCTTGTTTAGATATTCTCAGTGTAGATCCTTCGTTTTCCTACTAATTACAACATATCATCAAGTTAAGCGAAAGTAAAGTTAAAGCCGCCCAGCATGTCCATCACCTGTGGTAAGATAGCCGGGGCAACATTTATTCCAAGAACTAGTTTGTCAAATTTGTACAGCCCTCTCTGTGTGTTAATACAGAGTTCTTTAGAGCTATTTTCTTCTACTGGAATTTGGAGGTAGGCCGAGCTTAAGTCAATTTTTGAAAAGACGTTTCCTCCATTTAATTTATTAAAAACCTCTTCTGAGCTGGGGAGTGGATAATGGTAATCCTTGAGTGCAGCGCTCAATCGTGTAGAAAAATCTGCCCATACCCGGTTTTCCTTAGATTTTTTTCTTATATATACCGTTGGAGAAGCCCATTTACTGAATTCCACTTTCGATAATATGCCCATATTTACTAATCGGTCAAGCTCTTTATTTATTTCTTCGGTCGCGGCGAACGGTACGTTTCGCTGCTTTCTAAAAATGGGGCGTGTATTTTCCTTCAGTTAAAATTTTGCCTTAATTTTAGTACATTTGCCAAGACGAGCTAAAAATACTTCGGGGAAACTACCTTTTAGTTCCATCTTAATTTTTTCAGCTTCGGCCGTAATGCATTCTACTTTTTGGCAAAACGTATTAATTGGTTGATCCCGGAGATTAAATTTTTGAAACCAGTCCGACTCAAACAAATTTTCTGTGTTCTTCAGTACGAAGACTTTTAATTTTTTGGTTAGACAATTTAGTGATACTGGGATAATTATTTCACCTTCAAATTTTATTTTGTCTCCTGTTACCGTTCGCGCTGTCTTGCTTGTCATCTTTATTATTGACCTATTTAATTTTCTCCAAGTTTGTAAGATTATTATTGATAAATCAGAGCCAGAGTCTAACTGAAATCTTACCGACTTATTTAGTGCTTTGACTGTTATGTATTTACGAACGACTTTGTCTGACTACCGGTTAGAGTGTTCGCGAATGGCCTGCGAGACCTGCGTTCAATCCCTGGTCGAGTCACATCAAAGACTCAAAATATGGTACTTGATGCTACCTTGCTTAACACTCAGCATTATAAGGTAAGGATCAAGGATAAACTGGAGCAATCTAAGGAAAGGAGTAGCGCCCTCCTCTACACTTTGGTGTAGTAGCTATCGAAAAGGGAACCTTCGGGTTGCCCTCGACTACGGTCGCCAACTTCACTGACTTGTGCTCGCTTTTTGAATGTCTGACTCTGTTTTTAATTATTTTTCTGTTTCTACACTGTGAGCCCTTATGTTCGAATTTATCGCAGTATTGACATTTCTTTATACAATAGGGACAGTCCTAGGCCCAATGTAATTTTCCACGGCGGTAGCAAGCGCTGGGTGTTTTTTTTTTTTATCCTAGTCTGCCGGCATTGAAATTTTGAGTAATCATATTTTTTCTCTCTTTTAACGGAGAGTATGACTGGGATCTATACTTGACTTTCCTTACGTAAGCAACACCAGACTCCTCGATTTTTTTTAGTCTTTTCTGACATTCACTATCCTCTGAGGGTCTTCAGCCAGTTTCTGAAGTGTGAGATCGGGTTCATTCTATAATTTCGACAAAATTCTGCGTCTGATTTCTGCATCTTTTGCCGACACTAGGCCTTGTGTGAATCTCAGACATTTGAAGTTATCCGCTGACAATTCACCTAGTTTAAAATCGTCCAGTTTTTATTGACGACCGAGGCAAACCCTAAATAATCATCACTGACTCTTTTTGTTAAGTTGAGACATTTCCATCTTTTGTGGAATAGAGACGTTTTGGAGCTGAAAAATTCTGACAGGAATTTAAATGTTTCTAAAAAGCCAAGTTCGCAGGTTTTTTGGGGGGGTTTTTTTTTGGTAAGATATAATCTACGAACTTGTTGTGTTCCACTGTTCCTAGCTTTCATAGAAGTAGGCAGACATTTTTTTGGATCAGTCCAATCGGCACAGTCGGTAATATAGATATCTTCATATCTTCTTTAATATGCCTCAGAGGTCTTATCCTTATGTGGTGCGTAGGAAAATGTTTGAAGTGCGTTCCACACTGCATGTTAAGTGAAAATAGTAGTACTATCTGTTGGCTGATGATTACTTTAACTTTTAAAAAGTGCTTCTTGTTGTTTTTGTAATTCAAGGAAGAACTGTTGTTTCTTTTCCTCGTTTTTTAAGATTCTTTCTTCGTTTTCTTTTTGAAGTCCTCGTTTTTACTCGTTTTTTAAGATTCTTTCTTCGTTTTATTTCTGAAGGTGAAGGGGTTTTTCCTCTTTTTTTAAGATTCTTTCTTCATTTTCTTTCTGAAGTTGAAGGAGTTTTTTTCTCATTTGTCTTGTTGAGACTCCATTTGAAACTTCCTAATGTGTGCAGACATTTCTTTAAGGTCTTCCATTTTTTCTCGGGGGGGGGTTCTTAAGTAAATATCCCCAGAAATCAAGAATAATTACTGTGTGTGCGTAGTTTAAAAAATTTTTTTTTTTTTTTTTGTACAACACAAACTGTAAGGGCCTACTTAATTTTTTCTCTCTGAAGTGGAAAGAAAGAAAAATATAAAAATCACTTTTTGATTACGTGATAATCTTACTTACTGATTTTTTTTTTAAATATCCGCTATCCGACGCACTCCGTCCGTTCTAGAATTTTATACCTTGTAGTTGTTTAACAAAAGTTTCGTTCGGTTCGCTGTATGCTGGAATTTTGTTGTAGATTCTTTAATAACTCGTGGTTGGGTATCTCTTTGTTGTTGCGATGTATTTTCACTTGTATGCTGTGTGATTAACCCCTTTTTGCTTGTTGGAGAGTCCCTTTTTTCGTTCGAGTTCCTCATCGCCAGTATGTTGTGACCCGGAAAGGGTCACTAATGAAAACACAAACACGGATATTAGATAACAGATTATATTACACAAGAAAGATAGAGTTACATAGAAAAGGTAAGAAGTCTTGTACTGTTCGGATAACACCGATATTGATCTGGTACTGATAACGGTGAGAAGAGTCCATTATGGTAGGATGCATAAGACTACCACAATATATAGTCACACTCTAGTACCACCGCCTATGTAGCCTAGTGAGTAGAGAGTTCGACAATGGTCAGAGAGTTCTAGGTTCAATCCCAGGTCACGTCATACCAAATATTTTAAACAAGATAATTCCTTGCTTAATGCTCAGTAATATAAGGTACGTATCAAGGGTAAACTGGGGCAATTTAAGGATGTGCCCGTGGTATAATGGTTATCGTCTCCGGAAATGGACACAGCGACTCGAGTTCAAATCTTGACCGAGACTGATTGCATTTCACATAGCACTAATACCCTTGGGAAAGGTACGAATCCAATTATTCTCCCTCCAGCTATGGGTAAATGGTAGGGCAGACTGGTTTCTTCAGCCTTGGTGAGGCAACTAGTCTAGGAGAAAGAAAACTCTGTATTCACACCTGTTAAACTTCGCTTTTAAAAAATGACCTTGTGTCATATCCTGCCCGAGCGGAGGGGTTGGGTAAATATGGTAAAGTGGGGCAATCCAGGGAAAGGAATAGCACTTCACCTACACCTCGATGTAGTAGCTATTGAAAAATGAGCCTTCTGTTCATCCAAAGCTACGGTCGCCAACTTTACTTCACTTTATAGTACCCGTCAAAAATTAAAATCCAAATTTAAATCGACATATCATCCTGACAACAGGTCTGATTGTCATGATCGGCAACATATGGAAACCAGTGGCCTCCTTAGAAAGTCGGTTGTTTTTATATCAAGTACATAAGCAATCACCAAAGAAACAATGTATCTGATTAATAGGAAAAGTGAATGTGGACAAGACAAAGCAATAAAAATGTAACAGACTTATTTTTAAAAAAATCCTATGCATAAGTATGTAGAAAATGGATGATGGAGTTTCGGACAGAATCCGCTAAATTTTATACAGGTCAAAGAATGGTTGGCTTTTAAGAAAGTCTGGTTTTCTGACCAAGATATCTTAGTTATATGCAGACAAGTAAATCATGAAAAACATACACATCGTGTGCTCCCTAAACGAATGGGACGACAGAATATTGAAAATCAGATGATCAGTGAAGCCAAGAATATATAAATATTAATACAAGCTTACAGGACAAATATAGAAAAAACAAAAAAAATCATGAGTAAACAGAGGATTATATTGCAATCCCTAAAGAATCAAAACTGGGAAAAAAGTTAAGTTAGTCACCGAAAAAGTAAATAAAGTATTGCAACATATCCCAACGGAGAGCATCACAGAAACGTACGAGTTAATGTAGTCACTAATAGAATAGGTATTTCCCTAAGGAATACGAAAAGAAATTCAAAACCTGGATGGGAAATGAGGATAGAAGGACAAAGAAAGGAACTGCGACAGCAAATGAAACTACTAAGGAAAGGGAAATATTGTGGAAGCTAAGTAAAAGAAAAAAACCTCAAGACAACCGCAGACAAAATAACAATACAAAAGAAAGAAATAAACTAAAATGTCCTGACAAAAGAAAGAAGATTCAAATAGTACAGGGATAAGGTCAAGCAATCCAAACAAAACAGGAAATTCTAAAATAAAGGTTTGGTTTGGTTTCTTTGTTTAATGGCATATAAACTCTTTTTAGGTTATTTAATGCCAAAGCCATTCTCCTAGAAGAACAGTAGTGGTACTATTTAACCCATAGCTAGGAGGATAAGGGGGTTCATACCTTTCCCAAGGGTATTTGCCCGAAAGTGAACGTAATAGCGAAACTCTAAAATAAAGAAAGAACATTCTAGCATCATCGTTCACAAAGACAATCCAATAACCAGTTGCAAAAGAAAGAAAAAAGTGGAGTAAAATATTAATACAACAATATATAACAAAGGCCGGACTGATAAATTATATTTAAAAACTTAAAGAAGACAACAAGGTGAGCATAAAGCCGGAATCGTTAAGAGAACAAGTAAGAAAGTACCCAATTAGAAGACTCCACACCATGATGGAATACATGGAGAGTAGTTTAAAAAATACACCGCCATTGACCACAAATTCGAAAAGCAACAGAGTAAATACCAGCAAGAAGCACGCATACCCAAATAGGTGACGAAAGGAAAAACATCACTGATTAAACCCATAAAAAAACATCCCTAGAACCCATAGACTGATAACGTGTTTGCTTATATTGTGGATAATCCTGACCCCACAAATTAGATAAGAAATCTATTTCTCAGTCAAAGCCAGTGGAATATATCCGTAAGAACAAAAAAAGATTCTGCATGGAAACGAGGGAAAATGACCACCTATATACAGAGTCAAAAACATCATCAAAGAAGCTAAAACGAGGCGAAAAATTCTAACCATGAAATTGATTGACAACAAGAAGGCCTCTTCCACATATATGGAAAATAGGGTGTGTAAAATATACCGAATATCCGACAATATCGTGAACATAATCAACGAATGCCATGTAAAATGGGCGGGTGGATAAGATAACAGGAGGTCAAGCCCGACCATAAATAAAAATCCAGAAAGGCATATCTCAGGTAAACTCCCTCTCACTAGTAATATTCGTCATAGCAGTAGTGCCACTCAGTTAGGAAGAGTGCCACTCAGTTAGGAAGAGAAGTAGGGGCTACATATTTTCAAATCGCAAGAAGAACATACATACCGTTATACAGACAATAGCATTATACAGTCAGGTATGCTGGCATGGAATTTGACATTGAAAAATGCACCTTGCTTATTATGATCAGTAGAAAAAGAGAAATAGAAGGAGAAAAAAATGAAGATTTTAGTAGACAAACTACCGAAATTGCACTGGAGAAAACGAGAACTTGGTTTCCGAAAGGAAAACTCAAATACAAACAGAATCCTTTCTAATAGCAGCACTAAAAACGAACTATATTAGAGCGAAAATAGATCATAGTCAACTAAAGAAATGAATAAAGGGACGCAGCAAACAAGCATAAAATAAATAAAAGACAAGAAACGACTGGTTGGAAAAGCAAATCTTTTAGGAATTTCCAAGAGACTGAAACTTGACGATACTACTAAATGTCATACGCACAAAATAGTGTCTTTCCTTGAGAATGAGACATAAATTTTCTGGGGAGTTTGAAATACGAACAGATCTACTCTTGGTCAGAGAAAAGAAAGAAAAGTGAACTTGTCCGATGGTGGATTTTAGCGTTTCAGTGGTACACAGAATGAAAATCAAAGAACATTAAAAAAAAAATAGACAAATCCTTGGAACTTGCCAGACAACTGAAAAACAGCTGAAGATGTGTGTCAGAAAAATACGAATTGTTGTTGATGGGCTTATATTTGTCTCCAAAAGCCTGGAGAAGTAACACGAGCAACTAGAAATCAATAACTGTAGTTTGAATAGTTTCTCACTGTGATCTTTATTATCCCCCCTCTTTCTCTTCCTCTCTCTCTCTCTCTCTGTCTTTCACATAAATGTCCCTCCTTTTTCTCTGTACTCTAGTTGACCTCTTAATCTAGTTAGAAAACCACTTACTACTAAAACAATCAACCAAAATCCTTAATTATATTACAATAATTGTGTGTATACATAATAATTTTAAAAGTACAACAAAACAAATCATGGTTGTTTATTTTTGTTAACATCAATGGATGCTATTTTTATAGATGATTTCGCTCGATTATAATCGGTGCTTCTGTCACGGATGTTACTTAGAATTATTCCGGTGAAAAAGACATATCAGCAGGTCACAAAAACAAAAACAAAAAAAGCAACAAAGTTTATATATTTCGCTCGCAAAGGTTATATTTTAAATTATTATAATTCATATTGGACCTTTTTTTTTATCTTGACTATAGTTTCGATTTTAATTTTGCGTCTCTATTTCTGCAGCTCGTTTCCCACTATTTTTTTTTTAACTGATCGATATTAATAAGTATTTCCATTTTCGGCTACTATATTTTTAACGGAAGGCAGAGGATATTTAAACACTTTTAGTTACTTCACGGAAAATGAAAATGTATTCTACTGAGCGTGTAGCTCCATTTTAAGTAGAAGTCATTTTTATTTGACACTTTTTTATATTCATTCTAAAACACTTGGTAGTAGAATAGGGAAGTGTATGTTAATGCATGCATCAAGTTGTGCCATATATACATATATATATATGGAAGAGTCGGGTGAGAGCATATAAGTATGGATGTGTTTAGACATTTGCGTAGCGTAAATATCTCAATGATATGTACATGTGCCAGTGTTTTATAGTGTTTATAGTGAATTCAAAAATATTAGGGTGGTTGGCAGATACTTGAACTCAAAAAAATAGAAAGAAAAAGGATTCTTGATAGTAATGAAACTTAGAAATATATATATATATAAGGGAATGGAAATTTTGGTGTTTTTTTTTAGGTATACAATTGCATCTTAGAAAATGGACCCGGTTACCAGTGTTTAACGCCTAGACTAGGTTGTTGACAGTTCACATAGAACTAATCACGCTGGTAAATATATAAGGACGACTATTCTCCATTCAACTATGGATAAATCGTAGGCCAGACTGGGCTCTTTAGCTTGATATGACAACTAGTCTAGGACAAGAAATACTCTGAATTCAAATCTCTAAAAGTCAACTTATAATTCAAACTTGCGTCGTATCCTGCCCATGCGATGGGCTTATATATATATATATATATATATATATATATATATATCATTGTCATTATCATCATCACAGAGACTGCGCATGGTGCTACGGCTCTCTCTCTCTCTCTCTCTCTCTCTCTCTCTCTCTCTCGTCATCCATTCCTATCATCGATCGCTCTTTGCAGGTCATCCAAACTATATTCAGTGTTTGCACATGGCCGATGTGAATAAGTCTTTACTGATCCGCCAACCCTGGTGCATCCATGTGTAAGAGCCGCGGAGAAAACATCACTAATGTGCTCGAACTTGTTCTCAAGAAGAATTGTGCATGGCTTGTTCGTCCTATTTGGGTATTTTTTTTTTTCGTTGGGATTAATGTGGCTGTACAGCTGTAGTTTTGTGGGTTGTTGCTTCCTGGATTTCTTTTCAAAACAACAAGCAGCTTTCTTCTGAATATCTATTTTTTCTGCATGTGCTTAATTAAAGCCCATTTGGTGTATCCATAGAGTAGTATTGACGTGGCCACAACTTGTAAGAAATCCAGTTTTATTTTCTTGGAGAAATCAAATCTACATATGATATATATATATATATATATATATATATATATATATATATCAATCATATGTAGATTTGATTTCAAATATATATATATATATATATATATATATATATAATATGAAAAAAATACAAGATCAAAAAGGTTGATCTTTTTATGATGAAGGACTAAAGATTCAATGTTTGAACACGGTGACTAAAAAGTAGTTTTTAAAATGTTACCGTAAAAACATTAGTTTCGACTATTGTTTTCCGGCTTGTGCTTACCCCATATATTTCAAGGAAACAGAATCACTGCAGCATAAAACTGATGGAGTTGAAAAACCCGGATATATATTAAACATTTTAGATAAAATCCAATTCCTTCCCAAAAGATTTAACTGGTCAACAAATGACTTCTTGACGATATTTTGTTCTGGGTTTTATTCAAAGCTGACTTGAAAAGATTTTAGTTTGGTTTGGTTTGTTTGGTTTTATGGCATATTAACCTTTGTAGATTATTTAACTCCAAATCAATTTTTATGTAAATAATCTGTTCTATTGAAAACAGTTCAGTTTAGCATAAGTACACAATTTAATTGCAAAAAAACATTTCCCTTTCAAACTATTCAAGCAGTTATATGTAATAATTCAGTTAAGTGTAAATACAGTTTTAATGTCGAAAAACAGTTCTATTTGAAATAATTCAGTTAAGTTTAAGTGGAAGTACAGTTTAGTTGTCAAAAACGTTTCTATTTCAAGCTATTCAGTTTACTCTATTCATTTTAGCATATGTATGCAGTTAGTTCTATTTAACCCATAGATAGGGCCCTATCAGGTGCTACCACTCCGATGGCAATGAAGGCGTACTCCGCATTCCCCAAAGCTCCATCACTGCTGGAACCTCACCATCAGATTGTTTAGTGTCTTACTCCTCTGCAGAGTTGCAGTCAGTGTATTCTACAGCCCCAGCTGACTGGGCAATGAAAAGATTTTAGATGTGGTTGTCTAAATATATCGATAAAATATAGATAACGAAATCTTCCAGTATAGATTATTTCATCCGAATAAAAAGATATTGTATGTAGCAGAGTATATATCTGAAGACTCATTTTTGAAAAAAAAATGTCGTCAATATATCAAAAGAAAAAGTATATTGTTGGTTTTGAATTAAAAAAAAATAGAATGCGATTGACGACGGTGTAGGCTCGAAAACTTAAATTTCACAGGGGATGTCCTCGTGGTGTAATGGTTAAAGCGCTGGACTGCAGAATCGTAGTACACGAGTTCGTACTCCAGTCGTGCTATTACGTTCACTTTCGGGCAAATACCCTTGGGAAAGGTATGAACCCCCTTATCCTCCCAGCTATGGGTTAAATAGTACCACTACTGTTCTTCAAAGAGAATGGCTTTGGCATTAAATAACGAAAAAAGATTTGATATGCCATTAAACAAAGAAACCAAACCAAACCTTAAATTTCACATATCAATAATTTTGGAACGGGATATGATGCATCGACTAATACACAACACATATACTGTAAATAGAGAACACTATGCACACAACAAACGTTAATTCTTCTTTTCCCCATTAATCATATTGCTGATATTTGCTACACTGGAGGTAAAAGGGGGCCTGATTGTGCTACACCGACCTTCTCAATGAAAGCGGACGATTCATTACGAAATACAACAAACGGTTTGTTTTAGGGACAGTACAAAGTAGATGATCGTAAGGTGAGACACTGAAGAGACAGCTTAACAAAAAGATATAATTTACGACCCGAGAAAGAGGCGCTCCTTTGTCGCGTATAACTTAACTGTGTTGGGGTTATTTCTGGCTTTTTGATTCTTGTAACATTTTCTTTTGGGCTCTTCACATGTGCATCTATGAGGTTCTTTTGTTTGCTTTATTTTCAAATCCCAGCTGCTTTCAGTCTTTGGACTGTTGACCTGGGTTCACCCACTTTTTGAACAAAGGCAGAGAGGTATCTTTCTTTCTTGTTCTTAAGTTTTATTCTTCTAGTCTACATGTTATTGCGATTGTCGTTGCTCTTAATTTTGCCTGGTCTAATATTTAATCATAAAATTTGGCTGCTACAATTGTCCGTGGCATTCATGTAAAATCATCAAGCAGTGCGTCTTTAAAAGAAATTCTGTCGCTAAGAACAGAAAATACAAATTTAATGTCAAAGATTTTTCTAGATGATTCTTCCGCATTTGTTTATTTAGTCATTTTATTTTTTTTCCAAATAGAAGTTTTTTTTTCTTGAATAATTTTAACTAAATATATTTCTGTTGTGCAATTTTTTCTTCCCGGATATTTAATCGTTAAACGTAAAAAATATTCAAGACAATAATACACTGTATCTCACGCTTCATGTGCTTTGTAGAACGAGTATCTTAAGGATTAACACTTTTACGAGGCTCTTGATACATTTACTTCCCTCCAAAGCAAACTAAGATAAAAAAAAAGTCTTCCGGTTCATTGGAACAAACGCACTGCTAGTTTGTTTGTCGTGGCATGTTGATTCCAATGTTTCTTATTCTTCGAAGAAAAGTATTTGAGCCGAATTTTGACGTCTTAACAAATGACGGTTCAAAACAACTCGTCTTTCTCTTGGATAGACTTCGCAAACGGATATTTATGAAGGAGGCTGTCCACTTCGACTCCAGACATATTGATGGCTGATTAGGCCGATGCGGGACAGGCAAATCCGGCCGCAGCCACTGCAGTTAAACGTTTAGTCCGGGGTGGCTGCTGAAGCTCCCTAGATCTTCATCCTGCGGCATTTCTCTCAAAGGTTGGCTCTGCGGGAATACTCAAAGGTGGAGACGACCTTGTGGGTCGTGCAGCGCTATGCCTAAGGGTTAGTACCACGTGTCGACCAATGTTGGTAGTCAATATGACAAGTACCAAGGGTCTTCTTGAGGGAGTTTTTAAATTGATTCTTTGATGTCCCTTTTGTCACGGTAGCCAGTGGTGATTTTACTGTATAGGGTTATCGTGGGCAGGCGATTCCCTCCCATTAATGACAAATGCCCTCCCTAACGTTGCTGAGTCTTCAGCAATATGGCCTCTATGCTGGTGATTACTGTCTGATCAAGACCTCAACATTGGAGACAGTTACTCCAGTGAATATTGATGATGGTGTGGAGACAACGCTCAAGGAGTCATAGATGGTGGCGGTGTTACATAGCTATATACACGAATATGGCCATGTGTGAAATGGGTGAAATGGACATCGAATGTTGATTACGATAGAACATATAAAGATCATAGGAATCTCGGAATTCGAAAACACGTAACGACTTCTTCTTCAGGTACGAAACCTTTTTATTAACTTTGAGTTAAAGGTTTCAACGTAAGCAGGAGAGAGAAAATCTTCTATGCTGTCTTATTCATTTGGCCCCCATTTCGAGCGCACCCATAGGGCGCAAGTTCGCCTCGCGTCTGCGAGCTCCAAAAGTCGACCTTCTCGTTTGGCGTCTAGTACCCAACTCTCTTTCTTCAAATCTCACACAAACCTTTGCGCGCTTCCGCACCCTGTCATCCCGTTTCGTCTCGGACTATTATGACATCTGAGTGACACCTCCATCCGCCCGCCAACGCCCGCGTTAACACCTGCCTCAATGTTGTTCCCAACTAACCTATGTGCTGAGCCGAAAGGTTCTCAGTCTAACTAAACTCAAAGCCATGAACCGAAATCCCTTGGTCATTATATAACAGCGGTAGGTTACACATGAACCAGAACCTTACATTATTTTCAAACCTCATACATTTATAAAACTGCTGTGTTGATCAGTTATACGAGATTTTTCGAAGTGAGTTTAACTCTCAGTTGCTGCTCCAGTATTCTTATTCTTTTGACGCATACATTTATGCTTCATTTTGTATTACGCGGTCTATTTTCCTCCTATATTTTGCCTTGCTTGATTATTTCGTCCGAGTACACTACAGCATTGTTCCGGTGTATTTATTCTGGGAAACCTGGTGTCAACATTCCGTTGACATGATCCGTATACACACAAATTTTTTTTTGTCTAATTAATTTGTCATTCCCCTTCTATTATTTCTTGTTTGGAGTGTGGTATTGTTATATGTAATTTTTTTAAAAATGTTTCCTTTCAATTAGGCATACACAACTGCTTGTTGATATCGACAAAGACTATCTCTTAACTGACTGATTTGCATACTGAGGCTTTTGCTTGCATTTGTTTTAGAAATGCATGTCCCAAAATCCTTCAACAATTTATTTTTCTCAACATTACGTTATTTATGATATTTTTTCTGCATTAGTTGAAAAAATATATTATTAATTTCAATAATTTATTCTAGCTCGTTAAAGAAATATTTTATAAAGGCAGAAAGTTCTGTGATCCAATATAAAAACCCTTATGAGAAAAGAAGGGTAGTTTTTAAAAAGGGAAGAAAAATTATTTAAACGATAAAAACATGAATTAGATTGTTTGAATATCGTAAGATGGTACTAAAGAGAAATTATTATGAATGGATTAGTAAAAATAAATAACGTATCAACCGAAAAAGTGACAAGGAGACGTGGTTGAAAATATAACTTTTTGGTTAAATAGAAAAAAGTTAGCGATAAAATAAAGAGAGAATTTGAAGTGTGTGCTAATTCCTTAATTTCTTCCCGAGTATAATTTACCAAAATCTGCATTAGAAGAGAAGAATCATGACTTTCCTGAGATCATTAGCTGGAAGTAAAACGGGGGAAGTCTTTCCTCAACATTTAAAATGAACTTCGTCGAGTCCATTTACTTATATATATATATATATATATATATATATTGTCGTCAACAGACGGACTGTTTCGCATCACAATCTATCAGTGTCGCTCGCTAGACATGCCAGACGCTTCAAGCTGGAATCGAAAACCACCTAACTTTATGTCAGACCGACAACATACCTTTCTGCCAGTCGGTGACCAAACGTCAACTCGGTAATTTAAACGATATGAATTAACTTTCTTTCCTTTACATTTTACGCTCTTGGATATTCGAGTGCTCAACTCGTTAGAAGAGCTTTGCATTAAGTGAGTGGCAATTGTTAATTCATTCCCCAAAGTGCTCAAACTTTGGATGATATATATATATATATATATATATATATATATATATATATATATATATATATATATATATCATAATTTTGAAAGTTTGGTTTGGTTTGGTTTGGTTTATGGCATATCAACTATGGAGGGTCGTTCAACGGTAAACCCCTTATATACATGGACATTAAATATATGATTTCTAAACACATTTTGTTGATAACATTTTTAAATGAGTTTAAGCTCATTTTTTCACTCAGTTAAAAGCGCAAACAGTTCTATTTTAAACAATTCAGTTTAGCATAGGTACACTGTTTTTTGTTCGCAAGAAGTTAATAATTTAAGCATGTCATTTGCTTACTCATAGGTAAATGATAAAACAGTTCTTTTTTTTTTAAATCAGTTTAAAATGTAAATAATGTTAAATGATTCCATGTATTGACATGTATCCTTGACAATTCAATTTAACATCATTCATTAATTAACACACAGATAAATGATTAAACAGTTCTATTTTTAGCAATCCAGTTAATCATAAGTACACAGTTTCGATGAGAAACAGTTCTCTTTGATACAGAGATAGGATCCTATCAGGTTATTCTACTCCGGGTCAGAGAGGAGCTGTAAGCCATTGCAATTAAGGGCACTCTACATTCACCGGAGCTGAAGCATTACTGGAGTCTCCCCATCAGAGTGTTTATTGTCATGCCCAGGACACTTGATAGGGAAGTCTTACTCTTCTACAGAGATACAGTCGGTGTATTCCACAGCTCCAGCCGACAGGGTAAATGAGTTGGAAAAAGAATACGATCAACGGGAGTTGAATGTTTTAAAACTTTCTCATCTTTTTCCGTAATCTAATATCTAACAGGAGATAATGAAGATTTAAAAAATTGTAATGTTTAACTTAGGCAAATTATTCAAAATATAAAATCATTCTCGAAGACTTTCTGTATTTTTTCATCTATACACACACACACACACACACACACACACATATATATATATATATATATATATATATATATATATATATATATATATATCAGAGGAAAGTATCTAACGATTATATTAAAAGGTAATAATCCAAGAAGAGTAGGAATATCCAATTGAGTGCTCACTCTCAACGGCAATCGAATATATTAAAAATATACCGAAAACCACGTGCACAGCAGAAACTCTTTTTTTTAATTAAACGAAAAACTTTTATTCTTTCTGTAATTCCATTATAAAATTATTTCAGTCGTATCAAATGACTTTATCAGATGGAATATATATATATATATATATATATATATATATATATATATATATATCAGAACTCTACGTCGAGCTGAATGCCACATGATGACTATATTTACGCATACTTAAAATAATTCAGTTTTGTAATTCCATAATAAAATTATCTCAGTCATATCAAATGACTTTATCAGATGGAATATATATATATATACATATATATATATATATGATATTATATATAATATAATATGTATATGTGGGGGTATGTGTGTGTCTGTTTGTGTTTGTGTTTGTGTGTCTGTGTGTGTCCTAAATCTCTACAACGAGCTGGGGGCCACATAAAGTCAATATCTAAACTTGCTTAAACAGATTAGAATTTAAAGTTTTCCTTCTCCTGAATATGTTGCCATACAAATTTGAAAAAAAACTTAGTCTCCCCAACAATTCCCGTATAGCTGGAGGGAGTGTATCTTGATTTATTCCTTTTTCAAGCATATTAGTGCTATGTGAAAGTCAATCTAGTTCAGGATCTGAAATCAGGTCACTGATTCGATTTTCCACGACGGTAATCATTATGCAACAACTACCTTCATTGTGTCCTTTGTGCCCCCTAACATGAGTATCTGATTATAAGCATCAGTTTGGAATAAAATCTTGTACATTGATAAGATTTTTATCAAAATATCGTAATATTGTTGTATATTGTCCTTCGACCCGGCAAAACATGCTCTTCCAAAGTGATGCACCGGAAGGAAGTGACACATTCCGATGGCAGGTGTTGGAAGAAATCGTGGAGATGGGCTTGGCTGAAAATATGGGACAAGTTAAAATCCCAGTGTACAGTCATAGACTGATGCACTTGAAGAGAGAGACCTGTGAACTGCATGACAGTTATTTCTGCTTGATGACGATCAAACATGCCATTCCAAAGATATTGAGTTAGCGATTGAACTATCACATAACTTGGTGAAGACAGGAAGTCAGTTATTTGGAGAGCAGATGAGTTAGAGACAAGATGCGGTGGAGAAAGCCCGCACACAGTAGAGTGGGGCACCAGGCCTCCGGTTGAGCAGCCCAGGAGAACGAGAAAGACACAACGCTGATGGTCATAAGGGTAGGGGTCAATATGTCGCAGTTCTGTTTGGTCTCCAGCTCCCTCTCGCACGCACAAACGTTTCAAATAAAGTGAGAGTTATATTTTTCTAAGAACAGTCGCTCATCTTTATTCATTGTGTCGTTGTAATCTGCATGAATCTGCATATGACGATACAACAATATTATTCGAAGTGACTTTAGCAAACCCAGGCAAAAACTATTCAATGGTAGCTTACTGAGACAACCAAAACCAAATGATAAAACTAACTTTACCAGAATGCACTGGGTAACCTTAAACAGAATAAGGGTAACAGTGGAAAACCTGGTTACAACCATTTCATAAATTGGGACCGATCACTTATTTTGAACACCCGGATAATAGACAACATATCCATGGGTGACCAGCGGGATTTCATTGCTCCCATCAAATGAAGCAAATATCATTACCCTCTAAAGAATACTGGCAATGTTATGATAAGATATGATGATCTTCTAATGAATGTTGAGTGGAAATTCTCTTGATGCATGTTCAATTCAATACATGGAAGAAAACGAAAGCATCCTTTTAAGAGAAATGCCTGAGGTGAAGAATAAACGTACATTATATTATGTCTTAGTTTGTAATGAGTTCATTGTTATCTCGCTGCTTATCCGAGTCTCCGTTCCGTTTTTTTTTCTTTTTCATTCATATCCGATGTTTTCTCTGCGACAGTCAGTCTGCCATTGCCCAGGGTTTAAATCCAAGTGATTATGTGGAGAGTTTTATTTTATTCGATCTCTTTTCTGTGGCAAATGTTAATATCTACGAGTCGATAGCTTTTCACCAAGGTCAGGATAGTTATTGATTTTCTGCAAAATAAACAGTTCTAGAAAATAGACTTTTTTCTATAAGGTTGTTTCTCATTGTCTTTGACAAGGTAATTAATTGTAATGAATGCGGCGTATTTGACTTTAAGTCAGCCAGCTGTCAAGAGTAAAATAATTAGGTTTATAAATGCAAGCCATTGAGACGTGTAAAACAAAAAACAAACAAAAAAATGCGATAATTAGAGAGAGAATGCGACAATGAAGAAAAGGATATTTCGACTTGCAGCATCTGTGGTTGCCGGATGCTTAGTTCTTTGACTTGTTGGCTGGTTGGTTGGATTTTATGACATGTCAACCCCTGTAGATTGTTTAATGCCAAATCTTGTTTGTGCATGAAATTAAACATATATGTTACGCAAATAAATAGCTTAAAGATAACATTTGTTTGCACATAGCTAAATAGTTTCAAGTATTGATAACTAACACTGATAATTCTATTTGTGCACTGTTATATTGTTGCTCAGTGGTACGGGACTGTAGCATATGCCGACTGCATTTCTTCAAAGGGATAATAACATCCACGTGTGTCCTTTATGGCCAGGCTTCACTCGTTGAGATCTAAAGAGTACGGATTACACTTTTCCAAGGTACACTCTAAGCCGGCAAGGTATTAGCTGTTATGGTTTTTTTCTATATCTCTCATTAGAATATGTAAGGATTTTCCAAGTGTAAAAAAATTTAACTACAAAGAAACAAATTATCAATGCTAAACTGAATTATGAGTCTTTAATGGTAATACTAGGAACAATTCAACTGTGTGCCGAAAATTGATTTCTGGTACATTTAAAAATGTTACCTACAAATTATGTCTTACAAATCCCCCCCCACACATATATATATATATATATATATATTCTCCCCTACCCCCATAGGGTTTAGCTCTCTAGCGAATGAAGTAATCGCGTTGCCATAAGCGTTTATGCAAGGTTCTTCATATATGAATTGAGCTCTCGGTAGCCGTTAAGCGGATCTATGTAAACAATAGTAATTGTGATTGTGATGAGTAATTGTCAGGAGGTGCCCGTGGTGTAATGGTTATCGTCGTTGAAAATAGACACGGCGGCACGAGTTCAAATTCTGGACGAGACTGATTGCATTTCACATAGTACTAGCACCCTTGGGAAAGGTATGAATCCAATTATTCTCCCTCCAGCTATGGGTAAATAGTAGGGCAGACTAGGTTCTTCAACCTTGATGAGGCAACTAGTCTAGGAGAAGGAAAACTCTGAATTCAAACCTGTTAAACTCCGCTTAAAAAATTGACCTTGTGTCATACCCTGCCCGAGCGGAGGGGTTCGTAAATATGAATAGTAATTGTGATTCATAACCGTTTAAAATTTACTTCGTTGCTGCGGGTTCCCTCGTGGCTGAGGGGTAGAGTCTTGGATTGGTGTTTGAGTCAACGGGGTTTCGATCCCAGCTACGGGAAGCTAGTATGTCTAGCCACCCTGATGAGTTCTGATAGAAGGAAATAGATCTGTCTGTGGATGACTATATATATATATATATATATATTCATATATCAAGCAATATTTGGCATTACATGTCGTAGAAGAGTGGGTATGCCAAAGAAAAAAACCCACCCACTAGCAAACCAAGCAATCATTTCAATGATGTCAAGTATTGCTATCAAACGCTAATAGTTTTATTTGTATACATCATCATCATCATCATGGCGTGCCGCCAGCACGGATATCCCTGACCCTCTCTCGCCATTTCTCCCTATCATTCATCGCTTTTGGTAGGTCTTCAGGGTTACATCCCGTATCCTCACATATATATATATATTTTTTGTACACGTACACATGGGAAGTAGCATGATGGACGTAAAGGTATGCCAATGCGCAATGCCTAACTTTTCCTGGACGTGTGAGTCTTGCGGCTTAACGCTCAGGATTGTAAGTTCGATCGGGGAACTACTGCTGCTCATCTATAAGAGTGGCTTCTATAGATGAGAATAAAAAACAGCCATCGAAAGATTTGTATACAATTAAATGATTTCAAGTATTGCTACTTATAATCAATTAAACTGTATCAGTTTGCACATATTTGAATGGTTAAAAGTAATTCAATTTAACAACAATAACTAATTTTAACAATAGTTTTTTTTTTGGGGGGGGGACACAGTTAATTCTTTTCCTGTGTAGTAAATTACAAAACATTTCTATTTGACCTATATATGGGACCCTAAAAGGTATTACCTCTCCGGCTCCGAGCAGAGTTAGCAGTAATGGCACAAAATATTTACTTCATCGGATGTAGTTTACTGTCAAAATACCAGGACACACACAGGGGTGGGGGATGTAATCGAGTTATTGTACTGTATTTACCCGGAAGACTGATTTGAGGTCACCAGCTGGTGGGGGGGGGCATCTGATGATGTGTGAATGACGTCGGATATACATTTCTAAATCTTACAAAAGTACTTTTCAAAAATACAAAGTATTTTTTTTTCTTTTTTAGAAAATGAATTAATTTTATTGTTTAATACAAGATTCACACATATTTATTCAACATAAGTAAAAAATAGTTGGCGACCATAGTCGAGGGCAACCAGAAGGCTCCCTTAGAAAAAATAAAATACAGTAATTATACGATTGATATGCATCAAGAAAGAGACAAGCATCAGAATAGAAAAAAAAATCAAAACGAAACATAAAAAAAAAGCTTATTTATTGTACATTAAGATTCAAAAGATATCAATGAACTCAATACGTGTTAAACAAAGAATTTATGTTTTATATCTTTTAGTGCTGGGTGTTCAAATCAAGAGAAAATGTTATTTATTTATTTATTTATTCATTTATGTATTTTCTTTTTTGGTTTTTAAATTTCATAAACAATTGAATACTATTTGAATATTGTACGCTAGCTCGGTCTATAAAACAATGTTCCTATAAGTACCTTATAATAAAATGAAATAAAAATCAATATTATCTTTAAAATTATTCCCTCGAGAAAGTACACTATGCCAAAGTAGGTGTTCCCAGGCTCCCGTTGATGTCACATCTCCAAAAGAAACTGAACTCTTTCTGAATTTACAGTCCCAGACATAGTGAAGATATCGGAAGTGCAAAGAAGAAGAAGAAGAACAACAACAACAACAACAACAACAACAGAGTAAGCAAGAAACCAAACAGTGAAGAATAAGGGACAGCATTTTTTTAAGAAAATAGATTATTATTTTTATAACATTGAAGACGATTCAAACGTCGCATAAAACTATCACTATATCGTGTCATTAGAACGGATATCCCTGACCCTCTCGTCACCCCTCCCTATCGTTCATCGCTTCCGGTAGGTCCTCAGGGCTACACCCCGTGTCCTCACAGAGCTACTGTATGTAGGTTCTTGCTGGTCGCCTTGCTTCTGCTCGGTCATGTTAAGGGGTCCATAGGAATACATAATTTATAAGCTCGTCTCTACTTCTTCAGCAGTGCCCTGCATGTCTGGTTCGTCTAACTTGGATAGTTTTCGTGTTGGGTGGTAGGTGACCGTACATCTGCTGCTTTATTGGGTGTTGCCTCCAGGACATGGTCAATATTGCTCGCAGCATTCTTGTGTAATTGCCGTCAAGCTTTTTCTCCAGCCGTTTAGTTAGCGTCCATATAGTGCATCCATATAGCAGTATCGACTCGATCGCTGCTTGGGGGAAACTGCGTTTCATTTTATCGGTCAGGTCTGACTTCCCGATGACCGTTAGCTTATTGATAGCTGTCTATGCCTTTGTAAGTCGCGTGTCGATATATGCCTCGTTCGATGATACAGACGTATTAACTAATTAATATCGGTCGATTTTCTATCTCTTATAGATCATTATCCTCTTAAGACATGCTAGGTTTAATCGTCATCATTTCAAGAAATATAATTTGCAACAAGAGTTCAAATCATGGACGAGGCTATATGCATTTCCCAAAGTATTAGGACCCCTGGGAAAAGTATGAATCTTACAATCCTATTGCGCATGTATGGGTAAATAGTAGGCCAGCCTGTGCTTGTTAATAATGATTTGTCATATTTCAAGAAGAAGAACCGTTTCAAGAGCTCCAACTACAATTGGTATCACACTAACCTTCATGTCTTTTTCTTTCTCTTTAGCAAAACCCAGGATCTTATCTTTATTTTCACGTTATTTTATTTTCCCTCTTTTTGCTTTCTCTTATTGTAATTTATGGAGCCCTATGGCGGCAAAATATACGAGATGACAGGTTCTTTTCTTCCTGTTTATTAATGTGAAGTCTGTTTTTCTGGCCGGGATTTGGTGGTCTGTTCGTATCTCAAAGTCCCAAAGAATTTTATGTCCTTCATTCTCTAGAAAAGATCATAGTTTGTGCCAATATCATTTGTTCGTTTGGTCAAATTTTGATGTTTTCACAATTCTTTGTGCTGCCTTTTTATCATCCAGTTATCCCGAATCTTGTTTTTTTTTGTGCCAGTTTGCAATATAAACTTATTTAGTGATTAACTATTTCTTCTCTATAATTCATTTGATCATTGTTTTGTTTTTTTGCTTTGACATAATTAATACTTATAGTATTATTTTGCACTATCAAAAGTGACTTAATTTCGATTTGGTTTAATTTGGTTTGGTTTTATGGCATGCCAACCAAAGTTTTTTTTTTTTTAATTTAATGCCAGATAGTTTTTTACGTATATGTTAGATATATGAACTGTAAAAACATTTCGTAGATACATATGTTGAAATAACCAAACACTTCTATTTCTAATGATTCATTTAAGTGTAAGTCTTAGTTACATGGTTCCAATTATTGGTATATATTACAAGCAATTCAATAAAACATCAGTAATTTGTTTACAAATATTTAAATAATCAAACAGTTCTGTTTCAAAGAATTCTTTTAAATAGAAGTCATTGGTTTTCACTGTTAAAATGTCAAAAAGTTCTAGTTCACCCATATAGTATCCTGGCAAGTCCTACAATCCCGAGTCAGAGTGGACCTGGAAGCAATAGTAATGAAGAGGTACTCTTGTAACACTATGTAGGTGGTCCGCCAAGCAGACGATTCCTTTGTCTGTTGTGGCGCGAAACCAGACAAAGGGTTTTGGACTTGAGATCTCGGCGTGACCGGAGGTAGGAAGGGAACGCCAGTCAGATAGTTAGACAAAGGAGCTCGAGAAGGAAGGAGTTGGCGAGGGACGACGGAGAGACCAGTCGACACCGGACAGCAGAGAGACGAGTCGGATGAGATGAGGTCCAGAGCACTGAAGGAAGATGAGTTGGCATTCCAGTAGCGTTGTAGAATTTTCGCTAGAATCCACGCTAGCATTAGTCTAAATATGCACTATGTTACATAACTCTCCTTCTGCACTTGAGTTAACCCCAAGCGTTTGTTCGTTTGTTCTTTTTTTCTCCCGCTCTTTCGGTTGTATTTCTTATAGCGGTAAAGAAATGTGCGATGCCCCTATCGGAACCACTAGTTGATCACCGTCCGCAAAGTTAAATGGTTCGAAGAGGTTGACGTATCGGGGGGGGGCGAGGGGGTATCGTCACACTCTGTGTTCCTAAAAATTCCGGATATTCATCATCAGATTATTTAGTGTCATCCCAGGACACTCGGTGGGGTGTTGGGATTCTACTCCTCTGCAATGATGCAGTCGGTGTATTCTACAGCCCAAGCCAACTGGGCCACAGGACACTCGATGAAGGAGACGTACCCCTCTGCAGAGATGCAGACGGTGTCTTTTAGAGCCCAAGTCAACTGAGCCAGAGATGCAGACGGTGTCTTTTAGAGCCCAAGTCAACTGAGCCAGAGATGCAGACGGCGTCTTTTAGAGCCCAAGTCAACTGGACCACAGGGCACTCACTAGAGGAGCCTTATCCCGCTGCAGAGATGCTGTCGGCGTATTCTACTGCCCAAGTAAACTGGGCAACAAGACACTCTCTGAAGGAGCCTCAACCGCTGTAGAGACGCAGAAGGTGAATTCTAGAGCCACAGTCGGCTGGGTTATGAATCAGTTTTATTTCAGATTTCCCTTCTTAACGATGTTCAGCTCATTTTGTGTGCGCGTATATACCTTTCTTCATATAACTTCATATAAGTCTTCATAAAACTGTTTTTCCCATTTTTTTTCGAGATTTTTATTTTAATGTATAATAAGAAAAAGTTGGCCGTTTATTATACATATTTTTCCCGAGGTTTTTGTATTTCAAATTTCTAAACATCCATCGTTAATTTAAAATTTTTAATATCACCCCTCATGGCCCTGATGATGGTTCAGTAGAACCGAGATGCTATAGTGTCGACCTCTCAATAAATCATTCCTTCCACTTGGATCGTTGCTATCAGTTTTTCAACATATTGTTGGATTACACTCCTTTATTTACTCTCTCTCACTCTCTCTCTCTCTCTCTATATATATATATATATAATCTTATTGATTACGTTTTTAATGCCCATTCTTTTGCACAGTAAAATGGTGCCAAGTATTGATATGTATCACTAACAATTCAATTAGACATCATTTTATTGCACTCAGAGTAAAAGTCAAACAGTTCTATTTGACTCATTGATAGGATCCTCTCAGGTGTTACCACGCTTGGCAAGAGTGGACTAGGGAATGATGACAATGAAGGGGTATCCCGCATTCTACAAAGCTCTTGCATTACTGGAGAATAATCATCAAATTGTGTAGTATCATATCCAGGATACTGGTTGGAGTGTTGGGGGTGGTCTTACTCATCTGAAGCGATGCAATCGGTATGTTCCACAGCAACAACCAACTGGGCTGCAATTACAATTTGTCTCAACGTCAATTTTTACTTTGATATAACTATTTCTCATGGCATTGTTTTGTGCCAACATTTAATCAGGTATTCAGATATTCTTTTTTGCTTCATTTTTCCTTTGCCATGTCCAGGTTATCTCGTATGCAATTTCTTTCGTTTGTCGATTGAAGTATCCATTCACATTTTTATTCCCATTTTTTTTGTTTTCTAGATTCATTATTATTATTATTATTATTACAAAATCTTATTCTTTCTTTTCAATTGTATAACGACTACTACTACTTCTGTAAGTATATTTTAAGTGCTGTCTTTTTTTTCCGTTCATGCATTCAACGAAGATACGATTTGAATAATTGAATTCCACCAACGTCGAAATCGATGGGCGATTAAATATTTATTTGACGAATAGGCTGTCCTGGCTTCTCTCACACAGAATTTTCAAAACAGAAATGACAGTTTACGTTTAAAGTTTTATAAAACACTTTATAGATATTTTTGCAACTTATTTCATTTTCCTCCTTACAGAAAGTAACTATAAAGTACGCGATCGTGAATAAAACTACGGATGAGTCAGAGATTTTTTTCCTAAATTTAATAAGAAACAATGCATTGAAAAGCATCTTTTTCTTTTGTATTAGTTTTGTATCATTAGCCCAGTGTGTAGAGTGTTCGCCAACGATCCGGGAGACCTGGGTTCAATTCCAGGTCACTTAATACCAAAGAATTTTAAAATGGTACTTGATACCTCCTTACTTAACACTCAACAATATAAGAGACGTATCAAGGGTAAAGTGGAGCAATCCAGGGAAAGGAGTAGCACCCTCCCCTACATCTCGGTGTAGTAGCTATTGAAAAGGAAGCCTTCTAGTCGCCCTCGACTACGGTCGCCAACTTTACTTTTTTACTTACACAGCAATAATGACGCACCGTAGCATTACATGTTTCTTCTGCAACACCATTAAAATATTGTCTCATCGAGAATAAAGCAATATTTATTCCACTGTAACACAGAATTCGACTGCTCCTCAGGATTTGTTGGAGTCATGCCTACAAACCTTTTAAACGATGCGATCAAATTAAGAATTTAATTTAGATGAAATGTGGCACTCGTCCACAAGTTTTATATGTCTCCCGCGCTGTAAAAGAATATCTAGCTCACATACACAGTAAAAATAGCACTTTATAGCGAGTATTTGTTCATCATTACATACCTCCTAGGCTCTGGTATTGTTGGACCAATATTATTTATTTGTTCATCATTACATACCTGCTAGGCTCTGGTATTGTTGGACCAATATTATTTATTTGTTCATCATTACATACCTCCTAGGCTCTGGTATTGTTGGACCAATATTATTTATTTGTTCATCATTACATACCTCCTAGGCTCTGGTATTGTTGGACCAATATTATTTATTTGTTCATCATTACATACCTGCTAGGCTCTGGTATTGTTGGACCAATATTATTTATTTGTTCATCATTACATACCTCCTAGGCTCTGGTATTGTTGGACCAATATTATTTATTTGTTCATCATTACATACCTCCTAGGCTCTGGTATTGTTGGATCAATATTATTTATTTGTTCATCATTACATACCTCCTAGGCTCTGGTATTGTTGGACCAATATTATTTATTTGTTCATCATTACATACCTCCTAGGCTCTGGTATTGTTGGATCAATATTATTTATTTGTTCATCATTACATACCTCCTAGGCTCTGGTATTGTTGGACCAATATTATTTATTTGTTCATCATTACATACCTCCTAGGCTCTGGTATTGTTGGACCAATATTATTTATTTGTTCATCATTACATACCTCCTAGGCTCTGGTATTGTTGGACCAATATTATTTATTTGTTCATCATTACATACCACCTAGGCTCTGGTATTGTTGGACCAATATTATTTATTTGTTCATCATTACATACCTCCTAGGCTCTGGTATTGTTGGACCAATATTATTTATTTGTTCATCATTACATACCTCCTAGGCTCTGGTATTGTTGGACCAATATTATTTATTTGTTCATCATTACATACCTCCTAGGCTCTGGTATTGTTGGATCAATATTATTTATTTGTTCATCATTACATACCTCCTAGGCTCTGGTATTGTTGGACCAATATTATTTATTTGTTCATCATTTGTTAGTCATGCCATGAAAAGTTTTAAACTATATTATTCGGTTAAGAATTTTTAAGAGTGGGATACATCCTTCATCATTCATGCCTTACTGTCACACTCTTCTTAAATGCTACCTGTCTCACAACTCTACTCTCTCTCTCTCTCTTTCTCTCTCTCTCTCTCTCTCTCTCTCTCTCTTGTAATCTTTACAAGGAGCGGATGGTTTTCCTCCCCTCCTTTTGCTCTCATACTCTCTCTTTTGCTGCCAGGACAAAATACCGTTTCAACACTCACCCGATCTAGAAGAAACTTGGAAGAACTTTCTTTTTGAAAATAAGAATTTTTAATTTATTTCAAGTTATATGGATAACTTTTAAATGTTTGTAATTTAGGGAACAAAATATTTATAGTTTTCTCACACTATCTTATGGAATATTTCCAGTTACTTTAATATTGCCATCCTCCTAAAATTTAAAAAATAAAAAATATCTGATTAAATAAGTAATTTTTTGCAATTTTTAAAACTGAAGATTGTATTTTTCTTCATTAAGAAAATTTTGTAAAATCTAAAATAAATTGTAATATGAAGTTGAAATTGAGCAAATGAATGAAAGATTTCCCAACATATTTATCGTGTAATATAATCACTTCCTTCGTATTCTGAACAATCTCCTCCCTTTGTTTTAATCTCGCTGCAATCATCTCGTCATCAAGTCTTTTGCCGAGACCCTTCGCTATCTTAAGTACTTACGGGTAGGATAAGACTTTCCTGTGCCTATGACTTTAATATTTCGACGACTCTTACATCCGTTAATTTTTACCAAACGTATAGGAACCAGCGATCGAAATCGGCCAACCGCACACTCTCCTGTTTATCAGTAGATTAAAGTAAACTTTCAAACTTCAAACTTTTGGGATTTTAGTCGACTGATCCAGTGAAAGCCGAGCTTTCAACTGACCTTAGACTGTCAATAGTACTAAAGTGACATTAATGGTCAATTTTTTTTTCCATTTATCTACAAAACATACCAAAAAAAAAAAAAAAAAGATTCAGCAAATTTATAATTGAACAAAATCAATTTATGATTCACAGAAATATTGTTTATTGTTTTCATATTCAGAAGTAATGTACGTTTTAACAACCATGTATTCTTCGTGAATTATCTAATGCCAAAGCAATCCTTGTAAAAGAATGATAGCGTTACTATTAAACCCATTGCAGTGCAGGTATCTGGGTTCATACGTTTCCTAAGGATATTACGACGAAAGTGAACGCTATAGTGTGACTGGATTCCGAAGTCGCTTACTTGTTTGCTGAATGCTTAGATGTCTGTTCACTTTCGATAGTGCTACCTACCTAGAACCATTGTCAATGTAGATTTTAATCATTCTTTATCATCGAAAGACATTTTTTATTCAAAGGTCAGTCATCTGAGGCTGAGTTAAAAACAGTTACATTGTAAATTTATTATCAACATCGACATCATATCAAGCATTGTAACTTCGCTAAAATGGTTAAATTTAAGAAAGTACGTAATAATTTTCAAATGAAATTAAGCAAAGATATAAAGGAAGTAAAAACGTCTAAATATATATGGGTGAGGTCAGATAAATCAATAAAATATATATATAAAATTAAACCCTCTAAATATCAAGAAATTTTAAAGAGCAAAATTACAAATAATTATAAAATAGATTATAATAATACTATTGAACAAATAGATAAGGATACTTCTAAATTTGCTAGTAGATTACTAATTGAAGATAGGTTAGAAAAATTTAAAAAGAAAGAAGCTTATATTCTATCTAAGGATCATAAACCAAATTTTGAAAATAAATTGCCAACCAGACTGATTAACCCCTCTAAGACAAAGTTAGGTAGGATATCTAAGTGTATTATTCAAAATATTTTAAATAGTGTTAAAAAAGCTAACCATTGCAACCTTTGGGAGAATTCATATGAGACCATTGAATGGTTTAGGGGGATGAAAACTGAGAGTAAAGCGACCTTTATACAATTTGACATCATTGATTTCTATCCTTCCATAACTAAAAATCTTCTAATAGATAGTATCAATTATGCACGTAAATATATAGATATAACAAATGAACAATATGAAATAATATTAGCTTGTAGGAAAACAGTTATAAAAAATAACGATTCAACTTGGGTAAAAAATGGATTAGATAATTTCGACGTTCCAATGGGGGGGTATGATTCCTCCCAAATAGCAGACCTTGTAGGTTTATATATATTAAATATGCTTACTAGAATCATTAGTCCTCAGCAATTAGGTTTGTATCATATTGATGGTTTAATATATATCCCAAATAGTAATGGCTCTCTTAGCTCTAGCATACAAAAGAGGGTTATAAGGGCCTTTAAGTTTTTGGAATTTAGGATAGAAATCTCATCTAATATTAAAATAGTCAATTTCTTGGATGTGACTTTAGATCTATCAAATAATTCTTATAAACCTTTCATAAAGACCAATCAGAACCCATCGTACATTAATGTTGATTCAAATCACCCTAAAAACATAATTAAGCAAATCCCAAAAGCAGTAAATTTAAGAATAGCTAAGCTATCTGCAAATGAAAAGATTTTCAAAGAGAGTAGTAAGAGATATATAGAAGCCCTTAAAAATAGTGGTTTTAAGGAGGATTTTAGGTATTTAAAAGAAGATATAACAAATGTAATTACTAAAGAAAATAATTATTACGATCAAAAAAATAAAAATAGAAAAAGGGAAATTATATGGTTTAACCCCCCTTTTAGTAAATTAGCAAATATAGATGTAGGTAAATATTTTTTTAGACTAATAGATAAACATTTTAAACAAGATAATATATTACATGAAATATTTAATAGGAAAACCTTGAAAAAAAGTTATTCTTGCACAAAAAATATGTCTCAAATAATGAATAGTCATAATAATGAATTAATTTATAAATTTCATAACCGAGTAAATAATAATAATATTAATAGTAAAAAAATAGAATGTAATTGTAAATCTCGAACTGATTGTCCAATGAATTGTTTGTGTAATTTAGATAATGTAGTATATCAAGCTATTATTTATCCAAAAGAGGACGTAAGTGATAAGAAATTTTATATTGGCGTTTCGTCCACTAGTTGGAAAATTAGATATGGAAATCATAAATTTTTCCATGAGCATAATAAAAATTAAACTGCTCAATCAAAACATTATTGGGGATTAAAAGATAAAGGGTTAACCCCGGACATACAATGGTCCATATTGAAAAGATATAGTACCCCAAAATCATTCGATAGTAGGAGCAACCTGTGTCTTGAAGAAAAAATCCACATTTTGCTTTTTCCTGAGCAAAAAAATTATTAAATAAGAGAAATGAACTAGTAGCTAGGTGTAGACATAGGGCTAAATTTAAACGATAAATATTTAACCAAAATTTTTTTATAAGAACATAGAGTTAATTTTGAGAATTAGTGTTAATTTTGAGAATAAATAAAATAAATCGTTAGATAGACAATTGTGAAAAAGCATATAATACATACGTACTACGCATAAAAAGGGGAACTGATTAATGCTTTCTAAATAGTTTTGAAATGTTAAAATATAGTAAATAAATTAAATATTTGTTTTTGTTTTTAGTTTTAATATATCTATTACTGTATCTTTACGTGAGTTTATTAATTAAAGTTTAAATCTAATTCAATAAAAAGATCTGTAATTTAGGTCTAAATGTAATTAAAAAATTATTAATTAAAGAAAATTAAAAAAAAAAAAATTTACGACAATGCTAACCGAAATTTACATTTAAAACGGAAGTTGGCTTAATGAAGAGGTAACTCTTCACCCCTCTTCTATCCCCTCCCACTCTTCTATCCCCTCCCACTCTTATGTGTCTATTTTAGTTTTTTTTATGAAAAAGATCTGAAGAAGTCCTGTTAATTTTTTTTCCCGTTTTTGGAAATTTCAAAAATGCGTAACAGGATTGAAATAAATTTATAATCCTATGTGACCGTTTCGTTGTTTTGTCTTAATTAAAAAAAGTAAAGTTAGCGACCATTGTCGAGGGTGACCCGAAGGCTCCCTTTTCGATAGCTACTACACCAAGGTGTAGGGGAGGGCGCTACTCCATTCCCTGGATTGCTCCACTTTACCCTTGAACCGTACCTTATAATGCTGAGTGTTAAGCAAGGTGGTATCAAGTTCCATTTTTAAAGTCTTTGGTATGACTCGACCTGGGATTGAACCCAGGTCTCCCGGGCCATTGGCGAACACTCTAACCGCTGGGCCAATGTCCCGGTTTTTTTTTCTTAAAGTATATATATATATATATATATATGTACGTTTCCTCTATTCACAGAGGTATGGTTTATGGGCGAGAATATAAATGGTCTCAAGTAGCTTCAGATGATAGTCCGAGCGGGACTTGCAATGTGATTCAAAAACGCCATTATATATATATATATATATATATATATATATATATATATATAGAGAGAGAGAGAGAGAGAGAGAGAGAGAGAGAGAGAGGTGCCTGTGGTGTAATTGTTATCGTCGTAGGAAATGGACACGGCGACACGACTTCAAAACCTGGACGAGACTGATAGCATTTCACATAGTCTTAGTACCCTTGGAAAAGGTATAAATCCAATTATTCTCCCTCCAGCTATGGGTAAATAGTCGGGCAGACTAGGTTCTTCAGCCTTGGTGAGGTAACATGTCTAGGAGAAGGAAAACTCTGAATTCAAACCTGTTAAACAGCGCTTAAAAATTGACCTTGTGTTATATCCTGCCCGAGCAGAGGGGTTGGTATATATATATATATATATATATATACATTACAGGGGGTACTAAATTTTATTATATACACAAGTAGACCAATTTTAATCATTTTTAAAAAAACAAATCATCTAACCGGTTTTGATCCTCACAGATCACAGTTGAATCTAGGACAATGATTAAAAAGAACAAGGAGTAGGGACTCTGTAATGAAGAGAAGGAAAAATATGCAGGTTGACTTGAAAGGGATGGGTAATTTAAATAGTAATCAAATTTTAAGCCAATAAACATTTTCTTCTATTCACAGAGGGATGGTTTATGGGTGAGAATATCAACGGTCTCAAGCAGACTTCAGATGATAGTCCTAGCAGGACTTGCAATGCGATTCATGAACGGCATTATATATATATATATATATATATATATATATATATATATATATATATATATATATATATATATGTGTAAAAAAATATAATAAAAAATAGAAATAATAATATACCAAGACCCTGAAATTTTTAAAAAATAAGAGATGTGAATTAACAGCTAGATGTAGACATAGAACTAAATTTAAACTATTGACAAATTATCATAATGCTTAAAAAATATATAGGAGTAAATTGACATTTAAGGTAAATGAATAAAAATAAAATAAATTAAAAAATGTGAAGAAACTATATCTTGTATATGTACTCGTCAATAAAAGGGTAATTTAATTAATAGGCTCGAAAATAAAATTGAAATTTTAAAAAAATTAATTTTAATTAAATCTTGAATTTAATTTAATATAAGTATTACTGTATCCTTATCTAAAGTTATTAAATAAAGTTATTTTATCTAAATTAGTATTAAATCTGGAGATTTAAGTCGAAAAGTAATTAGAATTTTAAAAATAAAAATAAAAAAATAATTTACTATAATTCCAACCGGCAATGAAATAAACCCCACCTCGGAAGTGGGCTAAATGAGGAGAAAACTCTTCACCCCTCTTCTATCCCTTCCCACTCTTCTTTCCAGGGTCTATTCTGAATTATTTTATCCATAAGATCTGAAGAAGTCAAGTTATTTTTTTTTTCATGTCTTTGATTTATATCAAAAACACATAACAGGATAGAAATACATTTTTAATCCGAATGTGACCGGTTACTTTTCTTAAAGAATTTAGTCCCATGGGAAACTTTAGCGGTGAGAGAAAAACGTGCACTAGTGAAAACAGCCTCCAGAAACTATCGAAAAAACCCAACAAACACAAATGCCTTAAAACTAAAAACGGCACAGTATCAATTAGCAGGCATATATATAAAGGAACAGACAGAATACATTCAAAATCAGATAGATAAGATTAGAGACCCGGTGGAAGATAGACAATCTAGAATTGCCTGGCAAACAATAAACGAAGCGAGCAGAAGAAAGAACACAGACAAAGCAAAACTTAAAGCAGCAAACCAACAAGAAAGAATAAAACTGTGGAAACAGCACTTCGAAAACTTACTTGAAAACCCACCAAAAATAACGCATGAACCAATCACCAGAATAATTAGCAAACAATTAGACATTAAACTTGGACCGTTCACACAAGAAGAACTCGACTCTGTTCTCAGAAAAATTAAAAATAGGAAAGCTGCAGGACTGGACGAAATTCCCCCGGAAGTATGGAAGACCAGACAATTCGACGACATACTGCTCCGACACTGCAACGCAGTATACAATCAAAATCCGATAGATAGATGGACGAAGGGATGCATACTCCCCTTCCCTAAAAAGGGGGACCTCGGATTAGCCAAAAACTACCGAGGCATAACACATACATCCATAGCTGCCAAAATCTACAATGCCCTACTACGAAACCGAATAGAACCCAAAATCGACAACATACTTAGAAAAAACCAAAATGGCTTCCGAAGAAATAGATCTACGACCTCACAAATATTAACCATCCGCAGAATCCTTGAAGGTGTACGGGCAAAGAACCTACAAGTGACATTAATATTTGTCGACTTTACCAAGGCTTTCGACTCCATTCACAGCGGAAAGATGGAACAAATCCTACTAGCGTACGGCATACCTAAAGAAACCGTAGCGGCAATAACGATTCTCTATAGAAACACTAAAGTAAAAGTACGATCACCAGATGGAGACACAGAATACTTCGACATTGTAGCAGGAGTACTACAAGGGGACACGCTGGCTCCGTATCTCTTTATCATTTGTCTAGACTACGTACTTAGAACATCGATTGACAAAATCAAAGAGAATGGCTTCGAACTGACGAAGAAAAGAAGCAGAAGATACCCCGCAACAACAATTACCGACGCCGACTACGCCGATGACATAGCGATACTGGCAAATACACCTGACCAAGCCGAAACACTTCTGCATAGTTTGGAACGAGCAGCAGCAAGCATAGGCCTCCATGTTAATGCACACAAAACGGAATATATGTGCTATAACCAAACGGGGGACATCTCCACTCTAGAAGGAACCCCTCTTAAACTAGTAGACCAATTCACGTACCTAGGAAGCAGCGTCGAATCAACCGAAAAGGACATCGAAACGAGGTTAACGAAAGCATGGACAGCTATCAATAGGCTATCGACTATATGGAAATCAGACCTAACCGATAAAATGAAACGCAGTTTCTTCCAGGCACCGGTCACATCGATACTGCTATATGGCTGCACTACATGGACGCTAACAAAACGGCTGGAGAAGAAACTAGATGGCAATTACACAAGAATGCTGCGTGCAATCCTGAACAAGTCCTGGCAGCAACACCCCACAAGACACCAACTGTACGGCCACCTGCCCCCTATCACGAAATCTATTCAAGTTAGGCGAACCAGACATGCAGGACATTGCTGGAGAAGCAGAGATGAACTCATAAGAGATGTACTCTTATGGATCCCCACACACGGCCGCGCAAAAGCAGGACGACCAGCAGCTATGTGAGGATACAGGTTGTTGTCCTGAAGACCTACCTAGGGCGATGAACGATAGGGAGGAGTGGCGAGAGAGGGTCAGGGATATCCGTGCTGCCAGCACGATATGATGATGATGATGATTATATATATAGATTGCCGGTAATGAATCACATTGATATTATTATGCAAAGGAGATGAGCAGTTCCACAAATTGCTATCTTTTGCATTCAATTTCGGCTGTAATTGCTAGTTTTAACTGTTTTTATATCTAAAGCGATGTTTTCAGACTGTACCATATAACCCTTCGTAAATGTGACTTTAACACATTAGTCGAGACCAAAAAATTCCCAACGTCATCTCTAAATCAATATGATGTTTTGCATATAACCTTTAAGCATCTATATAGAATTAGTGATTTATTTTTTGAAGCAGTTTTACATCCCCTGCGTTTTTAGGTTGAATGGAAAGTGATATTAGGCCTATACAAAAAAAAGGGGAGAGATTGAAGTGAGTGTCCTTGGAACATTCCATTGTTTATGTTCTGATTATTATCTTTCTGTATGCCTTTTTTCATGGATTGATCTGACATTAATATGTTACCTTTCTGCATCGTATTTTGGGAATATCATAATATCTGGGAATATCTTTAAAATATCTAGAATGTTTTAATCAATTTATTGGGTACGTTATCAGAAGCATCATTGTTGTCAATCTAACAAAAAGGTAGATTTTCCTATTAGGATTGACAGTTTTCCATGATCATCAGGTTTATGAGGAGCAATTCAGTCTGGGTTGTTGTTGTTGTTGTTGATGATGATGTTGTTATTGTAATTATTATAATTGTTATATAATTCCTTGTGAGTTTTTTTTTTTAATACAGCATTAGTGGATAGACTTTAACTGGAGTCTAAATGGGTTCAAGTCTCAAGTCTACAAGACTTCTAATTGATTTTAACAATGCTGCAGTTTTGACAGTCTTGCCTTATAATCGGATTTGCATTCTTCCAGTCTGCTTATCAAGCCATTAAGGATCATGTCGAGTGGACCAGTAATAATTGGTATTACCGTCACATTGCTGTTCCTTAATTTCTTTAGTCCTCTGGCTAGGCTCAAGTACTTGTCTCTGTTTTGATTTTCCTTGATTTACACCCAGCAATCAGCAGGGACGACAGTCTAAAATTTGGCACGTTGTATCTTTATTGTTATTAACAGTAGGTCTCGTCTTCTTTTTGGAATTAGGTGATCTGTTTGTATCTTCAAATCCCAGAGAACGTTCTCTCCCATTCCCCAGGACGTAGTCTGATTTGTGTATGTACCATTTGTTGGTATGGTCAAATTTAAACTTCTTGCACAATTCCCTGTGGATCATATTCCACATCTAATCGTATCTCGTTTTAAACTCTTTTTTACACTTATTTGCTGCATTCGCTTATTATGTGATTATTTGTTTCGTCTCTATCACCCGAAACCTACATTTGCTATTCTGTTTCGTATTATCTATTTTTACTTAAATATAATCGGTATGTTATTTTGTGCTTCTATTAGAAGAGATTCAGTTTCTCTCTTAAGGTTTCCTTTTCTTAGCCATGTGTAAGCTCACTTGTGTGATATTTCACTTGTTTGTCGTTTAAAATATCCATACATTTATTTTTCTGTCTATTTTTGTTTCCTGGTTATTCTTCTTCTGTGGATCCTTGTGTTGTTTGTGATGTTTCCGCTCGGTGTATTGTGGCGTCGATGCATCGACCCTATCTTCAGTGATGACGCGTCCTCTTCCACCTTCTTTTATTGGCACATGTAATGAGTCTATGTCATCGCTGAGATGTAAGGGCTTATGCATTGTCAACAGTTTTCTTATTCTCTCGTACATTTATTGAACTTCTTCCTTCGTTCGCTTCAATATTATTATTTGTTGTATTTAATCCTTTGTGAGTTTTTCACACCAGCATTAGCTGATGGCTTTATATAATACAACGAGAAAAAAATTGTCGATCTAAATTTTATTTCCATATTTACCTATTTTGCGTGTGATTACGTAAGAAACGGTTACTGTAAACGCGTAATAGTATCAACCACCGGAAGTAAACGCGTTTTTTTTTTTAAATCACAAACTGCAAACTAAAAATGAAGATTAACATCCAATGTAGTCTCTGCTCTTAAGTTATATTGCGTATATATATATATATATATATATATATATATATATATATATATATATTTCTCTTAATACCCTGTACAGTGGCAAAAGCTGCTTGGTAGCACCAGGAGTGGCAGTACCGCCTTGAGCTACCAAAACTGTGTTATCACCCCTGGTTGGCGGCTAATGAGGACAGGGTATCGCACGTGTTTTCACACATTGTATGATGAAATATATATATATATATATATAATTCCTGGAATGTAGACTGTGAACCCTGGGTTCCGTGGATTTTTTTTGGAAAACAACAATCATCAGACAGTTAAGAAAATTTTCGTAACTGCCTGATAATTATAGCTTTGCAAAAAGACTCCATGAAACCCTGGGGTTGCAGTCTAAATTCCATGAATTAAACATATATATCAAATATATTTTTATTTATTATTATTATTATTATTATTATTATTATTATTATTATATAATAGCTCTATCCTAGATATTGAGCGCTCTCCATATTATTTTGCACTTGGTTCGACACAAATTCTCAAAGTGATTTAGTGACAACCAACACTGTTATAATATATATATATATATATATATATATATATATATATATATATTCTTTGTTAATTAGTTTACAAAGAAACCATTTTTGAGAATGGCCCTATGCCAGTACATGCAAATACCTTACTTCATTTACTATAAGCTATGAATAACGGACACTGTATGAGAATCCTACAGTCAACGACAGCAAGGTAACATCGACTTGAAACAACCAAGAATCTTTTTTTATATATGTTTTATTTTCTTTCTTTTTTTTTCCTTTTGTGAAAAACCTTTTAATGTATTTTTCGAATATTACTGCCGAATTTTTTCTTTAAGATTTCAGTCCCCACGAACGAAATAACGGATCGTTCTACGTTTTAATAAACTTTGCCGAATGACATAAATCAATTTCCGATGATCACGCCAAAAACGCACTGAGTCACCGGATCAGAGTCCGATTTCCATTTATTCCAATCCACTAACGAAGTGAACCGGTCTAATCTGGAATCAAGATCTTAGTCTTAGACCGATATGCAAGCAGGCAATCTAAAGAATGGATGCTTATGAAAACAACTTTTCTTTTCCGTTTTTTTTTCTTTTATTTTGTTTTGATATTTTTCTTATTTCAATATTTTACTTTTACTATAGGATAGTAAGTACGCATAAATTTTATTTTTACCTGATGAAAATTCTGTAATGTATGGTACTTGTTCAGGAGGAGTATATATAGAAATACATTTGCTTATAAAAGAAATTGTACCATTGACTGTTAAAATATGTCATTTTTTACCGACTTCCAAAGATTCATCAAAATATTCAGGGTGTTTCAGAATTACTGATACATTATTTTCTTCCGGCACAGAAATAACATTCTCTGGAAATTAAAGGGTGTTTAAGAGTGTTCGCCAATGATCCGGAAGACCGAGGTTCAATCTCAGGTCGAGTAATACCAAAGACTTAAAAATGGCACTTGATACCTCATTGATCAACATTCAGCATTATAAAGTACGTATCAAGGTCAAGTAGCGCAATCCAGGGAATGGAGTAGCACCCTCCCCTTCACCTCGGTGTAGTAGCTACAGTCACCAACTTCATTTTACTTGAATATTAAACATGGAATTTCGACTAGTTTCTACACATGCCGTAAAAATTTGAATCAAACTGAACGAAATAGATCCAATTATCTGACATCAATTTTTCTGAAACACAAATGGTGTTAGGATTTCTGCAACTCTCTCTCTCTCTCTCTCTCTCTCTCCCTATCTATCTATCTATCTATCTGTATGTATGTATGTATGTATGTGTATACGTGTGTGCATCATTCCCCATTACCTATTGAAAGATAAAACATGTCTTTTTTATTGAATTTTTAACTTTACGATTATAAATATATAATAATACCCTGTGGGTGTACTTTTATTATATAATATCAAACAGTCACTAGATTTTCACTATTCCTGTCAATGTACATTTGGAATAACCTGCTGGGGTTTAAAAACTCATTATAAGATTTAACGAGGTGTTATTCTGTGGATAACACACCATTTCTTTTAATGCATCGGGTTATAAGAAAATAATCTAACACAGAATATACTGAAGGGAAGAGATCAAATTAATTAATATAAAACAGGCATTTAATTGTATACACTACGAGTAGGAAATGTATTCCAACTCTAGGCTATACAAGAGTTTCATGTGTTGAAGGAACAAAAAGAAAAGTTTATTCATCAAAAAAGTTTTAACCACTTACTCTTCTCAGTTCTGAAATATAAAGGATGAGAGCCCTCTGCGATCGTCTGTGTGAAACGAACTACTACGACGACTAAACTCAATAACCAGTTCGTGGAAGAGGCGGACTTCTCAGTTCACATCATCATCATCATCATGTCATGCCGCAGACACGGGTATCCCTGACCCTCTCTCGCCACTTCTCCCTATCATTCATCCCTTCTGGCAGGTCTTCAAGGCTACATTCCGTATCAGTGGCTGTATGTATGTTCGAGCTGGTCGTTCTACTTTTGCTTGGCCATATGCGGGGGTCCATAGTAGTACATCACTGGTGAGTTCGTCCTTGTTTCTCCAGCAGTGTCCTGCCTGTCTGGTTCCTCTAACTTGTATAGTTTTCGTGATGGGAGGCAGGTGGTCGTATAGCTGGTGCCTTGTGGGGTGTTGCCGCCAGGACTTGTTCACTATTGCTCGCAACATTCTTGAGTAATTGCCGTCTAATTTCTTTTTCAGCCGTTATGTTAGCGTCCAAGTTGTGCATCCATATAGCAGTATCGATACGACCGCTGCCTGGAAGAAACTGCGTTTCATTTTATCGGTCAGGTCTGATTTCCAACGTGACCATAAAGGACACGTGACAAGGAGTAGTTCCTCAGACACTGTGACAAGAGAGTTCACTGCGTATAGTAGTCCCCCAACAACATTAATATACCTATGTGAATGTCTTTATTAGAAAAGCAGAACTCATATTTCGGTAGTCCCCTGGTGAAGATTCCGAAAATATGTTCATAAGGGTGGTGAACAAGTCAGGACATTAAAATTTTAACATTATAAAGGAACTCCCATAAAAATTAAATATTTATCAAGCACTATTTATATATTTTCTGTCTTTTCCGATTGATTACTAAGAAGAGTATCCACTTCCGTCCCTGTGTTCGAACCCATTTGAAAGAAAATATCTAGAATGCTGATTTTCCAATGCGGACAGACTGGCAGGCAGGTTTTCTTGCCCTTTGCTAACAGAAAATATATCCACAATTTCTCATTTGATTGCAGTGCAATAAAAGATTTTAACCAGTTAAGATAAATAAAGAACTTAAGCATTTTCAGTTGTTTGTCAAACGTAATTCAAAAAATATATTGAATCTAAATTATTTAGTGTTGAAGCTTAATTTCCTAAACTGTCGAATCGTATCAAGTCACGTAATTTTTCAGTGATTCCACATAAGACCAAGATCAATGGTTTTAGTACATTAATGTTTGAAAACTTTTAATTGATATTTTTTGGGTTAAAGATCGATTCACAGGTTCAAAAGATGTATTTTTGAAAGAAACACAAAACTTCATCCCAACGCGTAAAAGATCGACGAAACCACTTACGCTTATTTTTTTAAGATTGTACATTTTCTCAAACATTTTCTAGCGACTTTCTTAATAACGCAAAAAGTGTCGGTTATGGCTCGTTCATATAATCTTCAATATTTCATAGGATTATTAAAAGTGACAGACGCATAGTCTGCAGAGGCTGCAGAACACACTTACTGCATCTCTGCAGAGAGGTGAGACTCATCTTACGACTGTCCTGCATATGACACTAAACAAGCTAATGGTGAGTCTCCAGGAATCCTGAAGCTTTGGGGAATGCGGAGTACCTCTTCATCGCTCCCAGGTCCACTCTGTCCCGGAGTGGCAGCATCTGATAGGGTCCTATCTACGGGTCAAACAGAACTAATTTTTGTACCTATGCAAAAAGTACTGCTTGAAATAGAACTGTTTTGACATTTAAACTGCGTACTTAAACCTGAGTTGTTTGAAATAGATCTGTTTTTACATTTAAATGTGGGTAAATAAACAAAGGATGTTTTATTGAATTGTTCATTATACATAGCCATACTTCGAACCATTTAACTTTGTTGTCTAGACTGATTAGTTTAAAATAAAACGGCTTATATGCTTAAAATGGATTTGACAATAAATAAATTGTTGATATCTCATGAAATCAAACCAAATTAAAATAAATATTTTTTATTCATGAAAATGACTTGATATACCATTAAATGAAATGCTTAGTGTTGATATACCGTAAAAAAACCAACAAATTACACGTGTCCGAAAGCTAATTTCGATTATATTAGTTTTTGAATTTTTAAAAACTAATATATATATATATATATATATATATATATATATATATATATATATATATATATATATATAAGGGCATGATTTACCTATTCCAGAAGATGTTATACCATACAGAATGATAAACAGGTTTTTCAAAAAACACTCAATTTTTTAAGATGGTTCATTATCTGTGGGACCTGTTCTCAAAGAAAGACGTGATATGACTTTGGTTATCCAGAAAAGGAAAGAAAAAACGCCTTCATTAATAAGCCTTCTCTCTCTTTCACAACTCATTGGCAGATTTCTTTTAAACCCCAAGAATATGACTTTAATCTTCGGAAGATCCCATGTTCTTTGTTCAACTGTATAGAATCCACATCTTAGGTAACCCTCGTATTAGACCATTATAGAACGCCAATTCGATTTCTATTATTCAGAGACTTTACAGTTGGTATATTTGATGAACCACGAGTAAATTATGCCTTTACTCAAATATGAAAAAGACACCACACAAAGTCAATTTAAAGCAGAGTACAGTTTATAAACGGCCATTGGCCTGATGAGTAGAGTCTTCGCTAATGGTCCAAGAAACCGGGGTTCAATCCCAGGTTGCGTCATACGAAAGAATTTAAAAATTGTACTTGGTGCGGCCTTGCTTAACACTCAGCATTATAAATGTAAAGTGAAGCAATCCAGTGAAAGGAGTAGCGCTTTCCCCTATACGTTGGTGTTCTAGCTTATGAAAAGGGTCTCTTCAGGTCACCCTCGACCAGTGTAAGCAAGGTGATAGGGTTAATTGCCTTACTGATAATACAGTGATCTTAATACAGTGATCTTATATATATATATATATATATATATATTAGGTGCAGAAGAAAAATATGTAATAATCTTAAAACGTTACTTTTAAGTCTCTGATTTTATTCAACGATGTTCTAAGCATAAAATCAGAGAAAACGGCTTCGAGCTGAAAAAGAAAAAAGCAGAAGGCATCCCGCAAAAACAGTTACCGACGCCGACTACACCGATGACATAGCGATACTGGCAAATACACCCAACCAAGCCGAAACACTACTGCATGGTTTGGAACGAGCTGCCGCTGGCATTGGCCTCCATTTCAATGCACACAAAACTGAATATATGAGTGAAAATCACACAGGCGACATCACCACACGAGACGGAACACCTCTGAAACTAGTAGACGAATTCAACTACCTATGAAGCAGCGTCTCATCAACCGAAAAGGACATCGACATGCGGCTAACGAAGGCATGGACAGATATCGATAGGCTATCGATCATATAGAAATCAGACCTGGCCGATAAAATTAAACGCAGCTTCTTCCAGGCAGCAGTCGTATCGATACTGCTATATGGATGCACCACTTGGACGCTAACATAACGGCTGGAGAAGAAGATAGACGGCAATTACACAAGAATGCTGCGAGCAATATTGAACAAGTCAGGGCGCCAACAACCCACAAGGCACCAACTATATGGCCACCTGCCTCCCATCACGAAAACTATACAAGTTAGACGAACCAGACATGCAGGACACTGCTGGAGATGCAGGGACGAGCTCATCAGTGATGTACTCCTATGGACCCCCACATATGGCCGGGCAAAAGCAGGACAACCAGCTCGAACATACATACAGTAGCTATGTGAGGATACAGGATGTAGCCCTGAAGACCTACCAGAGGCGATGAACGATTGGGAGAAGTGGCGCGAGAGGGTCAGGAATATCCGTGCTTGCGGCACGACATGATGATGATTATGAATTTTAAGTCTGATTATTCAAAAAGAAAGCTGGCTAATGAACTGAAAGTCCTCGAGAAATCTGTGAAGATAGCTATTAAACAAGACTTAAGCCGTGACCCTAGCCTACTTGATTATGTTATATTGGGCGTTTTGGAAAACAAAGCAAATGCAACATCCCATCTACATATTGGTTCGCTGAAGTCTTTTGAGAAGGAAATAAATAAAATGTTTGAAGATTTTATTTTTAATTCATGCTCATCGTTTCGAAGACGTGTTGATGCAATAATTGAAAAAAAAAAATGGTGGCCATATTGATTAAATCTACTATTTTGGTTTGGTTTGGTTTATTGGGTTTTTTGGCATATCAACCTGTGTAGGTTATTTAACGCCAAATCCATAAATAATCTGTTCTATTTAAAATAATTCAGTTTATCATAAATAGAGTTTTATTGTCAAATTTCAAACTATTCAAGCAGTTATATGTAACAATTGAGTTAAGTGTAAATACAGTTTTAATGCCGAAAAACAGTTCTAGTTCAAATAATTCAGTTAAGCATAAGCACGCAGTTTAAATGTAAGTACGGTTTAATTGTCAAAAACTTTTCTATTTCAAGCTATTCAGTTTAATCAAACAATTCAGTTTAGCATAAGTATGCTGCTAGTTCTATTTAACCCATAGATAGGGCCCTATCAGGTGCTACCAATCCGGGCCTTAGTGGACATTGGAGCAATTGCAATGAAAGGGTACTCCACATTCCCCAAATCTCCAGCACTGCTGGAAACTCACCATCAGATTGTTTAGTGTCATATCCAGGACACTCTTTATGGGGGGGGGTCCTACCCCTCTGCAGAGGTGCAGTCAGTGTATTCTACAGCCCAAGCTGACTGGGCAATACTATTTTGGATGTATCTTCTTATTTTTTATCATGTAATATATATATATATATATATATATCTTCTTTTCATAACTATGTTGTACTATTTTCTAGATAATTTTTTTATTGATATCTATATCATAAGTTTACTTAAATATGTTCTTGAAAACATAGAATACAGTTTAAATATATAGAATAGGATATTTAAATAAATCATTTATCTGTAAATAGATTTATGACAAAAATGTTTCACGAAAAATAATATCAATATTTTTATTGTGTTAAATATTTAAAACAAAAATTACTGGGTACTTCCCAAGGCACATATTGTTTTCGTGGTAATGTTATACAACTGTAAGTGAAATAACGTAGGGAAACAAAAATAAGGAAGGTTATATGATTAAAAAAGAACGGAATAAAAGTAACTATAAACACTTCTTGTGACAATGAAAATGTAAAGAAGGGGAAGATAGATATGTTTTTCATAAATTTAAAAAAAAAAATAAAGAAAAGTTCAAATCGTAAAAAGCAGAAGACATATAGCGTGTACAGAGACGTGAACAGAATCTCATTTTAAAGAAATCTTCTCGCTGAGTATTTTCACAGAAAAGACAAGGTGTCTGTAACGAATGGAAAAGATTGGTTTCCATGGTTCAAAAATCCAGATTTCCTATTTTTTACATACTATAACCTTTCACTGTCTCTCGGTAAGTCTCTCTCTCTGTTTCTCTGTATCTGTCTCTCTGTCTGTCTGTCTGTCTGTCTCTCTCTTTATATATATATATATATATATATATATATATACGAGGAGCATATGACAAGTTTCCAGATTTTTTCGTATGCGCATTTAAAATTATCGTAGACTTTGAAAATTCAGTATCTTATTGCTATGCGTTTTATGAGATGACTGAACAATTTTTATAATTTCAGGTTCAAATGAACGGCTACAGCAGCAATTGGAATACACCCTACTAAAGCCTGATTGTCACAGCTGGTGTATTTCAAAAATGCAATCAGACACTTTAGAAGAACGATATGGAATAAAATTCTGTTTTAAACTTGGAAAAAATGACACAGAAACGTATGGAATGCTTCAGACTGGTTTTAGACCATCCTGCATGAATTGAGCATCAGTTTTTGAGTGGCATAAGAGATTCAAGGAAGGTAGGAAGTCTGTGAGGGATGATGAGAGGTGTGGAAGGAGTAAGGAAGTCAATACACTAGAGTTGATTGGCCAAAGGTTTACGGTTATGGTTAGGGTTACTATGTTAAGGTTTTAAGGGAGTTCAGGAAGAGATTCCGTCGGAAGAGGCCAGCGCTCTTCAAATCTGGTCCATGGCATTTCCACCAGGATTATACACCCGTCCACAATTCTATACTTGTCATAAACTATTTGACCAAGATGGACATCAAGACAGTTCCTCAGCTTCCCTATAGTCCACACCTTGCTCCTTGTGACTTTTGGTTATTCCCTAAGCTCAGAGGCTTTCGTTATGAGACAATTGAAGAGATGAAAGAGGCTGTGACGAAGGTCATTGACACGCTCACACAAGAGGACTTCCATGGGGCCTTACAGACATTATTGGAACGGTACAACAAGTGCATTATAGCTGGAGGAGATTACTTCGAAGGGGACTATAGTTTCATTTGTATACTATCAATAATAGTGCCCATACAAAAAAGTCTGAAACTGATCGTAGGACCTCGTACATACATATATATATAAGTTAGTTTCGACCTTCGCGTATCATTTGCTCTTAAACTTAAAAACCGGTTGGTACTGGAATAATCACTTAATATTTTACCGATATTATGATGATGTCTAGGAATGGATAATGTGGTGTTTTTTTCACATTTCTTGAGTTATCAATCTGTGTTTAATCCTAGGTTTAAGCAAACAGATATCTAGAATAAATGAAAGAGTATTGTTCTAATTCATATGGTGGATATTTTGATTGGGTGGAAAACTACATAAATTCTTCAGTTATAATTGGCTGATTATTGACCATAATATGGTCGTTTTTTTTCCCGCTAAAATGGGCGTATTATGCCTGAATATGAAAGCATATGCTCCCTGTGAACATACTCGTTTCTATGTTTTGCATATGCATTTTAAGGAGTGGGAGACGACGAGCATTATGGCTGAAGAGGTGGATTACAGCCTTAAAGTAAGTGAGTTCGAACTCCAGACGTGCTATTTCATTCATCTTCCAACTGATACCCTAGAGCAGGTATTGAAATCCCTCCATCGCAACAACTATACGTTAAATGATATCACAGCTGTTTTTCAACTGAAGAATTGTTTTAGCATTGAATAACCCAGAGAGGTCGATACGTCATTAAACAATGAAATCAATTGTCCCTATTTTTTGTCACTTTTTCTATCGCTTATTCATTTAACCAATTCTTCTTTTTTTATTTTTATCTTCTTTAACACATGATTAATTACGAAAGAGAATCAATCAATTAATAGCCCTAACAGATAAATGTCTTTTCGGCTTGTATCTCTGTTCGTGGTAGAAAGACAAAGCATTTTATATATATTTAAGGGAGAGAGAGAGAGAGAGAGAGAGAGAGAGAGAGAGAGAGAGGGAGAGAGAGAGAGAGAGCAAAAAAGTCAGACAGAGAAAGAGAGAAACGTGTAGAATATAGGCCTACCTTAGAATCGATAAGTAGAATATCGGTCTTGATTTTTATCATTTTATTATTTTGCTGTTTTACAATTGAAAAATATTTCATAACCATTCATAGTTTTGTGCTTAAGGCACAGTATAGGTTCTAATGATTAGATTTTAATATCTTATATATATATATATATATATATATATATATGTGTGTGTGTGTTGTGTGTGTGTGTGTGTATGTATATATGTATGTATATGTGTGTGTGTGAACATGTATCGTGTGAACATGTATCAACGACTACTCGTTAAAGAAATAAAACTCTTTATATAGAAAACTTGATAACCACAATCAAATACATGAATTGATATCAGGAATTGCGATTTTGGTCATAATGGATGCTAAATCTTTTAAGCTAAATATCATTAGGTCCTTTTAACCTTCAAGGAATTCTGCAGCAGAAGAATAATAAAAAATATTCTCCAGAGAAATCATAAAAACAAATTGGCCTTGTTGGCTGAGGCTGCAGAATACACTGACTACTTCTCTGCAGAGAGGTAAGACTCTCCCAACGAGTCTTCTGGGTATGACACTAAACAAACTGATGGTGGGGCTCTAGTAATACTGGAGCTTTGTGGAATGCAGAGTACCGATTTATTGTCATTGCTTCCAAGGACACTCTGATGCGGAGTGGAAGCACCTAATAGGATGGATGAAAAAGACTAAACTGTGAACTTAGCTAAACTGAATTATTTGAAATAGAACTGTTTTCGACGTGTAAACTGTGTACTTATGCTACATTGAATTGTTTTAAAAAGAACTATTTATTTGTATAAAATATACAAGAAATTAAATAACCAACAATGTTTGATATGCCATAAAACCAAACCCAACCAAACCAAACCAAACCAAACCGATTGCAAACCAAAAGCAAATACTAACATTAACCAATTTTAATTCAATCGACGTAACTTTCGACAAACATAGGTTGTTTCGTTTATTGTGAGAATCATTTTATATGGAAAAAGTGAAAGGAAGAAATAGAAAAAAAAACGATTAAAAAATTTGGTAAAAAATCTCATATATATATATATGTATATAATTCGAAATTTGAACTGATAGCATCGAGGCCCTTGACTTTTTCTCTCCCTCCCCCCTCTCTCTCTCTCTATATATATATATATATACATATTCTCTATTTACTATCATTACCGGCTGGCCCCCAAGAAGGTTCTCAGTGTCTACGCTGACCAGATGTATGCAGGTCTTTGTTCATCGACCAATATAGGTGTGTCCATGTGCAGGAGTCCTACAACGAACCTTCCACATGAATACCGCTTTACTCTCTGGGAGCGCCTAGTATGTTTTCTTACTTTTTTGTTTTTAAGATGGTAGGAAGGAGACCGTAATGTTAGTGTTTCTTGGGGATTTGTTCAAAACCCCACGTCACATTCTTTTGTATCCATATATATATATATTATATATATATATATATATATATATATATATATATATATATATAGATGCTGGCAGTGAAAAAGAAGTAGGTGATTGGGGTTGATGGGTACATCGTTATCTAGTGTAATTAAAGCGTACATATTTGTTAGATTTTTCTTCCTAAGAGGAAAGAACAGTGACTATAGACGAGCTAAAAAGACTAAAACCTGACCATTATATAACATTCCATAATGTCACTCAGTATGTATATTTAAGAATCTTTATGCTTTCACTCGTCTTTTCCGCTTATCTGTCACGTAATGAGACGCGTTCGTCGCCTACTGGAGAAGGCGAAACTTATCCGCGCCAGAGGTCACTTCGTCATGATATTGTATACTAATGAACCTCTGACTTCTTCGAACATTAAATCGCACGAACAGTTTACGGGAAATAACTACAGAGTATTTAAAAAATACAATCCAAAATTATTTTTGATAACTGGAATTATTCCAATTTTGGTTGAACTGAAAACCCGAGAGTAAAAACTAAATCTGTAAAGACAGAATACCGACAATTTCTGGTTGAGGAGGTTATTGTTCTACGACAAATTTCGCAATTAAAATGACATACAGCCTAAAATCTTTCCCCCTATCTGCTAGTTCCTGAAAGGTAAGCAGCAATGATTTTCCAAGCTCATAATTGGGGGATCATTTAGGGAGGATAGACATTAAAAGCCAACATAGGTCTGTCTCTGAAAGTTTTCTCGTGCATTTCAGTTAAACAATTATGTTGAAGTTCCACCCAAACATCTAACTTCGTATCCATGGGACTGTATTTTGAATGAAACTCCCTTTCTTACTCATTTGGAAGAGACACATAGAAAATTTGGAACTGATATACTCTCTATTGATTCTCTCTCCCTGTTTTCTCTCTCTCTCTCTCTCTCTCTCTCTCTTATACTCTCTTTCTCTTTCTTTTTCTCTCTCTTCCTCATTCTCTCTCTCTCTCTCTATATATATATATATATACATATATATATATATATTTGTGAGTGTATTGCTGTCATAATACTGAGCAAAATTATTTAAAACTAAAAAGACCGTTAAAAAAACATCACCAGATTTTAGGATAGCAACCAATTTCATGACCGAAGTCAATCATCAGGCACCTAGTATGTGTATGTATGCTTGTGTGCTCACACCTTTTTACACACTCGGGCACTCGTGTATTTTTTGGTATTTCATTTATTTAGTTTAAAAGATTTTTTATATTTTATGAGTATGGAATGTATGACTTGATCGAATGGCATTGTTGAGTTTCTTAGTTTATGACATATAAACTTTAAAGGGTTATTGCAAGCCAAATCATACTTCTAGGAGAAAATCAGGAATACTCGTCGGAAAATTGACCTCATAGCGTAATTGAAGTTCCAACTCGGTTTCTTGGAGTCTGTAGTTCAGCTCGTTACCCATAAATCATCGAGAACTTTCGTTTTTGATCAATGAATGTATAAATTACCAAAATAATTAAGGACTTGGATTCTTTGAGCAATTTTCTCTAAAGTTTACTTTTATAGATTTTGTAGAAAGTGAAATTTCATTGTCTCAGACCGTATAAACTATGGAGTGAACTGACATTTTTTTTTACATCTTTAACCATTTAAACTCTGGTTGCCATTCTAAATATTAAATACGTTAGGAAACCAGTTTTTGACTGAGGATTTTCCGTAATGATGGGATTTAAAAAAGAGACAGAGAGCAAGACAGTAATGAAAAAAGCAAGAACTATATGATCTTAATGTGATTATAATCAAAAGTCGATCGTTTCAGAAAATCCGCAAACGTTAAGTAGCATAAGTGATAGGCTTAAACTCAATGCTATTTATGTACTAAAAACATGTTAAAAACCCTGTCTTCTACAATGAACTAAGAAAGAACCCGATATATATATATCGTAAGATTGAGTTCTTTAGCGAATGAGGTAATTGCGTTGCTATTAGCGTTTATTGCAAGGCTTTTCATATATATATGAATTGAGATCTCGATAGCCGTTTAGCGATATACGTAACCAATAGTAATTGTGATTTATAACCGTTTGAAATTTACTTCGCTGCTATTAGTTCCTCGTGGACTCGAGGTATAGTCTCGGATTGGCGTTTGAGTCAACCGGGTTCCGATCCCAGCTTCGGGAAACTAGTATGTCTAGCCATACTGATGAGTTCTGATAGAACGAAACAGATCTGTCTGCGGATGACTTTATATATATATATATATGACATGATGTTACATTTGTTTTACTTTCTGTTTAACGTTTGCTTTTATCAGAGGGGGGATTTCCAGCACAATTCGACGATTTTAAAACATCGAAAAATAGACTGATACAACGTGCCTTTAAGTTATTAAAATTTATTGAGATTTTATATTAACTGAAGTTAATAAATTTTAAGTTTAAGACATTTCAGTTATAAATTTCATTCAAATTCTTTATTGCCAAACATTACACACGAAATAAAACAATTAATATTTTCAGTTTTTCAAGTCCTATTTCATTACCTTTTGTCGAATATTTCATCTAATAAATCTATCATATATATTATATATATATATATATATATATATATATATATATATATATATATATATATATATATATAGTATATATATATATATCTTCTATTGTTTTATAGCATATCAAACATTATAGGTGATTAAATAAAAATTTCTGTTTATACTTACACATTAAATATATGATTTTAAACATTTTGTAGATAACATTTTGAAACGAGCCAAAGCCAATTAAATGGTTTAAAGTATTGTTATATATCAATAACAATTTAATTAAATATCAGTCATTTGTCTATATACAGTTAAATCATTAAACAGTTCTATTTCAAACAATTCAGGTTAGCATGTCAAATGGTTCGACGTATTGCTATGCATGACTAACACATCAATTAACCATCAATCCTTTTTACACGCAATTCTTTGACAAGCATTTCAGTTTAGCACAGATTTGTTGGGAGAGACGTATCTGTGCAGAGATGTACTTGGTCTACTCTACAGCCTAACCGACAAGGCCAGGTATTAGTTTTCAAGTTGATTTAAACTAAAAAGCTTTCATTTTTTAACATATGTTTGATATGTGGATCTTCTAAAATTATGAAATACACAATTGTTCTTCAAATCCCATTTCTTAATAATACAGAAAATATCCATTTATTTTTAAACATATATATATATATATATATATATATATATATATATATATATATATATATATATATATATGTGTGTGTGTGTGTGTGTGTGTGTGTGTTTGTGTGTGTGTGTGTTATTCGGTCCAGTTAAAGTTGGGAGTAATTCCAGCGAGACAATATATATATATATATATATATATATATATATATATATATATATATATATATAATTGGATTGGAACAAATATATATATATATATATATATATATATATATATATATATATATATATATATATATATGTATATTGATTGTTATAGGTACGGAGAAAGAATAGCACTATTTTGAAATGAGCAGGTCCACGAGGAGATTTGTATATTTTCGAATTTATCTATCTCTTTTGTTCTTACATATGCGTATGTTTCCAGCTTGATTTTTTCGGAAATCATGGGGTCATTATTTCTAATGATAATATGTCTGTGATGAAATGGGAATTTAGCTGTATCATGAATAATAATAATAATAATAATAATAATAATAATAATAATAATAATGTAAAGTATCATGTATGCAATGTAAAAAAAACATTCCACGAAATTTATTTGGGAGAATTAAATGGATCACTGGGACATTAATTCTCCTGAAATGCTAGAATCGTCTCAGCCAATCTCATTAACTAAATTATTCATTATCTCCCATCCTCTCTCTCTCTGTCTCTCTCTCTCTCTATCTTTGCCTGTCTCTGTCTCTTTGTCTCTGTCTCTTTCTCTCTCTCTCTCTCTATCTATCTATCTGTCTGTCTTTCTGTCGGTCTGTCTCGTTCTCTCTCTTTCTCTATGTGGTTGTAAGACGTAACAAATTATATAGAATTTAAGCTTGCATTCGATAACAGAAATCAGGTGGTCTTTGAAGAGATTTTGAATAAAAACGTCACTATGTTTAAACGAGAATATAGTGGGATCCTGAATAATAGAAATAATGTATAGTATCATGAATGTAATATAAATCACCTTATTCAAACCTCATTTGGAAAAAATAAATGAATCATCGGCAAATTACTTATCATGAAATGTAAAAAATCGTTCCAAACAATCTCATTAACTAAATTATTCACTATCTATCTATCTATCTATCTATCTATCTATCTATCTCTGTGAGGTTGCCAGACGTAATTGATTTTACAGAATTTAAACTTGCATACTACAACCCCACCAAAAAAATTAACGAATTTTAAGTCTTATTAAAATACATATGCCCATTTATTGACACTGTATCTATGAAGCTTATAAATACACTGATAATATTGTGTGTAGATGTCTTACCCGTACCCAAAAGTTGTATTCTGTAAGTGACACTACTAGAGATCTGAAGAATGTTGAGTATCCCTTCATTTCCAATATTCAAAGGTCGATTTTCATTTGGGGTGGTACTACCTGTGACAGTCTCATCCTTGGGTCAGAACTGTTTAAAAGGCTGGTTGATTAGGTTTTATGACATATCAACCTTTCCAGGTTATTTAATGCTGAAACCTGTTAATAAATATTATATTATATATGATTCGTAGAAGGATATTTTGTAGATAACATTTTAAACCAATAAGAGATCATTTGTTTGCACACAGTTAAATTGTTTCAGTATCGCTATGCAACTTCAGCAATTTAATTTGACTTCAGTCATTTGTTTGCGAACTAATAAATGGTTAACTCTTTCTGTTTGATCCAGAGATGGGAACCTAACAAGTACTATTATTTCGGGGCAGAGTGGGCATGGGAGTAATGGTAATAAAGGGGTGCACCTCATTCCTCAAATCAACAGCATTACTGAAGACTCACTAGCAGATAAATCAGTGTCATATCCAGGACTCTCGTTGGAGGGGGTTGACCCCCTGCAAGGATACAGTCAGTATATTCTACAACCCCAAATGGTTGGGCTGAGATATGTTTAAAAATGAATTGTTTGCAAAAAAATATAATCTATAAATGTAAGCGTACAATGAACGTACGAGGTGCATACGATAAGTTTCCAGACTTTTTTGTACAGGCCTTTAAAATTGTCGTAGACTCCTGAAAATTCAGTATCTTATTACTATCCATCGTATGAGATGGCTGACCAATTTTTATTATTTCACCTTAAATGAACAGCTACCGCAGCAATTGGAATACACCCTACTAAAGTCTTATCATCACAGCTGCTGAATCTCAAAAATGCAATCTGACACTTTGTTTTAAACTTGAAAAAATGGAACAGAAACGTATGGAATGCTTCAGACTGTTTTTGGAGCATCTTGCATGGATCGAGCATCAGTTTTTGCGTGGCATAAGAGATTCAAGGAAGGCACGGAGTCTGTGAGGGATGATGAGAGATGTGGGAGGAAGGAAGTCAATATACCAGAGTTGATTGGCCAAAGAGTTAGGGTTAGGGTTACTATGTTGAAGTTTTAAGGGTGTTCAGTAAGAGATTCTGTCGGAAGAGGCCAGCATTCTTCAAATTTGGTCAGTGGCATTTCCACCAGGGCAATACACCAGAGATCCTATTTACCCAACCCCTCCGCTCGGGCAGGATATGACACAAGGTCATTTTTTAAGCGGAGTTTAAGAGGTTTGAATTCAGAGTTTTCCTTCTCCTAGACTAGTTGCCTCACCAAGGCTGAAGAACCTAGTCTACCCTACTATTTATCCATAGCTGGAGGGAGAATAATTGGATTCATACCTTTCCCAAGAGTATTAGTGCTATGTGAAATGCAATCAGTCTTGTCCAGGAATTGAACTCGTAATCGCCGTGTCCATATCCTGTGACGATAACCATTACACCACGGGCACCACCAGAGATGACATCAAGTGTAGGTTTTTACTGGAATGAACAAATGCGGCTGCAGACTGGTTACTTTCTGCACCCACGCAGTGATTTTAAAGAACCGCAGTACGGGGATTGAGGAAAAATTTCTCCCAGCTTCTTGCACTAGTCGGAAGGTTAAAATAAATGTGTTGCCGAAGACATTAGCAATTTCAAGAATGATATAATTCTTCTTTAACAAGGACGTATTTTTATTGCAATATAATTATGCAGTCATGTACGTAATGATATAATATTTCTGTAGATTTGGTATGAAAGAAAATACGTGGTAAGAGATTTGTTGGCATTTTTGTTTGATGCTGAATGACATGGACATTTTTAGCAGAAAATTTGGGTTTTCTGCTTTCCGATGAACTTTGACATTTCGTAACTTATTACGTCGAATATTTTTTTCTAGCCGGATGTTTTTCCGAATGTTGTCTTCTAGCTTGATATCTCTAGGATGAAGTCATTATCGAAGCTCATGTTTTATTGAGGGAAACTGTAGACACCTCTGGTTGGTCAGTCAATTACAGATCAATCCGTATAGCAATCTCATTGGCCAACTAATTGGAATTCAACTATGATTCAAAGAGACTGAGTTGAGGAGCAAACGAACACCTTGACATCATTATGATTGGATGTAACACTATGTAGGTAGTCCGCCAAGCAGACGATCCCTTTGTCTGTTTTGGTGCGAAACCAAACAAAGGCCTGAGCCTGCTATCTTTACGTGACAAGAAGTAGGAAGGGATAGCCCGTCAGGAGTGAGACAAAGGAACTCAGAGGAAGGCAGTTGGCGAAGGGTGACGCGAGTGGCCAGTCGACACCGGACATCTGAGAGACTAGTCGCATGAGATAGGGTCCAGAGGGAAGACCGGTCAAGATGGGTTGGCATTCCTAGTAGCTTTGTAGAAATTTCGCTAGAAATCCACGCTAGGGAATGCAATGTTACATAACTCCTCTTCTTGCACTTTGAGTTAACCCAAGCATATTGTTCGTTTGTTATCTTTCCTCCCACTCCCTTGATTGCATTTCTTGTAGCCATGAAGAAATGTGCGATGCCCCTATCGGAACCACTAGCTAATCACCGGCCAAGAAGTGAAATAGCTCGAAGAAGTTGACGTATTCGGGGGGCCGAGGGGGTATCGACACATGGACAGAGCCATTCTTGTGCCATTAAGATTGGGCGGGATTTGCATGACAACCTATGAGCACCGGCTGACTAGCTCGGCTTCAAAACATATTGGCTTAGGAAAAGGTTCGGCAAGCACTCTGAATTTCCTTGTAGCAATCAAATCTGCTTTGATAAATTTGTCAACGTAAATCTGTATTTTGACATACGTACGAGTCTTCCTGATTTTTTCTAAAAAGCAGTTTATTAGTTATCAGGAGAACCACAAGTCGTGACCTAAATTTCTTTGCCAAGCAATAGCTCTTCAGCTAATTGGTTATGGGCTAAGCTTTGCCAAAAAAGAAAGGATCTTTCTTTGATCCACATAAAAGTGCTATTTCATGACTTCCACTTCTTGAGACCAGTTCAAAGTCAAAATGGAACAACAGAAATAAAGTGAGTGAGATCTTCCAGTGATCACAGGTCTGACCTTTTTCCTGATATGAGCAACTTCATCTCATCGTCTTGTATTTGTCATGGCTTTGTCTTTTCTTCTCTGACAACTTTCTTCGAGACGCACGCAAACATTTCAAACGGTGACACTATAAACAAGCTTAAATCTATGTGAGAGCATGCGCGTGTGTGTGTTGCTGTGCGTGTGCTTACGGGTGTATACGTGTTGTGTGTCATTGTGGGTTAACTGTGGGTGTGTATATGTTCGTGCATGTGTGTGTATCGGGGCCTCGACATATTTGTCGAGGAATCACTGATTAAGCCCTGGACACGGTAGATGGTGGGGTGAGATCAGAGAATGAAGAACAGGGTCGGTTGATTACTAGAATGAGTAAAGAGAGAAACATTGGTGGTAAATTAGAAGACAAGGAAACAGAGGAAGTCTACCACAGAAAGTGAGAAAGAGACTGATGTAGGCAGACAGAGACACAGAGAAAGGTGAATGAAGGGACACCAACGGTACAGGGCGACGGCAGTCGGCAACAAGATACAGAGTATACGACCCGAGCAAAGATAGCATGGACCACAGCTACAGAGATGAAAGAAGAATGCAGATACAGAAGAAGTAGGGGGTCAGAGAATTGGAAAAGAGATAGACAGACATGCAGAAGGGCGGAGAAGTCTTTTTTAGTAAAGGGATTTCGTTGCGAAGATTCACACGAATTTCTCTCCTTAAACATTTATTCAACCTCTTGTGTTTTCACCTTTTACTTATCTTCATGGCGTTCGGTGTTGTCACAAAACATAATTAAGAAGGACTCGTTTTACATTCATTAACTCCAACTCCACTCAAAGTAATATGTGATGTCACCTCAGCAAAACGCTCAGCAAAACCCTATGGTTGATGCTTTTCATATTAGCAAAATCATGATGTTCAGGCTCAATCGCTGCTGAAAAAAATTGCGAAAAGAAGTTGAAATGCGTGTGTATCCTTTGGTTCTTGTTGATTATATGGTATTTGAGAAATTTAGTTAAATTTTTCAAACAGATAGTAAAATACTGTAACACTGAATGGAAATGTTAACTAATTTGGAGCTGAATAACCTCCCCACAAAGTTGAGGATGTTATGATTTATAAATGAACTGGTGAATTATTTCACTCAACTACCGAATAAAAAAACGGCAGAAAATTTGAACATATCAACCCAGCCGTTCCACTACGAGCAGGATGCAACACATGACAATTTTTTTAAGCGGAGTACAGCTGGTGTTAATTTAGATTTCTTCTTTTAGACCCTTTGCCGTAAAAAGACAAGAAAACCCAGTCTCTCCTACAATTCATCTATTGCTGGATATAGATAGATAGGTAGATAGATAGATAGATAGATAGATAGAGAGAGAGAGAGAGAGAGAGAGAGTTGCTGGATTTACACTTTGGGGTATTAACGTAATTTAGAATTTGAGGATGCAATGATTTATAAACGAACGGTTCAATTATTTCCTTCAACGAGTGAATAAAAAAAAACGGCAGACAATATTTATATATCAACCAAGCCGTTCCATTACGAGCAGGATTCAATACAAAGACAATTTCTTAAGCAGAGTATAGTTGGTTTTGATTAAGATTTCTTCTTTTAGACCCGTTACCGTACCACGACAAGAAAACCCAGTGTGCCCTAAAATCCATCTATAACTGGATAGAGAGAGACAGAGACAGAGACAGAGACAGGGTTGCTGGATTTACACTTTTCTTGGGGAATTAAAGTAATTTACAATTCAAATAACCTTGTCCAAAATTTAATCTCTCACCGCCAAATTCATATTTAGCGAGGATAACCGTTAAGTTACGAGCACCTCCAAAGAGAAATATGCGAAATCTAAAAAAAAAACGTGAGTGGATAATTTCTTTTATTCGAAAAGTGTGTTTATTGACTTTTTTCATCCTCGACGAACGACTGACAATATGTGCCAACTTGAAATATTCTTTATTCGAGATCCCAGCAATGTTACCTTTACTCACCATTCTTCATCTCTTACCCAGCGTAGATATGTATGTGAGCTAGTTGTTATTAACCATACAACAACACAGTATATATAGAAATGATTAATAATAGAATAGAAATAATGTTGATCATAATGGGAAGACAGCAACAATAACAAAACATATCATTATTGAAGCCCCAGCATCAACAATAATAAAAGTAACAACGAAAAACAAAGTATAGAAAACAACAAGAATAGTTGACCGAACAATTGAGGAAGATAACATGGCGGTCGAAAGACATTATTCATTTTTAACAATAAACTCGTTATCAAAATTCTCATATTCACACCAGTCCACCCACTACCAAATTCACGTTTTTTTGTTATCTTTTTTTTTTTATTTTCACTTATTTTGTATCTGCTTTCTTTTAAAAAAGCTTCATTTTAACAGAGGAAAAAAATCCTATTTTTAATCACTGAACTCTGTTCGTTTCGTTGTTAGATTTCTAAGTGTTTATATATATATTCCTGATAATTCATATTCTTATTTCTGGGTACATTCTAATTCGAGATTATTAACTCTGGTTCATATTGGTATCCTTTTAATGGCATATCAATATTCTTTGGTTATTTAATGCCAAAGCTAGCTTTTTAGATGTACTACAGTTGTACACGATGGTCAATAACTTTCCCGTGGGTATTATTGCAAAAGCGAGTGTAATAGAGCGACTAGAGTTCAAACTCGATTTCTATCCTGTCACAGTACAGCACGTTCACTATTACCCCAGCGGGGGACTTCTTTTCTATTTGGCTTGATTCATTAGCTTCTTTTTATATTTTGTCTTTTTTTAATGTCATATCACTACTTTAAGTGTTTTATGGGTATCTCTTAAAAATATTATTTTCTTCAATGATAATTTAATCCTTTTTATAAACTGATAATTTTTCTCGATATTTTTGTTTGTCTTATTTATCAATGTTTTCATTCTTTTTGCTTTTTTTTTTTTTTACAGATTTTCCCTAATTTACCAGTTTTTCTACGTTTCTTTGGCACATTTTTATATTTTTTCATACTATCATCCTTTGCCATTACATATGTACTTATTTTTCAGTATTTGTTGTCATAGCAAATTTTTCACAGGATATTCATAATTTATCTTCTTCCTCTTGTTTCCTGGTTCTCTTTCTTAATATCTTATTCGTATTATTTTTTCCACTCACTAATACCTTTTCCTTTTTTTCTGTCTTTTTTTAATTTCTTTTTTTCTTTCCTTGTATCTTTTCTTTCACATTTCTTTCTATCAGTACGTTGCTTACAAATTGCATTTAATTCATGATTCAGACAAGTCTGTTCTTCAGGTTTCATTCATTATACTTTCATCTTGCTTTTCTTTCTTTCTTTCTTTCTTTCTTTCTTTCTTTCTTTCTTTCTTTGCGGAGCACCTCTATTTTGCTTACCTATTTGTTGACATTCCTATGAGACATCTTTTTTCATTTAATAAGCATTTGATATTTTATGGTTCAAAAGTCGTCTTTCTTTCTTTCTTTCTTTCTTTCTTTCTTTCTTTCTTTCTTTCTTCTTGAGTTTTCTCTTTTTTATCAGTTTCCCTGCATTTCTTTGAGACGTTTTTTGCTTTCTTTTTATTAACTTCAGTGATTTCATATTTTAGAAAATTTTATTCATTTCATTATTTTTTCACTTTCGTTCTTTATTTAATTGTTTGCTTGTGTCTTTCTTTCTACCTTTATCTCTACGAGAACTTTTTTCATAAATTGCATCTAAAGCATCATAAAATACATGTTCGATCTTCCAGCCATATTATTTTCAACTTCCTCATTCATCTTCTTGATTTCTTTCTTTCTTTTGTCGTTTTTACTGCACATTATTCTTGCTTTCTTGCTTTCTTTCTTTCTTTCTTTCATTCTTTTTTTCTTTCTTTCTTTCTTTTGTAATTTTTGCTGCATAATATTCTTTCTTTCTTTCATTCTTTCTTTCTTTCATTCTTTCTTTCTTTCTTTCTTTAGTCATTTTTGCTGCATAATATTCTTTCTTTCTTTCATTCTTTCTTTCTTTCTTTCTTTAGTCATTTTTGCTGCATAATATTCTTTCTTTCTTTCTTTATGCAGCAAATTATCCTTCCATTCATTTCTTTATTTCTTTCTTTCTTTCATCTTTTTTACTGCGCATTATTCTTTCTTTCTTTCTTTCTTTCTTTCGTTCTTTCTTTCTTTCTTTTGTAATTTTTGCTGCATAATATTCTTTCTTTCTTTCATTCTTTCTTTCTTTCTTTTGTCATTTTTTATGCATATTATTCATTCATTTCTTTCTTTCTTCCTTTCTTTCTTTCTTTCTTTTTTTTGTCATTTTTTATGCATACTATTCTTTCTTTCTTTCTTTCTTTCTTTCTTTATGCTGCAAATTATCCTTTCTTTGATTGATTTCTTTCTTTATTTCTTTCTTTCGTCGTTTTTGTTTCTTATTATTTTTCGAATAAAATTAACACTAAAATAGTAATATTAAATCCCTGGAACATTTATAAACTCTTAGAATTCTATCGACAAAAGTATAGAGAAATTATAATGGGCTAAATATTGTTTCCACCGTACAGAATTAATGTGAGAACGATTATCAAAGAATCAACAAAAACAATTTTTATGAGAAATACTTAAGAAAATGTTATACAAAAAAGAGCTTATGAACAGAAATATGAAGCTATGACCTGATATGGTTAAATCCTTTTGATATACTTGCGTATATAAAAAAGATAATAATAATATCTCAGGAGAACGAGAAAATTATCGAGACAAAACTCTCCAACAGAAACCTCATCAAAGGAATAAATCCTTGGGCTGTGCCCCTAATTAGATATTCGGGACCCTTTCTCAAGTGGACTAGATATGAACTTAAACAAAGGGACCAAAGAACAAGAAAACTAATGACCATGCATGAGGCATTACACCCCAGAAACGACGTTGACAGACAATATGAATCTAGAAAAGAGGAAGGAAGAAGACTTGCCAGCATTAAAGACAGCGTTAACACATCGATAAAACGGCTGAAGACTGCATAGAAAAACACGAACGAGGACTAATTACAACCATCAGAAACGATAGGGACAATACGATAGACGATAAAATGACAATAACTAGGAAACAAAAATGGGAGGAAAAACCACTCTATGACCGCTTTAAACGTCTAATAAACAACATCTTACACCAGAAAACCTGGACATGGCTAAGAAAAGGAAACCTTAAGAGAGAAACGGAATCCCTCTTAATAGCAGCACAGGACAACGCTATAATAACCTATAATATCAAAGCGAAAATAGATAAGACGCAACAAAACAGTAAATGTTGGTAATGCGGTGACAGAGACAAAACGATCAATGACACAATAAGCGAATGCAGTAACTTAGCACAGAAGGAGTATAAGGCGAGACACGACTGGGTTGGCAAGGTGATCTACTCGGAAATGTGCAGGAAATTTCAATTTGACCATACAAACTAGTGGTATATGCACAACCCAGCACCTGTCCTAGAAAATGACACGCATAAACTCCTATGGGACTTTAACATACAAACGGATCACCTAATCCCGGCATACCTTATAATAATCACCAAAAAAAAAAAAAGAGAATTTGCAAAATTGTCGACTTTGTTGTCCCGGCGGACCACAAAATAAACCTGAAGGAAAGTGAAAAGAAAGATAAGTACCTCGACCTTGCTAAAGAAAAGAAAAAGCAGTGGAACATGAAAGTAACGATTGCGCCAATTGAGGTTGGTGCGTTAGGCGCAATAACAAAAGGATGATTAAATGGCCTGGAGGACTTAGAAGTTGGAGGACGGCTAGAGACAATCCAAACGACAGCATTGCTGAAAACGGCCAGAATACTGAGACGAGTCCTGGAAACTTGAGAAGAATTGCTGTCACTCAGACTACAATGAAAAACGATCAGCTAACGCTGATGTGAAAAACTCTAATAATAATTATTATAATAATGACCATGCATTATGCATTACAATGAAAACTAATGACCATGCATAAGGCATTACATCCCAGAGACGACGTTGACAGATTATATGTATCTAGAAATGAGAGAGGAAGGAGACTTGCCAGCATCTAAGACAGCGCTGACGCATTGATACAACGGCTCGAATACTACATAGAAAAACATGAACAAGGACTGATTACAGCCATCAGAAACGATATAAACAACACGATAGACGATAGAATGACAACAAATAGGAAACAAAAATGAAGAAAAACAACTCTATGACCGCTTTAAACGTCTAATAAACAATATCTTACACCAGAAAACCTGGACATGGCCAAGAAAAGGAAACCTTAAGAGAGAAACGGAATCTCTCCCAATAGCAGCACATAGAAACGCCATGAGAACCAATCATATCAAAGCGAGGATAGATGAGACACAAGAAAGTAGCAAATGTAGGCGATGCGGTGTAGGAGAAAAAAACGATCCATCACATAATAAGCGAATTCAGAAATTAGCAGAGAAGGAATATAAGGCGAGACACGACTGGGTCGGCAAGGTGATCTATTCGGAAATGTGCAGGAAATTTCAATTCGACCATACAAACTAATGGTATATGCACAACCAAGTACCTGTCCTAGAAAATGACACACATAAACTCCCATGGGACTTTAACATACAAACGGATCACAAAATCCCGACCAGATGACCAGTCCTGATAATAATCAACGAAAAGAAGACAATTGGCAAAATTCTCGACTTTGCTGTCCCGGTGGACCACAGAATAAAACTGAAAGAATGTGAAAAGAAAGGTAAGTACCTCGACCTTGCTAGAGAATTGGAAAAGGTGTGGACCATGAAAGTGACGATTATACCAATCGTAATTGGTGCGTTTTGAACGGTAACTAAAGGATTACTAAAGGGACAGGAGGACTTGGAAGTTGGCGGACAGGTAGAGACTATCCAAATGACAGCATTACTGAGAACGATCAGAATACTGAGAAGAATCCTGGAGACTTGAGGAGACTTGCTGTTACTTAAACTCCGGTGAGAAACCATCAACTAATACTGATGTGAAAAACTATAAAAAAGTAAATAATAATAATAATAATAATAATAGACTAAATACGACACGATGGAGAAAGTGATACACTGAGAATAGTGCAACAAATTTAAACTTAATCATAAGAATAAGTGATATATGAACAACCCAGAATCCGTCCAAGCAAATAAGACTTTAAAATTTGTCTGGTATTTTGCGATAAGAACGCATAATCTAGTCTCGGCCAAACGACCAGACCTACTGATAATCTCCAAAAAAGAAAAAAAAAAAAAAAGAAAAAAGTGAACCTGCCAAATAATGGAATTTACCGTCCGACAGACCATACAGTGAGATTGAATGAAGGCAAAAAAAAGATATGTATAAGTACCTTGCTAGAGAGCTGAATAATCTATGAAACATAAAGGTGGCCGTAACCCCAATCGTAATTGGTGCACTTGAAACGATTATTAATAATGAGACTGGAACATTTTAAAATAAGAGGACAATTAGAGATTATCTGGCCAATAGAATGATTAAGATCGACCAGAATACTGAGAAAAGTCCTGGATACTTGAGGAGACGTGTTGTCACTCAAACCCCGATGAAAACTGATCCGTTAATGTTGGTTCGAAAACATCTCCAAGGAGTAAAATAACAATAATAATGGAATCTCTCCTAATAGCAGCACAAAACAACGCCATAAGAACCAATCAAATCAAAGCGAGAATAGATGAGACGCAAAAAAATAGCAAATGTAAGTTATGTTGTGATAGAGACGAAACCATCTATCACATTATAGGCAAATGCAGCAAATTAACTAAGGAGGAGTATAAGGCGAGACATGAGCGAGTGGGCAAGGTGATCGACTTGGAGATGTGCAAGAAATTTAAATTTGACCATAAATGGTATATGCACAACCCAGTAGCTGTCCTGGAGAATGACACACAAAAACTCATATGGGACTTTGGCATAAAAATGGATCCACTAATCTGGGCCAGAAGACCAGACCTTAAAGTAATCAAAAAAAAAAAAAAAAAGAAAAGAGAACTTGAGAAATTGTCGACTTTGCTGTCCCGGCTGACCACAGAATAAAAATGAAAGAAAGTGAAAAAAGATAGGTACCTAGACCTTGCTCGGGAATTGAAAAAAAAGACTATAGAACATAATGGTGACAATTATACCAATCGTGATTAGTGCATTCGGTACAGTAACTAAAGGACCATTAAAGGGACTGGAAGACTTGGAAGTTGGAAGACGAGTGGAGACTATCCAAAGTACAGCATTGCTGAGAACGACCAAAATACTGAGAAGAGTCCAGGAGACTTCAGGAGATTTGCGGTCACTCAAACTCCAGTGGAAGGCCATCTGCTAAAACTGATGTGAAAAGCTTTACAGAAGTAAATAATAATAATAATAATAATAATAATAATAATAATAGTATTTTCCAGTCCCTGCAGACCAGAGAGTAATATTGAAAGAAAGTGAAAAGAAGAACAAGTACCTCTACCTTGCTAGAGAATAGAAATAACAGAGGAACATGAAAATAAGGATTTTACCAATTGTATATATTGGTCTTGGGTATAGTCACAGAAGAATTGGTACAAGGACTCGAGGACTTAGAAATAACGAAACGGGTGAAGACTGTCCAACCTACAGCATTTTTGAGATCGGCCAGAGTATTGAGGAGAATCCTGGAGACTTGAGGAGACTTGCTATCACTTAAACTCCAGTGAAAATCATCGACTAACGCTGATGTGGAAAACTCTCAAGGAGTAAAATAACCCGCTTTTCGGGAACAGCTACTGTAACTGTTCTCAGTCGTATCTGCGTCAGGCGCGTAGATAATAAACACCTTCTGGGTTACGTATAGCCACAATATACTACCCATGAAAAAAGACAAATCGAAACATAAATCAACATGGGACCCAGACGACAAGTTTGGGTGTCATGATAAACAGGAGCTCCATTGATAGCAAACATGGGGGTGGATCCTATGGTATCCAGTGAATGTCGGCTGTTCTTTTTCCAGGTACACAAATAATTCTTCTTTCAGGTACGCAAACGATGAATAAATCGACCACTCAAACCAGAAACCACGTCCTAGAAAATGGACAAGGGAAGAAAACAAACGAGCATTATACTGTTATTTTAGAAAAAAGAGGGTAGAGAAAAAGAATGATAGAAATAGGGAGAGAATTGCGCAGATTTAAGGTAACAAATTATACGCTCTCTGACCAGGTTAGGACAATAGCAAATAATGGTTGTTTTTTTTTACCCTGAAATACCGGAAACCCACCAACAAATATATAGGCCAAAAGATCAACAAGCCTCCACTACAGTAACCAAGATAATGAATACAGGAAATCCAGAGACTCTTAACCAAACACTACATCCCAATAACCCATGCACCGCAAACACACAAACTTACACACTGGCCTAAGAGGAAAAACTTTTATAGATACCATGTCTGCAAAGAAAGCCACATTACCATCTCTCAGGAACAAAGTCTGAAGGAGAATCAAGTCCGAAACCAAGAAAGTAAACGACTTATAGACAAATATACTGACAAACGACATCACTGAGTTAAAAGATTTGATATACACAAAAGCAAAATTTTGTCTGTAAAAAATTCGGGGAACCCTTGAAAACCAGAGCTAGAAAGTCTAAACACGGGTGGAAACTTAGACTAAAATCATAGATAAAAAGACAACGCAAACAAGAAAGAATACTAAAAAGGAACATTCAGATATTTTCGGATTAAACTGTAAAAAAACACCAACTTGAACCAAAAAAAGCTTGAAGAAACCAGCCAAGAATACAAAATAAAGAAGGAAGACTAAAGATATACCAAGACAAAACAAAACAATATAGACAAAACAGGACGTTCCAAAACCACGAAAAAATGTACTAAAATTAGGGGAGAATGGGCAAAGCCATATCAACTACTGGATCCAAAAGAGGCCAGAAAATATTGAAGCAAAATATGGGAACGGAAACATCATAACAAAAAAGCCGAATGGATAAAGAACACAGAAAAAGAGTTACGAATACTCCAAGAAAGCCTTCAGGTGAACATACACTCCGACAGGCTCAAGACAACATATAAAAAGAAAGCAAAGTTGGAAAACCCATACTCTTGATGGCATTCACGGACTTTGGTTTAAAAAATTCACCTCCATACACGAAAGACTTACTACTGAAATGAATAAATCCATGCAGAAAACTGAGATACCCGAATGGATGACCAAAGGGTAAATCACTTTAATCAAAAAAGATCCCCTCAAAAAGACCACCCCAACAAACTATAGACCCATAACGTGCCTACCGATGATGTGGAAAGAACGAACAGCACAAATTAAGGAGAATATCTACTACTCATTTGTAAGCCCCTGAATTCCCGGCGAACAGAAAGGATGCCGCAAGAGAACCAAAGGCAGAGGAACTACTATATATAGATCAACACATTCTCATCAAAATGAAAATGAAACAGAAAAATCTAGCTATGGCCTGGATCAACTACAAAGAAACCTATGATATGGTTCCCTGAAGCTGGATATTACACTGCCTCAACGGAAAATGTTGATGTGGCTAAGAAAAGAAAATTTTAAGAAAGAAACTGAATATATTCTAATAGCTGCACAAAACAATGCCAGAAGGACTAACCACATAAAAACGAGAATAAAAAGACGTAGCAAAACAGCAGATTTAGTTTAGGTATTGAAATAGACGAAATGATCGATCGCATAATAAGCGAATGCAGTAAATTAGCACAGAAGGAGTATAAGACAAGCTACGATTGGATGGGCAAAGTAATCTACTGATAATTGTGAAAGTTGAACTTTGATCATACGAACATATAGTGTAGGCACAACCCAGAATCTGTCCAAGAGAATGAAACAAACAAACTCCTCTGAGATTTTGAGATACAAACAGATAACCAAATCTAGGCCAGACGATACTGTCACCAAAGGGTTGGAACAAGGACTGGAAGACTTGGAAATCAGAGGACGAATGGGGACCATCCAAACTGTTGCATAACTGAGATCGGCAGAATACTGAGGAAAGTCCGTGAAATTGAAGAGACTTTTGATCACTCAAACTCCTGTGAGAAACCATCAGGTAACGCTGGGGGGAAAACACTCTCAAAAGAGAGTCCCAGCTGTCCACAGAATAAAACTGAAAGAATGTGAAAAGAAGGATATGTACCTCGACCTTGCTAGAGAATTGAAAAAGCTAGGAACTTGAAAGTGACGATTGTACCAATTATGATTGGTGCTTTTGGCACAATAACTAAAAAATTATTAAAAGGCCTAAAGCTCGCGGAAGTTGGCGGACGAGTGGAGAGCATTCAAATTACTACATTATTGAGAACGGCCAGAATACTAAAAAGATTCCCGGAGACTTGTGGAAACTTGCGGTCACTCAAACTCCAGTATAAAACCAACAGCTAACGCTGATGGGAAAAACTCCAATGAGCAAATAACAATAATAATAATAAACTTTTGATTGTATAGTTATATTGTTTCAAGTATTCCACACTAAATCTTAAAATTTTCCAACGTGGTTTTGAAGTACAGATGCATAGATACTGAGACCTATGCTAGCAAACAGAGTGAGGTTGGACCAATATGTAATGGCAACGAGGTGTGGCTACTCACTTAGGGGAAACAGTCAATGTACTATAAACTGACGACAGGAGGTATATTGTTTATATAGTGATATTTCGTTGAATATAGTTTGGGGAGCTAAATAAGAAATAGCAAAACTTTTTGTTTTTTTTGGGTTTTTTTTCAAAATAAAAAGGAAGACAAACAAATCAAAGAAAATCTGCTTAATAAAATAGTCGATATGCCAGAGTTGCTACAATGTTGATAATAATAAAAAAGTAATTGTGTACGTAAATATAATGTCGGCACAAGTCATGTTTTCAATTTTCTAAGTTAATCTATTGCTATGTCATTCTGTGACTCTATCTTCCTGTCTCTCCCTCCCTCTCTCTCCCTATAATGCAGGTAGAAAGTAAACTGTATAAATGTCGTTTTGCGAAGTTTACTCTTTCACTAAATTTAGAACAGCATTATAAGGTAGGGAAAAATCGTCAAGTTGGTCAATCTTAAGAAAGGAGTAGTGCCCTCCCTTACACCTTGGTGCTGTAGCTATGGAAAAGGGGGCCTACAGTTGCAACTTTACTTATATATATATATATATATGTGTGTGTGTGTGTGTGTGTGTGTGTGTGTGTATTCGTTATACATATACAATAAATACATATATATATATATATATATATATATAAACTCATACTTATATATATATAGAGAGAGATACAGAGAGAAACAGAGAGAGAGAGAAATACAGAAAAGTGTGTGCACACATGTTTCTTTATATATATATATATATATATGGGGGGGAATGGGAGGTGGAGAGAAAGAATAACAAAGGAAGTAAAATGATAAAAATTTAATATTCTTATGTCTTTCATAACTTTTCTTTCTCTCTCTCTCTATATATATTTTTTTTTTCTTTCTTTCCTATGTTTATAAAAAATAATGCACAGAAGGGTATACATGATTTTTCGCCTCTACGTTTCATCTTCTTTTATATTATGAATTTAAAACAAAATAAAATATTCCAAAGTATGAATCGGAAAGACCTCTCTCCAATATTTGAACATTGGTATAATTGTCTTTATTGATATCGTAAGAGAAATAAAGAAACATCTCACAAAGGAGGAACTATGACTGAGGTAAATGATATCGGACTCTTTTTCTAAAAATAAATCTTTCATTTTCTTTTAGAGAAAAAAAATAAAATGAATTAAATATGTACTTACTAAATTGCAATTTAATTGGTCAAATTGCTGTCACAGACGTTTCAATGCACCTAAAAAATAAATTGAATATATCTCATTTTGCGAAGTTTACCCTTTCAGTAAATTTAGAACTGTATTCGAATATTTTTCTTCTTTCTTTTTAATCTTTTTCTTTTCTTTTCTTTTTTGTTCAGCCTCTGAAATATATATCAGCTGTGTACCTTAGTATCTGAAGTTGATATTGTAAAGTTCCGGGTATACCTGTTAGTGTATCCCTCAAAACCGATCACAGAAATGCTAAACACACCCTTTCGAGGTAGCTTACAATACGTTGTCAATATAACCTGCAGTGAGATAAAAAAAAAAAACCCTCCCGTTAACGAGTGTCCTTGGTATGACACTAAACTGCATTTGATGATGAGACTCCAAATTTGATATCTAGGGGGATGAAGAGTACCTTACCATGACCATGACTCAGACGTCCACTTTGATCTAGAGTTAGGGTACTATCTATAGGTAGTCGACTATTCGAAGAATAAGAAGTATAAAAAAATTGTATCCATTTTTATGTTGCCAGTCGGCTGGGGTTGTAGAATAGGCCGACGGCACCTCTGCAGCGGGACAAGACCGTCCCCCGCAATGAATATCCTGGATATGACACTAAACAATCTCATGATGAGGTTCCAAGGATGCTGGACCTTTGGGGAATGCTGAGTACCTCTTCATTGCCATTGCTCCCAGGTCCACTCTGGCTTAGACTGGTAGCACCTGATAGGGCCCTATTTATGGGTTAAATAAAATTAACTGCATATTTATGCTCAACTGAATTATTTTAATTAGAACTGTTTGACTAAACTGAATAGCTTGACATAGAAATGTTTTTGACAATTAAACCGTACTTACATTTAAGATGCGTGCTAATGCTAAACTGAATTGTTTAAAATAGAACTTTAGTTGACATTGAAACTCTACTTACACTAAACTGTTTTGTTTGAAATCGAACTGATTATTTGTATAAAAATGGATTTGGCGTTAAATGACCTACAAAATTTGAAATGTCATATAACCCAAACAACCACCAACCATGCTTATGTATTTATTTAACATAGTTCAATGTTTAAAAGTTACAATTTAAAATCATTTATGAATTAATGTCTATTCCCACATTTTAATATGAACTCTTTTCTTTCACGTAATAATCTAAGTTTATCTTTATATTTAAGAATTCTATTTTTTTCTTCTGGACATAAATTTCATCCATCTACTCGTTGCAGAAGAGTTAATCTTGATTTTCCAATTTAATATTTGGGTAAATCTTTGTTCTTTCAGTTTCTCAATGTTAACAGCTAAAAAGATATATTCCGAAGTTAACGGTTGAAAAGAAACATATTTCTGTTCAACTCCCATCTGAAGAAACAGTTGTTGGGCTGCAGAAATAAATTAATACTGGAGTATATCTATTAATTTTCTTTTTATCAATTATATATATATATATATATATATATATGTGTGTGTGTGTGTGGTTGCGTGTGTGTGTGTGTGTGTGGTTGTGTGTGTGTGTGTGTGTGTGTGCATTTATCTTAATATATATATATATATATATATATGTGTGTGTGTGTGTGTGTGTGTGTGTGTGTGTGTGTATTGTCATCCACAGACAGACTGTTTCGTTCTATCAGAAATCTTCAGACAGGCTAGACACGTAGGGCGCTCGAAGCTGGGATCGAAATCACGTAGGAGGCTCGAAGCCGGGATTATATATATATATATATATATATATATATATAAACATTCATTCATACCTATTCGAATTAAATTAATTATAATTTTGATCTAAAAGCTCTCACTACCAAGGAAAATCTCTGAACTTGCAGTCCGGAATGTTATAACCTATTTTTATCAAATATATTAATCTAATCTAATGAATACATGCCTGAAAAAATGAGGGCTGTTTTAAAATCTCGACAAGGTGTAACTAGCTATCCTCATTTCCTGTGGATTAATTCCATAATTATTTTCTTGTATATTGCCTTATTCCATGATATTTTTCTTCATAAGTTATGGAAAATGGATAACATAAATTTGTACAATTTAAAAATGGGTTTTAAGTCTTATGAGACCAGAATATTCAGCAATTTAATAAAGAATATATGTAGCGTCAACTCATTGAAAGTTTTGCATTATGCAAGTGGCAACCGGTAATCTGTTTTGTTATATAGTTCAACCACTTAGTTGGGGAGGATATGTATTGTCATCCACAGATAGTCTGTTTCATTGTATCACAACACTTCTGCGTGGCTAGTCGCACGAGATGCTCGAAGCTGAGATCGAAACCTTGCTGACTTTTACGCCAGCCGGATATTCTTGACAACAGCAATGAATAAACTTAGCGTAAAGGAAAGGGATTTCAACATATATGTATCACTTTTGTTTTGTTTACATATATACGTTAGACGGCAACCGAGTGCTCAGTTCATTAGAAGAGACTTACATTACGCGATCAGCAATCGGTAAATATCGCATAAATTTGTATCGGGTTCTTGAAAGTTGATAATATCTTTGTAACAATGGAAAATCCCAAATTTCTTAGAAAATTACAGAAAAACTATTTTTAAAAATCCCTTTTGAGTACGTAAATAATTATAGTAAAGTATGTTATTGACCTTAGTCGAGGGCAACCAAAAGGCTCCCTTTTCAATAGTTACTACGCCGAAGTGTAGGGAAGCGCACTACTCCTTTCCTTGTATCGCTCCACTTTACCATTAATACATACCTTTTAATGCTGAGTGTTAAGCAAAGAGGTGCCAAGTACCATTTTTAAAGTCATTGGTATGACACAACCGGAGATTGAACTCAGGTCTCCCAGACTATTGGCGAACACTCAACCCACTAGGCCAATAATTATCAACCAATAATATATCCATAAATCTTGTTTGATGATACTAGATTATCAGCGAGACGAACGAGATTTTATTTCAACGTGTCTTCATAAGAGTATTCAGTTTCCTCACTCACAAATTATATATAAATATGTATATATATTTCTCTGGCCTCAAGGAAAATTCTTATCTTTTGTAAATTCCATTACTTCCGTTCTTCCTCGTTTTTTTTATATACGAGTATTTCACTCATCATAATGGTTTTCATTCCAATATTCCGTTTGCTGAATTTGTATCATGTTGGGACCGAAAGTTCTTGGGAAGTATTTTTGTCTTTCTAAGTTCATGAAGTCAAATAGCTGATATAGAGACTTGAACGGATGAAAGACAGAATTGGCAGACACAAAGCGTCTGTCTTATTTAATCGGACATGTTTAAAAGAGGAAGTGATGCTTATATAAATATATAAGTATGTATATGTGTGTGTTCGTGTATGTGTGTGAGTATATATATATATATATAAGTTTTGTCTCACATCAAACCCCATACTGACTATTCCATTTTCGGTTATCAAGCAATCAGGCGACAAGACATTCTGTTGAGCGTTAACCCCAAGAGTGGGACGAGGAAATTCTATATAGAAAGCAGGTCATATAAAATGGAATCGTAAATACATTACTAAATTCCGACAAGATGTCGAGAGAACAATAGACCTAATAAAGGTAGCTTGGGGAAAATTGCAATTTTTTGAATAGGCCTCTATTAAGCTAATAATTATATTACCACAACACCAGTGGAAAACATAAAATCTAAAATTAAATTTTAGATTTTAAGGAATTTGAAACGAGTCTCTCTAGAACATAGTTATGTCTGAGAAAACATTACCACCAAAGCAGCAGCAGCCGGATGTGGGTTTAATTTCTGTGTAACACTAGGTTTTACTATGTTCTAGACTGTTCTCTCTTAGAAATACTCTCACCTCTAGACATAATAATGTTATGTATAGATGTATGAAAATATGATACATCCCATAAATATTCATAAAACATTTTATAGAACACTTTCAAATGAATATTTTCACTAATGATCGATTTCGCTTTCTTGGTTAAAGGCATATAAACCATAGTGGGTTATTTAATGCCAATGTCATCATTTCAGAAGAACAATAATGTTGATATTTAAATCATTGTTGACGACGTAAGAGGGTTTATACATTTCACTAACAAAAGAAAATCACGCCACATCATCAGTTTCGAAAACTTTTACTGTAAGGTTTGAATCGTTAACAAAAACAACATATCCATTCTTAAGCAAGAAATATAGAAAACCTGATTCGAAAAATACTTCTAACATACATCCGGTACTTGGTTAAACTTATAGGGATATCTTAATATTTGTCGAACATTTATGCATTTGTTAAAAGTCTTAATTCCATCAATGCTATATATATTTAAAAAGCATTTTCTTTGTCATTACTTGCTTCCCTTGAGTATAAGAACCTTCCTTGATATATATATATATATATATACTAATCTAATATCTACCAGCATTCACGGTACCAGAAAAAAAAAAAACGAAAAAAAAACCACCAGAAGCAAGAGATAAATGTATCTCGAATCACTGCCCGGGGGAAAAAGAAAAAATTATAGGTCAAAAAAAAGAAAAGGCCAACCTCGTCCGACCCCTTGAAAAAAAAATCAAGGGATACGCAGTCAGTTGGTCAAAAGAAAACTAAAAACCTTCCGTGAAGCCTGCAATGCTACAATTACAAAAGTGCTCAACTCAAGTGGAGCCAATTATAAAATTAACTTAAATCGCGAGTCGGAAATCTTCTACTAAAGTTTCACCTTATCGGATCATATGTATATATATATATATATATATATTGTAGAGTGATACACAGTTACTGTTTTCATAAAATGTTATTTATTCATGAAAAAATATTCATTTGATTTCAATGAAGAGTATATTTTCCATTATTTTGAATCCCCACTTTTCATCAGGTAAATTGTTAATTATTGTCAGGTAAACATCAATTGGTTTCCAGTTCCCCATCTTTTTTACAAATATTTCAACAGATCTACTTGAGATCTTTTTCTCATTCAGAGCGTTTTGTATGGAAAGGCGTGGTGAATACAGGGAAGTGGTAGATTAAAAAAAACCAACCTTAATCCATTCCTTTTCTCGTGTGATTCTTCCTAAATATGAAAATGCATTATCATGAAGACGAACCAAATTTACTTTTTAGATGTTAGTCGGACGTTTTCTTAGACAGTTTTCATGCACACGTTTCAGTTGTTGAGAATATAATTTTGATCTAATGTTTGATTGCGACCTAAAGATCGAAAGGAATACAACCGTGGTTATTTCGCTATATAGACAGCATAATTATCCTTCCATAAAACTCCGCCTTTCGAGTTGGCTACAGAGATTTATCCTTATCAATCCACTGACTTTTACGTTGAACATTATCATAAAATTCTCATTTATTGTCATGTATATTTTGATTCTTGATAAATGCATTATTTCTCTGCCTGGCAAGATGGCTCGTTGCTATTGACATACAATCTTCCTCATTCTTCTCTGTACTTAATATATGACAAACACAAACATCAAGTTTGCTAATTTTTTCCCCATTTTTCAAGTGGCGGTAGATTGGCGATTGAAATGAGGTGAGGTCAAGTGTTAATTCTCAAGTACGTTTTCGAGGATTGCCTTCCTCTAATTCTTTAAAGCGTCGTAATAGTTGTCTGATGAGTGTCTTGGTTTACTTTCATATTTCAATGACGTATCGCCCGTTAGAAATTTGAAAACCAGTTTTGAATTTGGCGATATTCCAAAAAAAAAACACTTCAATTTTTTTCAGCTCTTTTTTGTAGCAGTTTTTGTTGGAATTAAATTTTCAAAATATTTTATGTCGAATATACAATTTAAGTTTTTTTCTATTTTAGGGGTTTGGGATCAAAAATTAAACTATGATGTGCACCCTTTCACTACTGAAAGAAGAGAGAGAGAGAGAGAGAGAGAGAGAGAAAGAGAGAGAGTTGTACCAAAAAATATGACAACCCAAAACTGGTTAATCTTGAAGAAACAAATGAAATCCTGCTAATAGAAAATTCTGCCTACCTTAATATTATTTTTGAAATCTTTAGTTGAATATGTATGTATATATAGGCAGAATTTGTCGTTGAATGACCTACAAAGGTTAATATGCCATGAAATCCAACCAACCAACTGAAGGAGGACTCACGGATGAAGAGACACTTTAATCATGTAATTTTCGGTGGCGCTTATAACAGAAGAAGTTTAGAATACGTGGTTACGACTTGTTTTTAAAAACTGGCATTATTCATAACAGATGTGGACCCAAAGTTGGTACCACAGAAGGAAAACATTGAACACTGGTTAGAGGTAAAAAATATATACTAACAAAAAAGTACAACGGATAGTGTAAGGGTAAGCGGAGCTAATTATCCGGTGGTGTCCAATATTAGTAGTCGTAGTACGAGTACTCCTGCAGATCCAGTACGTATTAGGATACGGTTCTCGGGTAATATAGTGCCGGAAGAGTCCATGATGCAGGTATGTTTCGGTCCCACAACAATCACACAACGCAATATATATATATATATATATATATATATATATATATATATATATATATATATATATATATATATAAGCAGCATTTTAACTTTTAAACAAATTCAAGTGAATAGGAAAGACAATTCGTATCTTCCTGTTCAATCTTTGATCCGTTCATGGCTTCGTATGAGTCGATTGATTTTTGGAAGGAATGAATTTAGAAAGTCGCCTTAGGTTTCCCAAGTACTTTTGGCTCCATCTGGAGCCATCTTTGGAGGAGTGAATAATGAAATGACTAACACATTAAGTGTCATATGAATTTATAGAAAGAGAAAGTAAAAGTGAAAGGGGAATAGACAGAAGACAATAATTTTACCAGAGTTAAGAGGAAAAAATAGAGAAAAATGTGGAGTAAGCGTTTTAGAATGAGATTGCTCTATCCGAAATTAATCTTGTTAATTGTCATATATAGGGCTTTATATATCATTGTCATATATAGGGCTTGATAATTGTCATATATAAGGCTTTATATATCATTGTCGTATATAGGGCTTGATAATTGTCATATATAGGGCTTTATAGCATTTGGAAGGTTGTTTTTTTTGTTTTGTTTTTCATTTCTATGATAAGGACGTTTCCATTTCTATGATAAGGACGTTTTCCGTAGTTGGATGTGGAACATAAATGTGTTAAGAGAAGTTGTACTAGTCATGCTTGTCGCACATTTTCCACCAGTTCATTAAATCCAGAAGTCAAATGACTCATACAAAAAAATTGAACGGTTAAAAGAAAGAATAGGCAAACATGTAGTATCGCCCCTATTTAACCCAACTCACATACACACCTATATATATATATATATATATAAGTTTGGTGATCTTAGTTTAGGGTGACTCAAAGGCTCTCTTTTCAAGAGATACCACACTGACATATTACAGAGGGCGTAACTCCTTTTCTTGAATTGCTCAACTTTACTCTTGAACCATACCTTAGGATGCTGAATGTTAAGCAAGGATATACCAAGTCTCAGCTTTTGTGTTCTCTGGTATCACTTGACCTATGATTGAACCCCGGTCTCCCAGGCCATTGGCGAAAACTGTACCGTTACTAAAATTGATGAATTTTTATTCACGTGATAGTGAAGATCATTTTATTGCCATTTTTATGAACTTATCTCATGACAACATTTTTTTTACAAAGGAATCTAACAATAATTAGACTGTTACAGACCAGTGAGTAAATATGCATTCATTTAAGGGTTTATCATTGTCTTCAGGTCGTTATTGAGGGTTTTTTGATAAATGAAAAAAAAAACGTTCTGAGAACAGCTTGTTTATATCAAGATATATATGATGAGTCAAAAGAAGGTCAAATCATGTTTATCATTTACTCTGTACAATGACCTTTGCCCTCTCGCAAGTGAATTTGAAAGGGTATATATATATATATATATATATTATATATATATATATATATATATATATATATATATACGGCTTGATTGCACTGAAATCCATGAAAATGACACATGAAAGTCGAAAGTATAGGTACTTGCATCGTAACATCAGAGGTTTCGGACAATTAATAAAGACCACCCCTTTTCATTTGCGTGAACATGAAAAAGCTAATAAAAAATTCAACTAAAATCCTTGCCCGTTATCTTTAATAGCATATGTCTAAAAAAAGTCTAATGTCTATATTCACACACTTACACACATACTCTCTCTCTCTGTCTATATACATATATATATATATACGCACACACATACTCACACACACGCATATATATATATATATGTATATATATATATAAAGCTAGAAAACAAGTTCTATTGAAAAGATTCACTGAGGTGTCACATCGTCAGGCTTCGCTGGTCATCATAGAATTGTATTATTGTTCTAAAACCAGTCGTTGGTTGCCTTTTTCTGCATTCATGTTTCCAATGTCTTGTTGGAAAATGAAACTAAGTTTGTGCTGAGAACTAAGAAAACCCTTTTTATAATTTGAATCCGCATTGTTCTCTCTACTCCTTTGAGGAATTCCTATAATTTGTCAAAAATTCTTTATTCTGCTTAGCCTTCATGGTAGTAGATTGTTCAATGCAATTGCTTCTATCCTATCTTGAACTTGACAGAGGGCCTTGGTAAATTTATACAAGTTATAGGAATTGACGAAAGTCAAATATTAAATCTAATTGAGAATGTCTGATGGAAAACCTTTCTTTATTATTGGTCAAATCGATTCTGAATCTAAATTTTGTACATCGTTAGATTCATTTTGAATATCAAAATTGAATTTTCAAGTGAATTTACACGATGTTTAACAAAAACCAACAACTACCTCAGCTCAACTCTTATTGGCATATTCCGAAGTTTACCAACATCGGGAATGTTTATAGCATAAAATATAACTAAAGATTATACTAGAAAAATAAATATAATGCAGTCTGTCTGTCTACTTTCATATAATTCCATTATGATAGACATTATCTGTCTATACTTGAGACTATATCTCTACTGAGTCAAAGTTCCCTTTTTCACTTTACAGTCATTATTAAAACTTTCTTATTAAATTTAGTCGTGAAATCTCTATTTAAGTCAAGTAAAGTTTTATTTACTTCATAAGCCGTAGTTACTAAATGTTATTTAACTAACTTTCCATCAAATCAGGACTTGACAAATAGTCATTGTATTGTCGGGGTCACGCACAAATCAACTCTAATAGGTGGCTGTGACAAAAAATGCTTGATTTTGTCCCTACTTCCTATTTTGTGGTGCTTCAGGGGCCAGGCGATAAACTGAGCCTTGCCAAGCAGGTATTGTCTCGAGGAACAGTGTCCTGTGTACTACTACACACCAAATGTACGGTTATTCCCTTAAACAGCACAGACAAGTTTTCAAAGCTAAGGTGTTCAAATGGAAGTCCGTGCTGGTACGGTCTCAGTACGTGCCTCGACGACTAACACTAATAAACATTTGTGGAGCGGTTTTATACGTGGTGCACTGTCTTAAGTATCAGTCGGAGTTTGTGATAACCTGGCTCTGATAAAAAGTGACAAACCCACAAAAGCCAGAAAAAAGTGCATTCGTTTCTACACGTTTTAATAGTCGTCGGAAAGAGATAAACAGTGTATGAAAACTGAGTCGACCGCGTTAGCTAGTCAAAGACAAACAAAATACCGTGAGGGAAAAAGAGCAGGCACCGACTTTGAATTAATTTTCACTTTTTATTTTGTTGTTCTAACACGTGCTTCTTCACGGGGTCTGTCCCCATCACTTCACGCTTGGGCTGTTGTCATTGTGATCATGAGTAATTACTGACGAAAACATTAATTATAATACCATACAGTGTCGTGTCTCACAGCCAACTCACCTCTTTCCTGTTTTCTATCCCACGCCCACTGCCCTGACGGCGTTTTCATTTGAATTCCGTCACAAATTTCCATTTCAGCGCACCTCAAGCGCCAAAGAATAAATTCAGCTCTGACAAACAGGTATTGTCTTGGAGGAACGTCTCTTAAACAAGGTGGCCTGCTTAATAACATTTGCTTGTCGCTTATGCCAGGCCAACTAGTGGTAGGCAAGGTATTTCTTCGACCCTCCACCAGGTCAAATTTGACTCAAAATCATCTTAACTGGGAGCCATCCATGAATTTAGTCATATGGGTGGTCTCCACAAAAATGATTGATCTTGTCACTCAGTTTAATAACACCTACCTGACGTGAACGCTTGGTAGCCCCAGGAAAACCGGTGGAAAGCAATCTAATATTATTGATGGGATATAACCGACTGCCCACCAAACCAATATATGAAACAAGGTCGTTTTAACGTAAGTAGCTAAGCCCAAATCAATAATTATGCGTGGCTATTAAAAATGTTTAGTCCCTCCGGCATCCCCATATTAGGGCTCCTCTGGTGCTGAACAATAAACTCCTCTCTTTAAAGCAGGTATTGCTTGGAAGGAAGGCTAGCTGGGACCATTAGATTCAAGTTAAGGACATCAACCTGACACGAACGCCAGTTCAGATAACAAGAAAAACTGGGTAATTGATAATTATCAGGCTTCCCCCCACCTCAGTAAGATTTGATACTGTGATATTTTTCGTGGAGGTGCCATGCATAAATAGAGACTCATGCACGACTTTTCCCAATTTTGATGTTCCTCGGTTGCTAAGCGATGAACTCAGCCCTGCCAAGCAGTTAATGCCGAGGGAGAAAGGTATTCTGGGAAAAGGCGATTCACTGCAGGTGCAGATGGGTCAGTGCTTGTCATGAATTCACAAAGTGACATGTGAATCAACGCTTGTCAATGATTCACGGGGACACAAAAAGTCAAGTTCAATGAGAATCTTTTTTGTGTGTTTTATATTTTAATAGATTTTGCAAGCTTTTTCAAAATCATGATAATATTTATTTTTCCGAGATCTCTGTGCTCATAACCACTTTTCAACAGGCAACAGTTCAGATACTCTCCATTTTGCAAGAACATCATCGGCAATAACTGATCTGTCGTCGTGGTTATGAGTAACGACTAATCCAAAGATAAATTAGAATACCGTATAGAAAGTCTAAAGCACTTGATAATGGTCTTTTTGATCAGTCAATGGCATTCGTGGTATGTTAATATATATATATATATATATATATATATATATATATATATATATATATATATATCATCCACAGACAGATCTGTTTCGTTCTATCAGAACTCATCAGTCTGGCAAGACACTAGATTCCCGTAACTGGGATCGAAACCCGGTTGACTCAAACGCCAATCCAAGATATATATATATATATATATATATATATATATATATACGTGTGTACGTGTGTGCATGTGTGTGTGTGTGTGTGCGCTCACGTGTGTAGGTGTTTGGGAAGCTATAGAGAAACATAAAATGTGATCTATGTATATGTTTACCAAAACCTCTGCTGAAGGATGTGGCACAAAGCTATTTTTTCAAGTGGACTTCAGCTGGTTTGAATTTAGTTTTTCCTCTCCTTGACAGGTTGCCATATCAATTTTAACAATACCAACCGGTTCAACTATTTATCCATAGCTGGAGGGAGGATAGATCGATTCATATCCTCCCGGTAAAATTAGCGAAAGATGAAATGTAGGCGGCACCATCGGGGATTTGAACTTGAGTCGATGTATCCATTTTCTACGGCGATATCCATTACATTACGAGTGCCTCTACAAATAAATGTACACATGTATACTCCTAAAACAAAGATAAAAAATGAAAGATAAAAAAAGAGTTTAGCGAAAGAAAAAAGTGTGAGAGTTAATAAAAAAAAATGGAAGAAAAGATGTTCCAATGTCTGCATCATTTTGTGGCAATAATCCTTTATGAATATCGCATAAATAATCAAATGTACAGTTTGATTTTTTTTCAACCTCGTTACAATTCATTCCAGACATTCTAATAGTAATTCATCCTCTAGAGGAATATTTTCGACAACTACTTAAATCATCAACGTTATCTATTTCTCATTGCGTTTCACTCTTAGAATACCCATTCTTTTTTTATCTTCCAAAGTCATGTACCGCAATATTGTGTCTGCAATCGACCAAGAGAGAGGGAGAGAGAGATAGAGAGAGATAGAGAGAGAGAAAGAGAGAGTCCTCAGATAAAAACGAACAATGATGATTCTCCGAGAATAAACATTACCAATTTAAACCGTTTGTTTGCGGAGATATATAAACTTGGATTATGCAAGATTATCCCTAAAATCCATTCGGCAGACATTCGTCTGAGAGATGGCTTATCAAGGCACGTGGCATATAGATTAGCTCACGACGACTGGTACACAAAATGGAGCACTTAAAGTAAAAACGATTGATTAGGAACCTAATAACTGTGTCAGACTTCTGACTTATTGGTCAAACCACTTGTATAAAAATTATATCCGAGGTTCATTAAATAAGTTTCCAGACTTTTTTCGTATAGGCACTTTTATTGATAGTACACATGAAACTCTAGTCACCTTCGATGTAATCACCTCCGGCTGCAATGCACTTGTATCGTTCCAACAACTTCTGGAATGCCCCATGGAAGTCCTCTTGTGTGAGTGTGTCAATGACCTTCGTCACAGACTCTTTCATCTCCTCAATTGTCTCATAACGACAGCCTCTGGGCTTAGTGAATAACCAAAAGTCACAGGGAGCAAGGTCTGGACTATAGGGTGGGTAACTAACTGTCTTGATGCCCATCTTGGTCAAATAGTTTCTGACAATGTGGAGTTATGGACTGGTGCATTATCCTGATAGTAATGCCACAGATCCGATTTGAAGAGTGCTGGCCTCTTCCGACGGATTCTCTTCCGAACTCCCTTAAAAGGCCAACATAATAACCCTAACCCTTACCGTAACACTTTGGCCAATCAAATCCAGTCTATTGACTCCCTTACTCCTCCTACACCTCTCATCATCCCTCACGGACTCCCTGCCCTCCCTGAATCTCTTATGCCACTCAAAAACCGATGCTCGATTCATGCAAGATTGTCCAAAAGCAGTCTGAAGTATTCCATACATTTCTGTGGCATTTTTTTCAAGTTTAAAACACAATTTTATTGCTTATCGTTCTTCTAATGTGTCAAATTGCATTTTTGAAATTCACCAGCTGTGACAATCAGGTTTTAGTAGGGTGTATCCCAATTCCTGTTGTAGCTGTTCATTTGAATCTGAAATCATAAAATGTGGTGAGTAAGATGTATAGCAATAGCATACTGAATTTTCAAGAGTCTACGATAATTTAAAATGCCTCTACATAAAAGTCTAGAAACGTATATATATATATATATATATATATATATATATAAGAACACTTCTAATTTTTCTAAAAAAATATTTTAAACCAAAATAATCAGGGATTTATTGTTTTGTGTTGGTTTCTTTAATTAATGGCATATTAATTCAATACCAAAACGATGCATCTTTTTTTTTATAATAGATTATGGATGGGGTACGTATAGTATGTTTATAATGGTGGGGAATACTATTTTATCTAAAGTGTTTTTTTAATTAAAAAAGCCAATCCGAATCAATATAAAACTCACAATTTTCAAACAACAAACAATTTAACACTCATCCCGAATATGACCACCAAAATGGTCGAAGCACTTGGGCTAAAAATAAGTTTTTTTCTCCACCGTCTCGACCTGGAAATACGAAAAATAGTAAGAAGAATTGAACGTTTTCACTTAAAGATCATAAAAAAAAATGAATACAAAAATATACACACACACCTCTCGGTTCGTTCTCGACCTACCCCCCTTTATCCCCACTTTAATCGGCATTCAGACTTTTAACCTTGTGTCAAATCCTGTCTGGTGGGAGGCAGCGACAAATACTTTACACACACACCTCTTGGTTCGTTCCTGAACTTCCCCTCGCCTTTATCCCCACTTTAATCGGCCTTCGGGCTTCTGACCTTGTGTCAAATGATGTCTGGTGGGAGGCAGCGACAAATACTATACACACACTCCTCTTGGTTCGTTCCCGACCTTCCCCTCCCCTTTATCCCCACTTTAATCGGCCTTAGGGCTTTTGACCTTGTGTCAAATCCTGTCTGGTGGGAGGCAGCGACAAATACTATACACACACACACACCTTTATAACCATATCCATGAATTGAACATTATACACAGATAATAAAAACAGAAGTTTTCACACTTAATTTTCTGCAAACATTTAAACTATACATCTTTACAATATTTGCTGTAAACAGACTTTATAGGTACATCACGCCTTCACCATATAAAATCAAGACCCCACAATAAATGAAATATCTGTTCGTTCTAGAAGTGATGTTTAAAGCGTTTTTTTTTTGTAATTACACCAAACGCAAGTAGATATTAGGCAAACATATCTCAAAAATATAATGTCCATCAAGTCAAACGTAGTCATTTAAACAAACGATATTTTCCCTCGATATAATCACATTATTCAAATCTTAGCATAATATGAGATTGGTGACGGAGACCCTTAGACATCTAAATTTGTTCAACTTCATTCCCTAACTACTGTCGTGATTGTTCATGACAGTAGTTAGGGGATTTTTTAAAACTCTAGGGTTCGGAAAAAGTCTAAGGAGAATTTATGTCCCGTTAATTGTTACACGCATTCTCTCGTAAGCAAAGAATAAAGGCCGAATTAAAAATCAAGGCGCCATATTTGATAATTCTTATATATATATATATATATATATATATATATATATATATATATATATATATATATATTTAATGTCATGGTATTAAATATTAAAATCTAATATGTATTTATTTATTTATTTATTATTATTATTATTATTATTATTATTATTATTATTATTATTATAGGTCTATTACAGATATTGAGCACTCTCCAAATTACATCGCATTGGCTCGCCACAAACCCTCAAAGTGAATTAGTAGTCACCATCTCTCTTACAATTTATATATATATATATATATATATATATATATATATTAGAGTCATACCAAAGACTCAAAATAGTACTTGATACCTCTTTGCTTGACACTCAGCTTTATAACGTACTGTCAGCTAACACACACACACATACACATATATATATATATATATATATATATATATATATATATATATATATATATATATATATATATGTGTGTGTGTGTGTGTGTGCATAATTGTTTTTTTGGCTTTTTAAATTATATTTCTCCTTGACTGTTTATTATTCCCTAGAACCCGTATTTCCGGTATTTTTACCATAAGTCCATAAGTCCAAGTGTCTTGGGTCACGGTCGCCTGTCTTCCGGCAATCATAAGATGCTCGTTTCTTCACAGCTATTGCTATAAAATGATGTCATCTATTGTTTATTCTGCTGCTAATTAATGTATCACAACGTTTTATAATTTCAGCTTTATGGGCGCCCCGAGTAGTGTAATGGTTAACAAGCTAGACTAACAAACTTACATGAGTGAGGTCGAGTCTCATTGGGTGCCCTATTCATAAGGCTTCAAGCCACATCTAAGTAAATTACTACATTTTCAGCTTAATGGACGCCTCAAGTTGTGTCATGCTAAAGAAGCTAGACTAACAAACCTTTAAGAGTGAGGTCGAGTCTCATTGGGTGCCCTATTCACACGGCCTTGAGCCACATCTAAGCCTAAATCTTAGTAAATTACAACATTTTCAGCCATTTTTTAGCCTGATTCTTCCGAAGGGTTTGGGAGTCATGAATGGATTAGGGAACATAATTCTAACGATTAAATCCGTCTAGTGAAGCGTATTCTGTCATCTATTTAGAAGATTGAGATTAAATAAACTTCACAAGAGCATTAGGGAGAGCTGTAATTTGATCCTTCCACTCTGGTTTACGCGCACTTGACTATTACGGTTCCATACCTTCTTAATCAGTACACATTGCAAGAGATGGATATGAAAAAATCATACGAGACAAAATTCCTATTTTATGCACTTGTATAATTGCAGCCAAACACAGAGCGTCAGAAGCATAATCTCTTTTTTTAAACGTTTTTAAATTAATGTCATTGATGATATATGACAGATGACAAAGAATGAAAAAAATATTGCGAAGAGCGTAAAAATGTCGCAAAGGAATTAAATGAAACATACTGAATGAAAATAGCCGATCGGTCGAAGGAGGCTCAACAATAGAAATACTAGCAGTTATTGAGTGAGGAACATTAAGAGTGATATAACGAGAGATATAGAACGGCAATGATATGCATGAATCAAAGGGACACAACTCAGTCAAAAGTTGTGGCGTCGGAAAGAAGAAGGACAAGCTGAATGTAAAAAGATGAATAATAAAAATAATTATTTGCTTTCAAAACATTTAATCATTTGTCATTTTATCCATAAACGCAGCTGCTCTGCATAAAATTAAGGTCTTTCAGCAAAGGCAATCCGACCAGGGGCATTTATATAATGATTGCTACATATGCAATTGATTTGTTGACGGAACGCTCGTATGTATTTGCTCACGGAATTGATGAATTTTGTCTTTCAGCACCAACAGTTTTGAAGGGAGTTAATGGTTAGAGTGTTCGCCAATGGCCCGGGATACCTGGGTTCAATCCCAGGTCGAGTCATGCCAAAGACTCAAAAAATGGTACTTGATGCCTCCTTGCTTAACACTCAGCATTATAAGGTAAGGATTAAAGGTTAAGTGGAGCAAACCAGGGAAAGAAGTAGCGCCCTCCCCTAACCCTTCGTATAATAACTAACGAAAAGAGAGCCCTCGGGTCACCCTCGACTTTGGTCGGCAACTTTACTAACTTTACTTACAAATGAAGTGAAAATAATATCTTTCCTGTGATGGTGTATAGAAGATAGACAATTTCTATATGGAAAGAAAAGGGAAAACTGTAACAGACCGGATTACATATGTAGGATAAGTTTTGTTGTTAGGTATATAAAGGAGAGAAGTTCCTAGATGTCGAAGTCGAAATGTTTTTAGGAATAGTCTTTATTTGCAGCATCGAATATTTAGTTTGCTTTTGTGCTGCAAGTCTCGTGGAAAAGGAAAGATGTAATAAGACGAAATGGAGTTATGAGAAATTTGAGATAGCAGCGTGTGTTGTTGGACGTGCAAGGGATTGTGTGCGCCGTAGTTTAGCGAAAGTTTTGTTTGCCGTTGAAGGAAATAAATTTTGCAGTCACCGTGAGTTTTGTGTGTCTGGTGGTTGTGAGGAGAGGCGTGTGTGTCTCCTATTAAAGTTGCCCAGAGGTGAACTGAGGGCTAGGTGCCGAGAGCGTAAGAAGGCAGCGCATCGACATAGCCAATTTTGGGGTGACATAAAGTTGTTCCTGTGTGTAGAGAATTGAATGTATCTGATTCATATTCAACTGGGATTCCTTGGTCTAAAAGATATAGATGCTAGGAATCCATAAATTAGATAGGTTCCCTCATGTGTCCATGCTGCTGCTGTTATTTAAGAACGGCCAGTAGGACGTCTGAACTGGACGGCGTTGTTCAGCTAAAGAGAGTGTGTTTGGCAGCTTACCCAATTTCTGCTGCCCGGAATGAGTTACGTCATCTGGATTGGGTGGAATTATGCGTCGAATTAAATTGTGCACCAAACCAAAATTCCTTCTGCTACACATATCTTAGACATATGTAAGTGACCAATATATCTACGGTAATTTCCACACACACATACACACACAAATATATAGCCGAGACGGCTGGGGCTGTAGAATACAACGACTGATCTCTACTCTGATGATGATGCTTCAGTGTTGCTGGAGATTTGGTCAATACAGAGTAGCCCTTTATTACCATCATTCCCAGGTCCACTCAGGCCTGGAGTGGTAGCACCCAATAGGCTCCCTTCTCTGGGGCAAATGGAACCATTTGAAATTTAAACTGGCTGCAAACAAATGACTTATTTAAAATGAATTGTTAGAAGTAGAAATGTTTGATTTTTTAACTGTGCGTAAACAAATGACAGATATTTGATTAATACATACCAATACTTGGAACTATTAACCGTGTGTATCAACACAATGGTTTAATAAATCATATATTTAATACTAATGTAAAAACGGAATTACGCATTACATAAACAGGAATGGTTGATACTATTTACCCAACCCCTCCACTCGGGCAGGATATGACACAAGGTCAATTTTTTAAGCGGAGTTTAACAGGTTTGAATTCAAAGTTTTCCTTCTCCTAGACTAGTTTGCTAACCAAGGCTGAAGAACCTAGTCTGTCCTACTATTTACCCATAGCTGGAGGGAGAATAATTGGTATTAGTGCTATGTGAAATGCAATCAGTCTTGTCCAGGATTTGAACTCATGTCTCCGTGTCCATTTCCTATGACGATAACGACTACACCACGGGCACCTCCATATAACAGGAATGGTTGATATGCCATGAAACCAAACTAAACCACACACACACACACACACATACGAGGATCATTAAATTAGTTTCCAGACTTTTTTCGTATGGGCACTTTAATTGATAGTACAAACATGAAACTCTGGTCCCTTTCGAAGTAATCTCCTCCGGCTGCAACGCACTTGTTGTACCGTTCCAACAACTTCTGCAAGGCCCCATGTAAAAACAGAATTTGGCATTAGATAACCAGGAATGATTGATATGCCATGAAGCCGATCTACCCCCCCATATATATATATATATATATATATATATATATATATATATATATATATATATATATAACTTCTGTCGGAATGTTACGGTTTATGTGTGCTGCGTGTGCTATAAGCAAACCTATTATGTTGTCCTCCTACATAATATCTAGGAAGATTAGAGCTGTAGTCTTAGTTTTTTCACACCATTGTACTTTATTGACATACTCTTCTTTACAGCTTCTTTTTTCCCGATGAACACTGAGCGACATACATTAAAAACCGTGCCACGAATAAATATGAAATGTTTTATCCGGTTGGGGAAAACTCCATTAAATGCAGTTGAAATGCTTTAGCATGGGTACTGAGATAACAACACGTGCCCACGTGACTTTGAACGACACATGATGTTCAAAGAGAGGCGCGAAGAAACTGAACGATGACCCAAGAAGCAGGAGGCTATCCACAAGTGGGACAGAGATGAACGTTGAACGGCTAGGTTAGGTGGAGTGTGACGATCGACGGTTTACTATTGAAATGATTGCAAGTAGGCGGGCTTGAAAAAAGGAGAGTGTTTAGAAGATTATTTTGGAGGTGCCCGGGATGTAATGGTTATCATCGTAGGAAATGAGAAGGAAAACTCTGAATTCAAACATGTTAAACTCCACTTAAAAATTGACCTTCTTCATATCCTGCCCGATCGGAGGGGTTGGTAATATGGTTTAGAAGATTATCACCAAAAATTTGGGTATGTGGAAAGTTTGAGAGAAATTGTTGCCAAGACAGTAAATGAGGAAAAGAAGGTTCATCGCTTGCAGGTATGCTAGGACATTCTCCAGATTTGTTTAATAATCATCACTGGTGACAATACATAGATTTTTTAATACGAGCCGTAAAGCAAGCTCTAGAGAAATCTGTGTGAGTCTTCAACGTCTCTCAGTCCGGAGAAAGCAATACAGTCAAATTCAAAAGTCACAGCGGGTATCATTGTGGTGTAATCGTTAAAACTGCAGAATCGTTGTATGCGAGTTCAATCTCCAGTCGCACTATTTCTTCCACTTTCAGAAAAATACCTTTGGGAAAGTTATGAAGACTGCTTCCCCTCTCATTTATGGGCTAAATAGTACCTCTAATGTTCTTCTTGAAGGATACCCTTGGCATTAAATGACATACGAAGGTTGATATGCCATTAAATAAAGAAACCAAACAAGTCAAATTCATGATGATCCTGTTTTCGATACGAAAAAGCATCGTCTTTATTGAGCTCTTGTGATAAGGCCAGGTAATCAATCTGCATGTTCATCCTATGGTGTACCTTCAGTAAATGTTATCTAATAGCCGAGGGATTTCGGTTCATGCCTTTGAGTTTAGTTAGGCTGAGAAACTTTCGGCTCAGCACATGGGTTAGTTAGATGCAACATTGAGGCAGGTGTTAACGCATGCGCGGGCGGGCGGACTGATGTGTCACTCAGATGTCATAAGAGTTCGAGACGAAACGGGGTGACAGGGTGCCGGTGACGTCACGCACCGGAAGCGCGCGGAGGTTTTCTGAGATTTGAAGAAAGTTAGAGAGTTGAGAATTAGACGCCAAACGAGAAGGATCGACTTTTGGAGCTCGCAGACGCGAGGCGAACTTGCGCCCTATGGGGGGCCGCTCGAGTTGGGGGCCAAATGAATAAAACAGCATAGAAGATTGTGTCTCTCCTCCTTCCGTTGAAACCTTTAACTTAAAGTTAATAAAAGGTTTCGTACCTGAACAAGAAGTCGTTACGTGTTTTCGAATTCCGAGATTCCTATGTTCTTTATATGTTCTATTGTTATGAACATTCGATGTCCATTTCACCCATTTAGCACATGGCCATATTCGTGTATATGGCTATGTAACATAGATGCGCGAAAAGAGACGAAATATTTGACTGGATAATGCTGTAATGGTTATCATCGTAGGAAATATTTAACTGGAAAATGGTGTAATGGTTATCATCGTAGGAAATGGACACGGCGACACGAGTTCAAATCCTGGACAAGACTGATTGCATTTCACATAGCACTAATACCCTTGGGAAAGGTATGAATCCAATTATTCTCCCTCCAGCTATGGATAAATAGTAGGGCAAACTAGGTTCTTCAGCCTTGGCGAGGCAACTAGTCTAGGAGAAGGAACACTGTTTATTCAAACCTCTTAAAATCCGTTTAAAAATTGACCTTGTGTCATATCCTGCCCGAGCGGAGGGGTTGAGTAAATAGCATCAGCACAGGTATTCCTGACCCTACCTTCCAGGCTACCTCCAGTATCGGCACTGAGCTGCTGGATGTATGTTCGAGCTCGAAATCCTGCCTTAGCTCGTCCCTGCTGAGGTGTCCACAGTAGTACATCACTTACGAGTTCGTTCCTATTTCTCCAGCAGTGTCCCGCAAGTCTGGTTCGTCTAATTTTGATAATTTCCGTGAGGGAGGTAGGTGGCCGTACAGTTGCTTTTTGTGGGGTGCTGTCTCCAGGACTTGTTCAATATTGCTCGTATCATTCTTCTGTAATTGCCGTCAAGCTTCTTCTCCATACGTTTTGTTAGGGTTCACGTGGGGCATCCATATAGCAGTCTTGATACTACAGCTGGTTGGAAGAAACTGCACTTCATTTTATCGGTCAGCCTATCGATAGCTGTTCATGCATTTGCCAGACGTGTGTCGATGTCTCCCTCGGTTGATGAGACTCTGTGTGCGTTGACCTGGAGGCCGATGCCTGCAGCGGCTCCTGAAACCTGTCAATATATATTAATCAGAATATATATGTCTAAAGGAAAACACAACGGAAGTACCGCGAACTCACAGGTACACACACAGATACACAAATACACACACACACACGCACACAAACACGCAGAAACACACCACACACACACACACACACACACACACACATATACATATATACAAACAGGCAGAGATAAATAGAAAAAGACAGAAAGAAAGAAGAGGGGATTTTGGATACTCCTTCATACATGAATAGTCACCCACAGGTAAAGATACGAACACATACACACACAAAGACAAACACAACCCCACACACACATATACACACAAGCACACGCGCACACACATATATACACACACACACATATCTATATATATTCATATACTTATATATATATATAAGAAGGAAAAGGAGTGGTCTGATACTCCTCAAGTTATCATAATTTTAATAAAATCGTAGCAAATGATTTGGAGTTGTCGATCAAAACGATTTCAAACTTTTGTGGGAGACACTTGCCAAGAAATAAAATGGAATGTTTCGTTTACGGAACACTAATCTCATTTATCCGTTGAATTTGGCAATTCGGTATTTAATCCCTTCTCGGTTGACTTCATTTGTTGTCTTTTCAGAATCTTCTCAGTCGCAGGGCATTATTTAAGGACAAAAATCTTTTCACATCAATATTGTTTCTCAATGTGGCCAGACAATAAGCAAGAAAAATTGTCTCCAGTCGATATATATTGGATTCATCACAGAAATAAGTCACGCCGATTATTAACGAAACAGGAATTCGCTACCGTAAATAAAGATGGAGGAAAACGTTTTATGAGCTGTTTTATTGATTTTAGATTGTGTTACCAATTCTCTGGGGATTTGATATTCATAGATGTTTGGTATTATCAGTAGGATTTTAAATAAGAAACATATTTTCCAGAATTCGTGGCTTGATTGTTGGGTCTGGCAAATAATATGAAACGACAAAAATTAACATTTTCAAAATTATAGTGTGACAGGATTTCTGAATCTCCGAATGATTGATTGATTGATTGGATGAATTTAAAGGCATTTCAACCTATCCAGGGTTTTTTATATTTTGAAATTTGGAAACCGTTCGTTGAACGTTCATAATAACATTAGTCCAGCTGTTTTGTGTTTATATATATATATATATATATATATATATGTATTTATGTATTCTTTTCATACGATCCTATTATATACCTATCATTTTTAAAGATGTCTTTTTAATCCATCAATGGGACTTTTATAGATACTTCTACTCCAATTGAAAGTGTCGGAGATGTCTTGTCTTGCTGGTAACCGTACTTTACTGTGACATCGCAGTTAGCGAGTACGAATTCCCATCATGCAGTTATATTATCTTTCAGACTAATACCCTCCGGAAAACTATAAACCCACTAATTCTCCCACTTTAGGATTAGACAATTCACGAATGTTTTGAGTGTAGGCACAAGTGTAATATAATTGCCGAGGGATTTCGTTTTATATATTTTGCCTTTTGGTTAAGTTAGGCCGAGAACCTTTTGTTTAGCGGGATGGTTAGTTAGGTGCAAACATGAGCGCAGGTGTTCACGCGCGTTCGAAGAGGATGCATCATTCACAGATGTCAAAATAAAACCCCAGGTATGAATTGGGACCAGGGGATGAGGGTGACGTCACGCACCGGAAGCGTGGGCTGAGATTTGAGAAAAAGCAGTTAGTTGAGTTTCTGCCTCCGAACGAGAGAGTCGAGATTCAGAGCTGGGCGAGGCCAGACGACTTTGTGCGCTACGGGCGCCGCGCGTTGGTTGGGTTGAGAGCTGACGATGTAAAAGCAATCAGCATAGAAAGACTCTCTCTCTCTCTCTCTCTCTCTCTCTCTCTCTCTCTCTCTCTCTCTCTCCTCATATCGAAAAACCTTTAACACAAAAAGATGCATAAAATTTTCGTACCTGAACCAATTTCGTGTTTTCGGATTCCTATATATGTTTATGAACATTTTATGAACATTATGTCGATTTCACATATCCGTATCATGGTTATATTACACAAGCATGGACAGTTTGCTGGGACCGGTATCCTGCATGGTCGCTCATATTTCGGAGGTTAAAATGGTAAAACAACACGAACACGATTATTTTTCAGATTTTTCTATTCCGAACAACAGACTTTTAAAACTGATTCACAACCGCGAGTTGTCCTATAAGCGAGAGAGGACTGGTTAATCATTCATATTAAAAGGGGGTTTCTTTCTCACGATTAACTGTACCTTTGGACCCAACTTAGACCCGACTTCCCTACTTGTCAGTCACTCGAATTCTCCTGTTCAAACCTGAGTCCCCCTCCTGACTTCCATCTGTGGTGTCGGTTGGGGGAAGTATATCTGTTTTCTGCTGTGAATCGTCAGCATAAACAGCTAATTCTGGCTCCTGTTTTGTTTCATAGAATTTTTAATTAGAAACTGGTCGACAGTTCCTTGAACTGTCTTCTTATTCTTTACTTCAAGGATTACATCATCCGGACCAAAAGCTCCTTTTTATCATTATATATTTTTGGACTATTGTCTCTATCTTTACTGTTATTTCCACAACGTTTCGGCCGATATGTCCTCGGGTCCTCTTCTGGTGTATGTCGAACTCGGGAACCTACACGGAGCTTCGAACTACGTCCTTTAATTAATCCACGCTGGTCGCCTGTTCTGATTCCGTTAGCCATGACTAGGTACAAATGTTATGTATTCTTGTATTGTTACTCGCCTGCAGTAAAGATTGAACCTGCAACCTTCAGATGATTGTTTCCTTTGAAGCTTAGGGAACCAACGCCTATAACCGTTACGCTATGTGTCCTGTAGGATACATAGATGTTATAACAATGAGGATGATGGTTATAGGCGTTATAACAATAAAGATGAAGACAATAGTCGGAAAACCATTAATGATGAAAATCATCAACCTTCGTCTCAGAAATTTAGACAATCAAAAGCTCATTAAACCGGACATTGGCCAAGCGGTTAGAGTTTTCACTAATGTCTCGGGGGACCTGGGTTCAATCTCAGGTCGAGTCATACCAAAAACTCAAAAAATGGTACTCGAGGCCTCCTTGTTTAACATTCAGCATTATAAGGTACGGATAAAGGGTAAAGTGGAGCAATCCGGGGAAAGGAGTAGCGCCCTCCCGTACACCTTGGTGTAGTAGCTATCGAAAAGGGAGCCTTCGGGTAACCCTCGACTATGGTCGCCAACTTTACTTTACTTATTGTATATTAACATGATTGTATGTGTTTTTAATGTTTTTAGAGTGATATCATGACTTCAATATTTGTGGAGGACAGACGTAAAGTTAAATGAAATGGCTTATACTTGATTTTTATTTCCCAAATATTTTTGACGAACCGTGTATAATCAAGAACAACTCAACACGAAACGACGTAACCCGACGTATTCCTGAAATCTCAGATGTTGAGTTGTTGTGATCAAGGACCTTCTACATAACCCCAGGCATCACCTACCAAGTATTATCATATTTACCCAACCTCTCCGCTCGGGCAGGATATGACACAAGGTCAATTTTTTAAGCGGAGTTTAATTCAGAGTTTTCCTTCTCCTAGACTAGTTGCCTCACCAATGCTGAAGAACCTAGTCTGCCCTACCAAGTATTATAAAGGTTGTGCTTTTTGCTTTGCATGTGAAGCACACCTAAATGTGAATATTGACGACACTCACCTTTTTTCATACCGAACACAGGAGTATAGATACATCTTACATCGGTGCTACAACACGGCTTACAAACCAGGTGGTTTGTACGATATATCTAACAGCTCAGTCGTAGGAAATCTTCCTACAATGTAGCACCATCCCAGACACTAAAAAGTGGTATTAACTACCACCTCCTCATGGATAGGGTGACACAATGCCAGTTTTTAAGCTGAGTAGAACAAATTTGCCGAGTTTTTCATTTCTTTCATCAGATGCCTAACCTATATCTGAAGGGGAAATAATTGGATTGATACCTTTTTTTTTCTGGCATATCAACCATTATTGGTTATATAATCCCAAACGCTGTTCTAACATCCATAATAACTGAATTGATGCAAATTTGATTGAACAGTACAGATATTTTTGTCTACATATTCTTTTGTTAATTCTTTCAAGTTGCCGTATCGAGCATATGATATCCAGCAGGAATTGGTTAATATACCTTCCATGATTACTTATTTCCCAAGTACTTTCTGCTTAACTTGGGCCATCATTAGTGGGGTGTATTACAAAAGTGATGTAACTTTTGCATGTACATTCCTATTAGTAAGAATGAGCGTTTATACTGGTGTATTGTGTGTGTGTGTTTTTTAAATATGTTTATGTGAATAGCAGAAGTAGCTAGATATTCAAGTACATTAATACTGGATTCAAGATCAATTCAAATAGTCTTGGATTGTCTACTTATAATATGTAGCTCCTCGAGAATATGTTGTTTCAGTAAGAGTTTTCCGAACTTTAGTCGTAAGGCATAAATGTGTTTTAGAAGTTGGGCTATAGAACTGGTATCAGAAAGATGCAGAGTAAGTCTTCTTGATAGGGTAGGTGGGTTAAACTAACATATATATGGTTGTTTATAGAGATACAATCTCATATAGCACATTTAAATTGATAATTAACGTTAGTTTTTTTTTTTTTTTTTTTTTGCAAAACTCCAGTCGAAGGAGCGGAATTATTATTAATGACTAACTTGCAGGTTTTAAATTTACTATGGCATATGATAAGCTTGATTTTTTTTGTTAGGATCAGTGAGGAATACGTTTCTTTGAATCAATGATTTAAAAAAAAATTCATCTAATTTATAATTGTAGTGCATTTAGTTACGGTAAAAAAAAATGATGAATGCCTGTTTATTAGGTGGAGTGTTGCAGTGTTTATTTTGTTGGCAAAATTTTTGAATTGATTTTAATTTGTTCATTATCAATATATTTAGGGAACCCATTAATGATGAGAGATTGTTTTTATTTCTTTATACAATATCGTTTCGAAGATGAGAATAGTTTCGTACGGAATATTAGGTTATTAATAATTGCTTCTTTTTTTTTTTAAATCAGAAGAGGTATTCTCTTTTAAAGTTGACGGTACAGGAGTTGTTATTTGTGGCCTTTTTGTAAGCTGAGAGAGTGAAGTTATTATTATTTTTTTAGTATCAATGAGAGCATCTAAAAAGGAAATTTTATTGTTTTTGTTTAGTTCATGGGTAATATGATCTATAAACATAGTTTTAGAAAGACATAGTTTAATGGTCAAACTTCTATTTCAAACAATTCAATTTAGCATGAGTCAACAAAGTTAAATAACTCAAAATATTGTTCTGTATCACAAACAATTCAATTAAACATCTGACCTTTGTTTACTCATTATAAAATGATCAAACAGTTCTCTTTCAGACAATTCAATTTAGCATAAGTAAACAAAGTTAAATAACTCAAAATATTGTTCTGTATCACAAACAATTCAATTAAACATCTGACCTTTGTTTACTCATTATAAAATGATCAAACAGTTCTCTTTCAGACAATTCAATTTAGCATAAGTCAACAAAGTTAAATAACTCAAAATATTGTTCTGTATCACAAACAATGCAATTAAACATCTGACCTTTGTTTACTCATTATAAAATGATCAAACAGTTCTCTTTCAGACAATTCAATTTAGCATAAGTCAACAAAGTTAAATAACTGAAAATATTGTTCTGTATCACAAACAATTCAATTAAACATCAGACATTTGTTTACTCACAATTAAATGATCAAACAGTTCTATTTCAGACAATTCAATTTAGCTTAAGTCATGAGTTTGCACTCAGTTTAAAAGTCAGACATTTCTATTTGACCCCTAAGTAGATCCCTGTTGAGAAGTGTATGAAACGCATTGCCCTAGCAACTGGCTAAATTGTCTTATTTTAGTTCTTCTTCAAAGATGGCTTCGGCATCAAATAACCCATAAAGGTTGGTATGCCACTAAACAAAGAAACCGAACCAAACTTCAAGATTTAACTCCTTACTTAGTAGGAATTTTTAAAAAAAATGTAAAATCTCCACTTGTCTAGTTATGTTTCCTATTCATGAAAATAATTACCGTGAATCCCCCAGATACAAATTCATTTTGTTATGACATAACTAACAATTTAATTCTTCTGGTGTCAGACTGATCTCTGACTTTTCTGTAACCTCGACAACAAATTAGTTAATCAATTTAAAGGCTTTGCATTCAATATCCTATGAAGGAAAATATGATTATAATGTGTGTCTATACATTTACCCAACCCCTCCATTACAGACAAGACTTCACGCAAGATCAATCCATTCAATTTTCAGGTTTTTCATTTTCAATATCATATCGTGGGAAATATGATTGCAATGTGTGCCCATTCATTTACCTAACGCCGCCATTACTAGCAGGACTTTTCGCAAGTTCAATTTAATTAATTTTTAGGTTTTTCATTTTCAATATCATATTGTGGAAAATATGATTGCAATGTCCGTGTATGCGTTTACTTAACCCCTCCATTACTAGCAGGACTTCTCGCAAGATCAATTTAATCAATTTTCAGGTTTTTCATTTTCAATATCATATTGTGGAAAATATGATTGCAATGTCCGTGTATGCGTTTACCTGACCCCTCCATTACTAGCAGGACTTCTCGCAAGATCAATTTAATCAATTTTCAGGTTTTTCATTTTCAATATCATATTGTGGAAAATATGATTGCAATGTCCATGTATGCGTTTACCTAACCCCTCCATTATTAGCTGGACTTCTCGCAAGATCAATTTAATCAATTTTCAGGTTTTCCATTTTCAATATCATATTGTGGAAAATATGATTGCAATGTCCGTGTATGCGTTTACTTAACCCCTCCATTACTAGCAGGACTTCTCGCAAGATCAATTTAATCAATTTTCAGGTTTTTCATTTTCAATATCATATTGTGGAAAATATGATTGCAATGTCCGTGTATGCGTTTACTTAACCCCTCCATTACTAGCAGGACTTCTCGCAAGATCAATTTAATCAATTTTCAGGTTTTTCATTTTCAATATCATATTGTGGAAAATATGATTGCAATGTCCGTGTATGCGTTTACCTGACCCCTCCATTACTAGCAGGACTTCTCGCAAGATCAATTTAATCAATTTTCAGGTTTTTCATTTTCAATATCATATTGTGGAAAATATGATTGCAATGTCCATGTATGCGTTTACCTAACCCCTCCATTATTAGCTGGACTTCTCGCAAGATCAATTTAATCAATTTTCAGGTTTTCCATTTTCAATATCATATTGTGGAAAATATGATTGCAATGTCCGTGTATGCGTTTACTTAACCCCTCCATTACTAGCAGGACTTCTCGCAAGATCAATTTAATCAATTTTCAGGTTTTTCATTTTCAATATCATATTGTGGAAAATATGATTGCAATGTCCGTGTATGCGTTTACTTAACCCCTCCATTACTAGCAGGACTTCTCGCAAGATCAATTTAATCAATTTTCAGGTTTTTCATTTTCAATATCATATTGTGGAAAATATGATTGCAATGTCCGTGTATGCGTTTACTTAACCCCTCCATTACTAGCAGGACTTCTCGCAAGATCAATTTAATCAATTTTCAGGTTTTTCATTTTCAATATCATATTGTGGAAAATATGATTGCAATGTCCGTGTATGCGTTTACCTGACCCCTCCATTACTAGCAGGACTTCTCGCAAGATCAATTTAATCAATTTTCAGGTTTTCCATTTTCAATATCATATTGTGGAAAATATGATTGCAATGTCCGTGTATGAATTTACCTAACGCCGCCATTACTAGCAGGACATCTAGCAAGATCAATTTAATCAATTTTCAGGTTTTTCATTTTCAATATCATATTGTGGAAAATATGATTGCAATGTCCGTGTATGCGTTTACCTAACCCCTCCATTACTAGCAGGACTTCTCGCAAGATCAATTTTTAACCAGAGTTATGCTACTTTGAATTGACTCGGTGCCTAATATTGTTAATTCTAAATTTTAACAAACCAGTATATTAGCATTTATAAACGTTGGGGAAAATATCTTAATCTAATCAGCATTAGATTATGCGCAACCTTTGCTTTTGAATTCATTTTTCATGTGAAGGTTATATGTCAAAATGTCCAGTATGTTTATTGAGCTCTATAATTACGAACACCACTGTAATTTCTCTGTTTAAAACATTCATCCATTACATCTTTCCCATTCTCGTATACACTCACACACACACACACATACACACACACACACATATATATATATATATTGTCATCCACAGAAAACTGTTTCGTTGTATCACAACTCTTCAGTGCGGCTAGACACGTAGGACGCTTGAAGCTGGGATCAAAACCCTTCCAACCTTAGTGTGACAACACTCCTTTTGCCCCCCCCTCCCGCACTTATCAAATTCTTTGAAACGATTCTGTCTTGGCCAGTGAATTATCTAGTGGTTCCGATAGGGGCATCACACATTTCTTTATGGCCACCAGAAATACAAACTAAGGAGTGGGAGAAAAAGAACAAAGAACAGACGAACAATATGGGCTTGGGTCAACTCAAAGCGCAAGAAGGGGAGTTCTGTAACACTACATTCCCTGTATATATTTCGACTAACGCTGGCGTGTATTTTTCGCGAAACTTCTACCAGCTACAAGGAATGCCGACTCATCTTTGACCGTCTTCCTCACTGCTGATCGTTGTCGACTCAGGACTGCGAACTCATCTTGTCTGTCTTCCTCACTGCCCCTGGACTCTATCTCACCCGACAGGTCCCTTCTGTTGTCCGTTGTCAACTGCCCCTCAGCGACACCCTTCGCCAACTTCCTTCTCTAGGTTCCTTTTACCAACTGCCTTCTCTGGCGTTCCCTTGACCACCTCCGGTCGCGTCGAAGATCTCGATTCAAAGCCCTTTGTTTTGTTTCGCGCCAAAACAGACAAAGGGATCGTCTGCTTAGTGGACCACCCACATAGTGTCACATTAGTATCAGACCCCCCAGCCTACAAGCGTACCACGCCATATAAGGTATTAAGTAGTAGCGTTCATTTGTTTACATTTATACCTTACCGGATACTAGAGAGCTCAATTCTTTCGAATAGCTTTGCATTATGAAAGCGGCAGCCGTAAATTCCTTCGCCAGAGTGCTCAACTCCCGTAGGGGAGCGTATATATATATATATATATATATATATATATATATATATATAAGATAGAAAACCAATCTATTCCTAATGTGATGATTTTATTTACGATGGTAAAGTCAATGTTAAAACGTTTCGGTTTTAATAAACCTTCATCAGGATTATATAACGGAGAAAAAAATACTGCTGGAATAACTTTGGATGTTTTTGATAAAGATAAATGGAAAAGAGAAAATATATACTCAGAAAAACCCATCAGTGACTAGTCAGCGTTCTATTTTGAAAGCTATTACTTGATTGACCCAAGCAGTGACGACGAAACAGTGTCTTTCTCTATAGTATACTTTCTGTTCTCCTAAAAGCGGAATAACTATCAATAATGAATATAATATTGCATTATCGGTGCGTTTGAAGGAAGAAATTGTCCTTCTAACAAAAAAAATCGGCCACAAATGAAGAAAAATAAAGTCCTCTTAAACCGACACAATACGCCGTGTCACAAGTCGCTTGGAACGATGACAAAACTACATGAATTGCACTTTGAATTGATTCTGCACGCAACCTGTTCTCCAGATCTGACGCCACCAGCGACTACAGGCTGTTTGCAGACATCAAACTGCTACAGGGAATGTGATTTGATTCCCATGAAAAGTGATATCGGAAACTGAGGCGTGTTTTGAGGCCGAACTCAAATCGTTCTACAAAAAATGCATCGAATTGTAAGAGAAGCGTTGGAATCTGTGAATTAACTGAGAAGGAGACTATATTGAAAATAAAAGCGAATTTTTCCTAAAAGTTGCTGTCTTATTAGTTAGGTCCGGGACTTATTGAATGGTGTGTAAGAAAAATATCTATCGATTTTCAAGCAATACTTTTTCTGATGAAGGTTTAATATAACCAAAACATTTTAATATTGACTTTACCATCAATAAGTAAATTCATCACTCTTGGAATACATTTTTTTCTATTTTCTTCGAACTGTCGGATTTATTTCCATAATTTAATTCGATAGATATACCGTCATTGGAGACTGCTTGCATTTAATAAACACACTAATACCATTGGAAATGGTATGCACGAAATTAATCTTGCCTCAGGTACGTATAAATATTAGAGAATACTGAGCCCTTCAACCTTGGTATGGCAACCACTCTAGGAGAAGGAAAACGCTAAATACAATACCTGTCATACTCCGCTTGAAAACTGAACTTGTTTCGACTCCCACTTTTTCGAAGGGGTACGTATATATATATATATATATATATATATATATATAAGACATTTTATAAATTAGGTGAACTTTGACTCAATTCTTTCGAATAGCTTTATATATATATATATATATATATATATATATATATATTGGTTTGGTTCATTTATCTAATAGAATATAAAGCTATGTGTGTTATTTAATGCCAAAACCTCCTTCTAGAAGGAGAGTAGTAGTGTTCTTTAACTCAGAGGTGGGAATATATATATATATATATATATATATATACACTGCATTTTGCCTTTAAAGTTACTTGATTATATAAGACACAGGTCGTGTCTTGCAGTAATATTGCTTCTCCTTATTAATTGCCTTTGTTAGACACATATTCTCGAGATTGGTCTATTCAGACATCATTAACAGTTTTATTCTGACTTGAATATATTTTTACCTGGTTAAAAATCGCTATTTCAAAAATAGGTAGTCCCATATGAAAATATCCAGTCATTTCAATGTAGTTAAAAGGGGTTGGGTTTGTGACCTTGAAGGAAGCTATTACGTTTGGTTTCAGTGTAATAGTCTTGTGATTGTATTCAACGCTTGATACGTTGATGTGTTTTACTAGTGAGTTTGCCTGTCAGAAGAAACCGATCGAAGACGAACTAAGTGACCTCAATGAAAATTTCACAGCAGGGTGCGAAAATATCTTGCATACTTTTTACAAACAGTTAGTCTCCGGGAAGACACTAAAGCTGGAATAACCTTAGGAGAGTTAAAAATCTCTTTTTAGGTCAGTAAAATATGTTTACTTCTGTGTGTGGGATTAAGCGAGGGAAAGTCTTTCAGTGATTGGACAAACCAATCACGTAAATAGCCCAGAACATTGGTTCCGGACCAGTTCCCGGCTACACGTCAAACAGCTATTGCCCCCAAGAAACGAGTACATCAGAAGATACCTGCTATCCTCGCCTGTACACAGGTAACTCACTCAAACTTGACTCTATACACAGGAAGGAATTTATATTGTTTTGTTCTGTAATGATATTTACCAACCCCTCCGCTCGGGCAGGATATGACACAAGGTCAATTTTTAAGCGGAGTTTAACAGGTTTGAATTAAGAGTTTTCACTCTCCTAGAGCAGCTGCCTCACCAAAGCTGAAGGAACTAGTCTGCCCTACGATTTACCCTTAGCTGGAGGGAGAATAAATGGATTCATACCTTTCCCAAGGGTATTAATAATATGCGAAATGCAATCAGTCTCGTGTAGGATTTGAACTCGTGTCGCCGTGTCCATTTTCTACGACGATAACCATTACTCCATGTAATAAGGTGTTAGAATTGAAGTAAGTTATAATTCATTTAATTTTTTTGTTGTTAATCTTTACATATATGTTATATAAACTCTAATACACTTATGCCACAGCGATGCGCTAAATAGTATCAATGATGGTCTTCTAAAAGGATTGCTTTGTCATTAAATAATCAATGAAGGTAGGTTTGCCGTTAAAGAAAGAAACCAAATCAACATAAAATATACATAAAGTGAATCCAGAAATAACAGAGCTCGTAGCAACCAGTCAATTAAACGTTTTTACAGGTTAGGTCACCATTAGACGATCGCATGATTACATTCAACACAGGATATGCAAGTGTGAAACACACGTTGGTTTGCCTGTGAGAAGAAACCATGAGAAGATAAGAAATTAGTGACGTCACTGAACATGTCACTGGACCATGCACAGCAAGGCTTAAATGAATTTTAAGCGTCAGTCCTCGAGAAGACAGCAAAGTAGTAATGTATAATCTGACTGGTTCTAAGTTAGAACTAAACTCATGTTCCAGTTCATCCTCTTCGTAGTTGAGGCTTAAAAAAAGAGGCTTTCTCTTTCTCACATGGTATAATAAGATACACACAAAACTAGGGAAACCTTAGTAGTGACTTTAAGTCTACTTTTGTACCACTTCTAAATGAAGCTTAATAAATAATTTGGGGTTTTCTTGAGGTGTAATAACGAGTTAGTCCATAGAAAATTGTTAGTGAATTTGAGACTCACTGGATGTCCCTTACTTTTGGCCTTTTTCCACAACTAATTAAAGGTTTTTAAAAATCAAGTCCAAAATTTATGTCTATTTAATGACAAACATTTTACTGGGTCGTACTGCTCTCCTGGATGAGGGTTAGGGTTAGATTTAGGTATGGCAAAAGTATTAAATTAGGAACACATTTAAAAGGAAATATTTCTTCTGTTCTCTACTCTCCCCAAGATCATCATCAGTAGAATTTTGCTCCACAAGTGGCGGGAAACACAAAGCGTATTATTAAAATATGCAATTAGTGAACGTAGAAAACCAGACACCTCATAGCAACCAGTCAAATAGGTGTGCCTCAAATCGTCTGAAACTTCTTAATAATAGAACTGTACATGTAACAACAAAGGAATAAGAGCTTTTCTGAAGATTGATAAAAAATTAAATAAATAAATGATAAATAACAACAAAAAAAATGGTTGCATAACAATCGCGAATCCTAAATGAACCGAAGGCTTTCTTTCACATCCATATCTGCAATTCATATTGTACATTTTCCCAGCACAGCTTTCTGAATTTGAAAGGGTATTTACCGGTGACTTATTAATCATGTTCCTCCGCATTATTTGGTCCGACCGTTCTTCCATTAGTCCCTGCTGTTCGTGATGTGTTAAAATCATTAAAAGTCGAGGCCTGGTACGTCACATTAGCGCAAAGGTAACCAAGGAAACGCAATGATTGCGTTTTTCTTTGTGTCAATCCATTATGGTAATTAAAATGTTTCTATAATCATGAGGGAATATCCAAGTAAATGGTTTAGTGATGTTTTCGTGAGAATGTGTATATGTGTAAAAGTGTACGGTTGAATTACTGTACAAAGGAAGATTATGCAAGTTACTAGTATGAAAATAGAGCGTTTATATCGTGCATTTTAATTTTCTCCTATAAAAATGAAGTCTGTATAAAAGATAGTGAGAGTATTCGTTGTTTTCAAGGTATCTGTTGGCAATTTCTGTGTGCTGGCTCATGCATTCATATACACACTCTATATTGTTATCGTGGCTGAATGGTAGAAGCTTGGATTGGCGTTTCAGTCAGCCAGGTTTCGATCCCAGCTTCGGGAATCTAGCCACACTGAAGTGGTCTGATAGAACGAAACAGTTTGTCCGTGGATGTTAATATATATGTACCCCTACCACTGTGGGGTTGAGCTCTTGGATGACAATATATATGTACCCCTACCACTGTGGGGTTGAGCTCTCTTGTGAAGGAAGTAAATGGTTCCCACTAGCGTAAAGCAAGGCTATTCAAATGAATTGAGCTCTCGGTAGCCGTTAAGCGGATATATGTAAACAAAACAAATGTGATACATAAGCGTTTAAATTTCCCTCGCTAGCACTGGTTTCCTCGTGGCTGAGTGGTAGAATCTTGGATTGGTGTTACAGTCAGCAAGGTTTCGATCCCAGCATCGGGAATCTAGCTAGTCTAGCCACACTGAAGTGTTCTGATTGAAGGAAACAGTCTATCTGGGGATGGCTCTATATATATATATCAAAGCATATATATATATATATATATATATGTGTGTGTGTGTCTTTGTGACTGTGTTGGTATGTGTCTCTCTATCAGTGGGGATATTATTTGGACAATAAGAGAAAATATCTTTGTAGGTGTTATGACTGAAACATGAAAAACTAACAGTTTTACGTATGTATGCATGCATAGCAATCTCTCTCTCTCTCTATATATATATATATAGTCATCCACAGACAGACTGTTTCGTTGTATCACAACTCTTCAGTGTGGTTAGAAACGAAGGATGCTCGAAGCTGGGATCGAAACCAGCCCAACTTTACGTTAGACTTCGTATCATACGGCTCAGCCAACAAGCAAACCACTTCAGCTCGGGAAATTCCTTCATCAGAGTGCTCAACCCCCATGGGAGAGCATATTTATTGTCATCCACAGATAGACTGTTTCGTTGTATCACCGAGAGAGAGAGAGAGAGAGAGATATCGTTTAGTAATTATGTATGCATTTAAAATATTTTTTTACCAGTGGTGGCGTGTAAGAAAAAATGAAATATGATAAAAATATTACATGCTGACATATAAAGGATCACACGCATACGCATATAGGCAAGCACACACGCATAGACATACACACACACACACACACACATGCACATATGTAGGAACGCATGCATATATGAACGTATGCTGTGTCTTACTAGTTATTTATGTTTCACACTAAAACCGTGAAAACAATATAATTTTATATACATGCAAAAGAATGCACACACACAAACACACACACACACACTGAAGAGTTCTGATAGAACGAAACAGTCTGTCTGTGGATGACAATACATACGCTCCCCCATGGAGGTTGAGCTCTCTGGCGAAGGAATTGCCGGCCGCCGCTAGCGTAATGCAAAGCTCTTCGAAAGAATTGAGCACTCTGGTAGCCGTTAGGGTATAAAAAAAATGTAAACAAAGGCTGCTGCTGCTGTTTCTAAAAATAAAAGGACGTTAAAATTCCCTTAGCCAACGTGGTCCGCTTGGTGGACGATTGGTCTGAAACACAGTCTAACGTAAAGTTGGACGGGTTTCGATCCCGGCTTCGAGCGTCCTGCGTGTCTAGCCACACTGAAGAATTCTGATAGAACGAAACAGTCTGTCTGTGGATGACACTATATATATATATATAATTAACTTAAATCGCGAGTTGGAAATCTTCTACTAAAGTTTCACCTTATCGGATCATCAGGAAGTCTATATCGGGTTGGAGTTAGACTTCCTGATGATCCGATAAGGTGAAACTTTAGTAGAAGATTTCCAACTCGCGATTTAAGTTAATTTTATAATTGGCTCCACTTGTGTTGAGCACTTTTGTAATTGTAGCATTGCAGGATTCGCAGAAGGTTTTTAGTTGTCTTTTGACCAACTGACTGCGTATCTCTTGATTTTTTTCAAGGGGTCGGACGAGGTTGGTCTTTTCTTTCTTTTTGACCTATAATTTATTTTCTTTTTCCCCCGGGCAGTGATTCAAGATACTTTTATCTCTTGTTCCTGGCGGGTTTTTTTTCTTTTTTTCTGGTACCGTGAATGCTGGTAGATATTAGATTAGTAAATATATATATATATATATATATATATATATGGAATCGTAGTACGCGAGTTCGTACTCCAGTCGCGCTATTACGTTCACTTTCAGGGCAAATACCCTTGGGAAAGGTATGAACCCCCTTATCCTCCTAGCTATGGGTTAAATAGTACCACTACTGTTCTTCTAGGAGAATAGCATTGGCATAAAATAACCTACAAACGTTGATATGCCATAAAAGAAAGAAACCAAGCTCCGCTTAAAAATTGACCTTTTGTCATATCCTGCCCGATCGGATGGGTTGGTATATACATATATATATATAGTAGCAAGCATAAAGACCAGAACGATGTGTATGGAATGTTTACTGAATACGTTGTAATTTTCCCATTTTAGATGTCATTTTAGATTTATATTTGAAAAGGCAAATGAAGTAAAGATGAGAGCGACATAGAGAAAAGAACATTTAAAACAAAGCAGTACAAACAAAATTAACTTTATATATCAAGAAATACATGAAAAAAAAACATTACAAATATTCTAATATAGTCTGTGGAATATTCCTCTCTCTCTCTCTCTGTGCCTGTGTGTATGTAACGAACACGAGTCTGTTGAATATTCCTCTGAGTGTGTGTGCGTATGTGTGTACTGACATGGATATTAAGGAAAAAGACAAACTATTAAGAGAGTCATGTTCACTAATAAATGTCTGTGGACTAAGTATTTCTTGTAAGGCATCGATATATAGAAATATAGCAACGTGTGCAAGAAAGCATGTGTCTTCTCCCATGATGGACGTTTGTCTCTTTCGGGGTTTGACAAAATTTCTGTTATTGTGTTCGAGGCCTGAACAAGTCTAACCGAAAAGCAGAACAAGAAAGAAAAAGGTTGTAGAATGTACACATTTTCATGGGGTTGACAGCTGGAAGTCAAAATGTTCGAGAGAGAGGGAAAATGTGTTGTCTCTGTAAGTTGCAATGGAGAGAGCGAGAGTGTGTTGTCTCTTGAAATCAAAATGAAAAAAAAACGAGCTCTAGGAAGAGGAGAGTATATATAGGTAATCCTCGTCATGCAGTCGGCTCCAAATGCTCGGGACAAAATCATAGTTGCGGACGTTGTTGTGAGCACAAACCACGTGACTTTCCTGACCAATAGGTTCCCGAAACAGATTAGTTTACCGACGTCCGCCATCTTTGTTTCGGTAACAAGTGGCATCACGGTCATTTTAAAATATCGGAGTGTAAATCTTATTAAAAAGTCTAAACGTTGAATATTTTTTCATCTGAAAGCTTCATAGAACATTTTATCCAGAACTATAAGGATATACAGGTAAATTATATAATTTTAAATATAAAGCTCAAAAAACTTATTTTGATAATGTTATAAGAATAATTATATCACATAAAAAACAGATGATTTAAAACATCAGAACGATTATATAAATCCGTAAACGTTATTCATTGTTTTTTTATTATAAAAAAAATTGGATGGAAGAATATGAAATAGGGCATTTTTCTAAATTACAACGACTCTTCAACGGCTATTGCATTGGACGCAGGGGGAAAATTGTGATATAATTGGAACTTAGAAAACTTATAGTCAAGTTACGGAATAAAGATAAGCTCTCGATTGGGGATATTTAAAAGACTGTGGGGAAATCTAAAAGTGTTATTCCTAGCATTTTAAGAAAACTTGAGAAATTTGGGTCATGTGACGCCAAGAAACCACCTGGCAGCCATAGGAAAACTACTACCAGAGGACAGATGGACTGGTAATGAATCAAAAAAGATCTATTTGTTGCTGATACTAACCTTGGCATTAAAATGTCAAGGAACACTATTTCCCGGAGACTTATTGAAATAAATCTGAACAGCCTAGTAGCTTCTAGGAAGTCTTACATTAAAAAAAAAACAAAAACAAAATGAGCCGATTGAAATTTGCCACTGACTTCATATGGACTGAAGAACAGTGGGATTGCGTTCCTTTCAGCCATAAGTCATAGTTTAACCTATTCGGTTGTGAAGGTGCGTTTAACGCAATCCTAAGGAACGAAATTCGCCTCAGAGCACTCAAAGCAGCGTTAAATTTGGAGGATGAAGTGTGATGGTGTTTGGCATGATATCGGCTGCTGGTACAGGACTTCTTGTAAGGCTACACGGTAAGATTAACGCAACTGTATACAAAGAGATATTGAAGAAACACTATGTACCTAATTTGAGAACTGCAATTCATCAACCAGCTATATCTATGCATAATAACGCTCCGTGTCACACAGAGAAGTCTGTTAAGACATTTCTTTCCGAGGAGTGTGAAACTGTGATGGAGTAGTCTGCTTAAAGCCCAGATATGAATCCTATTGAGAATGTATGAAAGTTACTAAACGAAAATCCTAAGGAAAAGAACCCAAGAAACGTCGAAGAACTATGGACTAACTTGAAAGGTCGATGGGAAAAATATCTGTTGATGAATGCGAGACATTAAATCACTCGTGGAGCAAAAAATGTCAAGCAGTTATTAAAAATAAAAGTCTACACATTAAGTACTAATGAATTATAAACCCTGCTTTCATTTAGATATGATTTATTCATTATAAAACTATGATTTTGTTAATCGTTCTGATCTTTTACATCATCAATTTTTATCTAATGTTATATATTTTTATAATTGTCATAACTTTATCAGAAGAAGTTTATAGAGCTTTTTCTTTTGGAATTGTATAATTTAACTGTATATGCTAATTTTTCTTTGATAAAATGTTCTATGAAACTTTAAAATAAAATAAAAACTTTTTTCACATTTGGACTTATCTAAACATCTTTCTGATCTGTATGCTCGCTAATATATATATATATATATATATATATATATTGGCCGACTGTAGTCGAGGGTGCCTCGAAAGCTCTTTTTTCAATAGCTATTTCTCTGAGGTGTTGGAAAGGGCGTTATTCCTTTCCCTGGATTGCTCGATTTACGTTTGATCCTTATCTTATAATGCTGAGTTTTAAGGAAGGGGACATCAAGTACCATTTTTGGGTCTTTGGTATGACTCGTCCTGAGATTGAACTCTGGTCTCTCAGGCCATTGGCTAACACTCTAACCATTAATGTAAATAATCTTATAAGAATTTCTGGCATTACATATTTTCCTGTGGTGGTTCTGCCAGGTGTAGTTGCGAACGTGCTGGTTTGTGACATCGTAGTAAGTCCAAAGTCCCGTCGAGATTTTACGTTCTCTTTCAGATTATTACAAATGGGAAAAGTTTAAACTCCCTTATCCCCACTGTAATGGGTGAAATGTTACCACTACCATGTAATGGATAAAATAACCCATAAGATTGAGATGCCATTAAAACAAAGAAACCAAACCAAATCAAAGAAAATCAAATTAGAATCATTTTTTTATTATTATTTTCCCTTAAAATAACAATATATTAAAAGAGGTCACTTGATCCTCTCTCTCTCTCTCTCTTTCTCTCTCTCTCTCTTGCGTGGATGGGAGGGAGTTGGGTATGCAGACGTTTATATCAGTAAAGTACACAATAATAACGTCGTTTTATAACAGGGACACTTTAAAACTTTCCACGAACCAGTATTTTTCCTCGTTTAATGAATAAATACGCTGTTTCACTTGATAATTCTCTCACTCTACAACCTCTGACCAAAATAATGAAACTAACACCGTGAGACGGTCACTGAGGTGATTTATTTAGCAGTCAATAAACTAATAATATATAAGACAATATGCAAAATATTTTTTTGGTTTATAGAATGTTCAATAAACTAGATAAGATTATTTAATTAAACTGCGCTTTTTTTTCCAAATCATGTTGAGGAATATAACCCAATATTGATGGATTAATCTTCTAGTTTGCTTTCCCCAGCAAATAATTACAGAAGCCAATGTATATAAATCGGTCTACACTTAATAGTCGGCTCTCAACAAGTGTTTTGGTACACTTACCTGAACGTAAGCATGACTCCACTTGGAGAAATGTCAATTAAAACAATGCAAAGTATCATTCGAGAAAGCAACCCACAGAGGAGAATGTTTTATGAAACCAGTTATTAAATTAGAAATGTTTTTGTCCTATCTGTTATTAGTTCATTTACTGCTTAGTAATAAATATAAACATATGATTAAAAATCGTTATTTGTAAATAATTATAAGCTCAATGAACTACTCTCCATACAAATAATTGGCTTTTTGTTTTCAAACCACTCATTTAACCATAGATGGACTCGTAACAGGTCATAGAAAACCCACGGGTAATTACAAGAATGAATTACATAACAGACGTTTAACTAGATGGAATGTATCATAATACTAAAGGTGCTAATCTTTGATGATGAAGTACCCGTTTTAAACGGAGGCAAGTGGTGTATTTTAAGCCAAGAAGATAAACTGATTAGCCAAAATGGAGAGGAATATATAAATTACGTCAGAGTTTCTTTGCTTAGCAGCGCATCAATCTCCGTGAGTTATTAAATTCCATATCCACAACTGCAAAAAAACATCGGTGATACTATCTAAGCCCTAGCTCTGGAATATGGTGGGGTTCATACCTTCCGTAAGGGTATTAGTCCGAAAGTAAACATAATATTGGTGTTCCAATTTGATTACTACAATGTCACAGTCCAGTAACTAAACCACGAATACTCCCTATTACAGGAAATCACTGATGTACCCGGGACACACCCCATGATTCTTCCAAATAATGTTTGAGTCTCAAATATACATATATATATATATATATATATATATGTATATATATATATGTGTGTGTGTGTGTGTGTGTGTGTGTGTTATAATTTGATTGAACCATGGAATAAATTATTCTATGTTATATATATATATATATATGTGTGTGTGTGTGTGTGTGTGTGTGCTGGATAATGATTCCCAACCAGAAAGTTGAGAAATATAAATGGATATTTTTTAAAAATTCGCACAGTGTTTGTTTTACCGCATTTGCAATTCCTCACTTCCCAGAGGAAGACGTTTACCAATTCCATTAAAAACCACTTCCATGGAGCCACGAATTACCCACATATCCTCTCGTTTAACTCCTCAAGTCTTTTACCAAAAAATACTATATATATATATATATATATATATATATATATATATATATATATATATATTAGATTTATATATTTAATTCCTTGGAATTTAGGCTGCGACCCCTGAGCTTCATGGAGTTTTTTATAAAACAACACCTATCCCGCAGTTAACAAAATGAAAGTGATTTAGTGACAACCAACAATGTTATATATATATATATATATATATATATATATATATATATATTCTATGTTATTGTATATATTGTGAAAGCTATTGCAATGAAAAATAATTATTCGGGATCTAATTAGTTTCAAAGTAGAAAACTTGGTCATCAGAGACCTTTATAATATGAATTCACTGCTCTATATTCAGATTTTTGGACGTTGTAAATTTGGTGTCATTCAATTTAACAACAGATAAAAATTTGATATTGAATGGGTAATTAGTATAAAACAATATAACTGATTAGGACAACTGAAGTCACGTTTCTTCCGCAGGGCGTTGAAACAACCCACGTGGAACCATGGTTACAAAATCCAGCACGACCTTTTCAAACCCCACGAGACACGATGTTTACAAAGTCAAATAAATTTCAATATGCAACACTGTGTTCATATTATAAAAGTGTCTGATGATAAAGTTTTCTACTTTGAAATTAATTAAACCCTGAAGAAACATTTTGCATTGCAATAACCTTCGAGATAAAGACAATAAGATAAATTTATATATATATATATATATATACATATATATAAATTTGTGTGTGTGTGTGTGTGTGTGTGTGTATGAAGTGAATGAGGATTGTGAATATCCAAAGAATAAATGCTAAATGCATGGTTACACACTACAAAATATACCTGCCGAGCAATATATATATATATATATATATATATATATATATATATATATATATATATTGGTTAAAAAGAAGAAATTAAAAAATTGTATTCCATAATATATTTGTTTATCTAATCTAAGCTTATCAGAGAGATATCAAATGATAAGCGAAATAAATTTATTACGGAATATAATTTCTAAATGTCTTATCTTTTAATAATATATATATATATATATATATATATATATATATATATATATATATATATATGTGTGTGTGTGTGTGTGAGCGTGTGTGTGTGTGTGTGTGTGTGTGCGTGCGCGCGCGCTTAAGTGAATGAAAAATAATTATTATTTAATACAAAGTTTGATATTCCATTAAACAAAGAAACCAAAGTATTATCATTTAGTTCCTAACTGCGTTCACTACTTTTTAATCTCTCATAATGCAAAGCTCTTTAAATGAATTGAGCACTCTGGTAGCCGATAGGGTATGAAAATGTAAACAAACGGACGCTGCTGCTGTTGCTACCATGATACCTTAAAAATTCCCCTAGCCGACGTGGTACCCTTGTTGGCCCAGCGGTCTGAGACTTGGGTCTAACTTAAAGTTGGATGGGTTTCGATCCCGGCTGCGGGCATCCTACGTGTCTTGCCACACTGAAAAGTTCTCATAGAACGAAACTGTCTGTCCGTGGATGACTACACAGACACACACACACACACACACACACATATATATATATATATATATATATATATATATATATATATGAAGAAAAGTGTTAACATCCTGAAAATATTTGTTGTGCTTATTCTATTTATAAAGAAAATTCATTTGTTTGGCAGTGCGTAAGTGATTTGAGGCACCCAAATACATGATCTTGAATCAAAATCCTGAAATCCACCCATTGTAGACGACTTCGTAATATATATATATATATATATATATATATATATATATATATATATATATATTCTTTCTAATGTGATATCTTAAAATCTACCTTTTTATTCACAGTGTTTTTTACTTGTGTCCTTCATTCTAAAACGATCAATTGTATTGTAACATTCATTTCAAACTCCAGTATATCCATACATAGTCATCCACACCGATCCAAACACCAAACACAAACCTACCCTTTCACACTCTCTTATAAACACATATTCACATATATACACACAAATATATTTGTATATGATTATATATGTGTGAGCCTGTGCGGTTGGGATGCCTGCTTTAGTCTGCCTGTTCTTGTTTGTGGATTTTCATAAGTATCTTTCTATAAACGCTCTTTAAAATTGATGGTTTTGAAAAGAAGAGGTCAGGATGACTATATTTGTAATCAGAAATTGTTATTCCATCAATGTCTATGTAGAGAGTCTCTTTAACAGAAGATCGAAAGGTTGCCTGAGCCGATGGTTGGAGTGGAATTGCTATAAAACCTTCATCTTTGATCACTATCGATTTGATATCATTGGAAAGCAATAACAACTGCCTAATTGATTGGAGAAAATTAATTGTTGGACGTGAGATGTATTTTCCGGCTCGCTTGATCCACGCCAATCAAAATGTCAATAATGTACAGCCAGATTACGTGTATTAAGGGGAGATCGATCAGACACTGATTAATCAGGTGAAAATTCGATAATGTACGAATTGGATGCCGTTAGAATTAAGCTGCATATGTATGTATATTCCTAAATTCAATTAGTGTCTTATTATATATATATATATATATATTAAGATAGAGAGAGAGAGAAAGAGAAAGAGAGAGAGGTTGTTTAACATCAAAGTTGGATTTATTATGAATATTAATCAGTTCATAAAATTGATATTTATCAAATAATATTCCGAATATTCAATTTTATATCAAAACCTTTATCCTCATTTGTATGTTTCTGACAATAATTTACGGTCCAATTATTAGCTTGTCCTTCTTCAGGGAATTTTGAAATTTGAATAGCTTCAGTAAAAGGAAACAAATTCTTTTTAGAGTTTTTGAAGACGTTTTTGGAAATCAGCTCATATTGAAAAATAAAAATGGATGATTATTACAATAAATTTAAATGAGAAAACTACAATGATAAAAAGTTTTATTAACATCGACACATAAGTAGATGTTATCAAAAGGCCAGCAGCCAGAAAAAGACCAGTTGACAACCTTCAACATCTCTTCCAGTTGGCAAGATGACGCATATCTTGTTAAGGTCACCAGTGATGGTCGACAAAGCGTTGAAAGAGGATGGTCGTATGATGATGTCAGTCACCTAAGGCGGAAGATGCAGAAGTGTGTTTTATGAACCATGATATGTGAGAAAGAATTTCATGATCCCGTTTTATAATCTATTTTGGTGACTGGGGCAAATGTAAACAAAGGATGAGAAACAAAGATACGAGAACAGTTTATTCCTAGAAGAACGAAAGGGCCAGCGCCACTTTTCTTCCTGCATACATGGCCTCAGAGACTTATCGGAGAAGATCAGACGACGAGGTCCAAACATTTAAGACATGCTGTGCTTTTGGTAGCTACCTTCCGCATCAGAAAAATCGCCATTACAAAGTTTGTAGTTATTGGTCACTACGCAAAATCCTTCAAGGCACTCATAAACAAGCGTCATAAAATTTTCGAAAAAGGCGTTTGAAAATTCATGAAAACAAGTGAAAAATAATTTTCTTAAAGAATGGAGTTAATTCAGAAAATAAGTGATCATAACAGAGACACAAATCATGATTTTTACACAGAAATGTTAAAGCATTGCAAAGATAGATTTTTGGAGGATCGAGTAGTTATTGTCCATTAAGATATTCAGAATCTAAAAAACGAATTGTAGCCACAAACATGAATTAAAATTTTTAACATTAAAGGGTTTTCGAACTATTTTCTTCCTCTTTATTGTTATTTCCACGACGTTTCGGCCAATATGTCCTCCGGCCTTCTTCAGGTGTGTGTCGAACTCGGGAACCTTCATGGAACTTCAAACTACGTGAAGGTTCCAAAGTTCGACAAACACCTGAAGAAGGCCGGAGGACATATCGACCGAGACGTCATAGAAATAACAATAAAGATGAAGACAATAGTCCAAAAACCCTTAATGATAAAAATCACCAAGCTTCTTATCAAAAATTTAGACAACTAATATAAAATCAAATATACATTTATTTTATATATATATATATATATATATATATATATATACATATCCACACACACACAAACACACACACACACACACACATATATATATATATATATATATAGGCTGGGACCATAAAATTGTCGCCCTAGAAAAGACGACAGGATTCCATTTCCGTTTAATGAAAACCGGTTTTCTTTTTTTTTGTTTCAGACCATCTACGAATTGACCAATTGTGTACAAATCCCAAGAGCGATAGGAGCCTTCTATCATTTCTGAAAGGGACACAATGTTCAACGAGCAAGATAGGAGATTCGCCGCTGTACAACCCATGCTCTCTACCGTTCTAAGTTATGACAACAGGGCTATTGCCAGCACCCTCAAAATGCAGATCTGGATTGCCACGAATAACAGGGATGTGCCCAGGGTGATGAAAACAAAGTTTCCGGCTACGGATATAGTCTCTGGTGTGGTTTCAAGTGAGGGTCACATCATGCCACCTCACATCTTCGAAGTCGACTTGAAAGTCAACACCAAAGTGTATATGGATGTGCTGAAGAGTGTGGTGATACCCTGCTGCAATCAGGTGGCCGGTGGCAGACCCTGGCTGTGGCAGCAGGGCTCTGTGCCGGCCCACAAGTCCAAGGAGACCCAGGCTTGGCTACAGAAGGAGTGCTACGACTTTGTACCCTTTTCTCAATACCCCCTCCTCCCTCGACTGGAACCCCCTGGACTACTTCGTTTGGTCATACATCGAGAACATCACCAACATGACCTCCCACAACACCAAAGCCTGCCTGATCGCTGCCATCCGCCGAGCATTCGCCGAGTATTCGCCGAGTATTCGCCGGCGCTTGTGGAAAAGACATGCTCCCAGTTCCGGATCCGTATCGAGGCGGTGATTGAGGCTGAAGGCGGCTACATTGAATAGACGTCAGCTCAACTACATAACCAAGTTACCTGAATTGATTTTTTCAATAAAAGTTTTAAAATAAAACTGTAGTATTGTTTTCTTTACGACGACGATTTTATCGTTCCACCCTGTATATACTTTAGGTGTAATGCTTTCTTGCCCGAACCCGAAGAGATATTCTCATATATCAATTTGGAAGCAATAAGAATAATCTCATGACATTGCTTGGATTCAGCGTCCAGCCTCGGACCATCATGTAACTCCAGTGGATCCCTATTTGGCACCTAATGCTTGATGCAATACGTTTAATTTTCGAAATGCCGTTTGCCTGTTTTGATTGTTTGAAAGCTAGGTTCGCAAACCATTACTAACTGTATCGAGAGGCGCTCTTCTATAACGGTTATCATCATTAAGACATGGTCGAGACGAACTAATTTCACATGCTGGTCAAGGTAGTGTTTGCTTTTCCCTTCGTATAAATGTCCTTGGAAAATATATGAATTATTTTCTTCTCCTTACAGCTATTATCATAATGTTAGGGCAGTGTGTACTTTCTAGCTTTGGTAAGGCAACCAGTACAGCATAGTTGACATTAGTCAGAATACTGAGACAAGTCCTGGAAACATGCTGTTACTCAGACTCCAGAGGAAAACCATCAAATCGCGCAGGTGTGAAAAACTATCGAAAATAAAAAATTCACTGTGACTTTGAAATGCAAACAGATTACTCAATCTCGACAAAAAGACCCGACCTAGTGTTGGTTAATAATTTAAAAAGTATAAGACATCTTGTCGATTTTAGTGTTCAAACGGACAACAGAATGAAAATTTTAAAAAGCCAAAGTAAAAACAAATACTTGGATCTTGCCTGAGAGCTGAATAAGCTATGGAACATGAAAGTAACTGTGTTACTAATATGATTTAATGAACGAAGAATAGTCCATAAAGGTTTAAGAAAAAAAAAAGCTTGGATGAATTAGAAATGAGAAAGACTCAACACAATACAGACTACAGAATTATTGACAACAATTAGAATACTGGGAAGGGTCCTGGAGAACTGAGAAGTTTTAGCGTCTATTATACTTCAATGAAATACTTTCAGCAGACCTTGGTGAGATAAAACTCTCTCGAAATAAAATGACACAAACATATATATATATATATATATATATTTCAATTGAATTGCCATGAACAGAAAATCGAGGAAACATCCACAAGGGAAAAAAGGGAACACTAAACTGCAGGTTCGAACTTATTATGTCTCATCAACAGTGCATACAATAATCTCCACCACTAGAGATCGAACTAGAAACCCCAGAATGTAGAAACCGAATTTCTACCAATGGTCACCAATTCATGCCACACATAAGCCATGCCAAATCAACTAGTCATGGTAATATATATATATATATATATATATATATATATATATATATATATATATATATATAGAGAGAGAGAGAGAGAGAGAGAGAGAGAGAGAGATTTTAAATATTTTACTAGATGAAGGGCATGTCATCGTCGGGTAAGAAGTCATGATGAGGATCACGCCCGAGTATTTTGTGAACACACACACACATACATATATATATATATATATATATATATATATATATATATGATAAAATATTTAACATCTATTAAAACATAATTAGTAAGATTTGAGGTGTGCCATAAACGTCAAAATGCCTTATAGCTTGCGTAGGTTTTTGAGTTAAATGCCGTAATTAATGCTATGTGAACTTTTACCTAAAATAGACGGATTGCTGCGCAAGTCGATGCAAATAAATGTTCATTTTCTTTTAATTCCAGTCAATTGCTTATTTAGGCCACCCCAGTCGGTTCGTTTGTTCGTTCATTGATTTAGAAATGATTCTAAACATGGGGCTGGCCTTGCGTCATACATGACCAACGTGTCAGACGCACAATATGGCGTTAATAACAAGCCAGAAAGAGTCAATAGTACACGACCTTGCATTTTTAACCCCATATAATTATTCCCCAATGTCACTGAATTTCGCATATTTTGCCCATTTAACGACTACTCACAACACAACAGTCTCACCCCAAACCCTCCAATGCTTGGCTTAATTGTTGATATTCTTCAATCTGAATAAACAGGGCTATCTCAAAATGCAATGAAGAAAGAAAGAAAGAAAGAAAGAAAGAAAAGGAAATTGGTAACAAATAAACAAATGTTTTGATTAATTAATTAATAAAGAAAGAAAGACAGAAAGAAAGAAAGACAGAAGAAAGAAAGAAAGAAAGAAAGATCTGAATGAAAACAGAAAAAGAAGTAAAAGAAAAGTACTAGAAAATAAATAAATGAATGAAGAAAGAAAGAAAGAAAGAAAGAAAGATAGAAGATCTGAATGTAAAAAAGAAAGAAAGAAAGAAAGAAAGAAAGAGTGGGAAAGGAAAATTAAAGTTATATAAGAGAAAAAATTAGTAATCTTGTGGCTGTAAGAGATAAAATGAAATAACAATTTACCATCCAATCCGTTATAAAAAGTAATTTAGACAAGGTTAATTTTCAAGTTAAGTATAGATGGTTTCATAAGGTGACCAAAAAAAAAAAAAAAAAAAAAAAAAAAAAAGACAAAAAACAAAATAGAACACATATAATTTTGACTGAAATTCATAAATCTTGTTCAAGCCATTTCTTTTTTTTTTTCAGAATATGAAGTAGATTCTGTGCATGAAATATTGGGACCATATTTTTCACCAACATGTCCTGATCTACCACGGAAAAGGATTAGAATTATTTTACTTTATTTTTGTAGAAGTTTTATTTAAGAAAATAAGTATCTACACGTCTGCCCATTCGGATGAGATTATAGTATGCACCAACTGAATCTCTGCAGAGGTGTAAGATCCCCAGCGTGTGTCCCGAATATGTCACTAAACAATCTGATGGAGAGGCTCCAGTCCAAGTGCTTTGAAAATGTAGAGTAACCATTCCTTACTATTTCTCCCAGGTCTACTCTGGCCCAGATCGGTAACCCCAGATAGAGTCCTCTCTATGGGTCTAATAAAACGGTTTTAGATTTTAACTGTGTGCAACCTAACGATATACATTAAACTGAAGTGTTATAAACAGAACAGTTCGATCTCTTAACTATGTGTAAACAAATGACTCATATTTAATTGAATTTCTAGTTATACACGTTTTAGATGTTTAAAAATTCCAGGTTGCTGATTGACATCAGCAAATGATTCTTTGACAAAAACCTGCTTCTTCGTATATACTATGCATTCTGCTAATTTCATGTGGTTTTCATTTTATACTCATTAAAAGTTTGACGAGAGACATCTTCTTCAAGCTTGGAACAAACACTCTGTTTTATTGGAAACTATTTTGAAATGCCACAAAATATATGTTTTTCATATATTAAAATAATGTCTGCTATAAATGAATTCCAGAAAATTCAAAGTTTACATGAATGTAAATAAATTATGAAAAACGAAATGTCACATTTGGCAAAAGAATTCCTCCATTTACAGAATAATACTCGTAAACACACACACACACACACACACACACACACACACACACACACACACACACACACACACATATATATTTATATATATATATATATACACACACACACACACACACTTAAACACACGCGGGAATCCTTTTGCAAAATTCTACTTTTTAATATATATATATATATATATATATATATATATATATATATATATATATATATGCGTGTGTGTTTGCCCACGCACTTGTTTTTATGTATATGCGTGTGTGTGTGTGTGTGTGTGTGTGTGTGTGTGTGTGTGTGTGTGTGTGTGTGCTGTCAGTACGTTGTAGAATAAGATCTTATTAAATTTCAGCAAATATCCATTAGTTCTTCCGGATTAGTTGATGCCATTTATTTCTCGATTTTAATCGAACTTATAGGAACTGCCAGAGTAATATCAGGAAATATGTTCATCAATACTAAGAAGGAATTGATTTATTCTGAAAGTTAGACCAGCCTTTAAAAATATTTTTGAACAATAATTTACTTTGCTATTACACCTCGAAATGCAAAAAGAATAATGAAATCATATATCATTCGAAACAATAATTGATTCTTAAGGAATTTCCTCGGTATCAACAATCTGTGAATAAACAAATAGCATCTGCCTTACTCCCCGTTTGTTATAATCTAGGCAATGACCCGTAGAAAATATACAATTAAAAAGATATATAACTTCTATCATGTATAATTATCCAAATCTATAATAAAAACAACAGCTATTCGCTCTTTATTTTCAAATATGACCACAACTTGCTTAGTGGTCCACATATTGTATAGCATGATGAAGGATGAAAGACAACACATCTTCATAAAAAATTGTTTCTTTATTTTTCTTGAAATAAAAGCTTCTCTGGAGAGTGAGAGACAGATAGACGGAGACAAAGACAGGCTGTTATCTTGACCCATGACTTCTGCTTTTGACCATAGAACGCTGTGATCTTCCAGACCTCACTTACCACTTCTTTTACTTCTAGGCCGGGGGTACTAAGCCGGAAGCTCTGTGGGATGCCGCCCCAGCGGGAGCTCTCTGTGATTGCGAGCTGGGTCTGACTTAAAACTCACACTGCCTCCAACTGACACAGGCATCTGCATATATCATTTCATAACGCCTATGACTTTCGATTAACCAATTGACTGCTTCCACTTATTTACAAAGGAGCGTTTCTCATTGACGGCTCGTCCAATGGTCAGTATTCAACACTCGGGGATTAGTGATTTACATGCTGGACTAAAACATCGTTATAAGTTAGAGGGAACCCCAGTTGATCGATAACGCAGACTCTCAGACTTTTTGGGACAGGCATGAACCCCCTTATCACCTCCGCTGTGGGTTCAATAGTACTGCAACTGACTTCTTCAAAGATTGATTTGGCTTTAAATAACTCACGAAGGTTGATATGCCATTAAAGAGAGACTATACACCTATCAAAACAACCCATGTGTTAAGTAAGTAATGCTAATAGTAGTAATTTTAGTAGGCCTTTTGCTTAGAAATGACCATTCATAAATTGCACAAATATGAATGGGGCACCCAATGAAACTCGAACTCACTCATGTTTGTTTTCTAGCCTTCCTTGGAAACAATTACACCACAAGAGGCCTCCGAGCAATTCTAGTAGTAGGTAAACACCTTTTAAATGAGGAATCGTGAAGATTCAAAGGGGAACAAATGAAAAAAGATATTTTTAAAAAGGAAAAATCAAATTATGGACCAAACTGAGAAGAATTTTTGCATCAAAAATCACCCCTAAATATACTTGTGGGGATAACGATAGAAAGCTCTGTTCTAAAAGAATACTAAATGAAAGAAAAATATAATCCAAGCCAATAAAATATATATATACAGAACGGACGGATAAATTCATACAAGAAGAACAAGATTCTGCAGATGGAAATGAATTGAAAGAAAGAAAAAAAAACAATAAAAACTCTACGTTGTTAAAACAATCAATGGTGAAGAATAATTAATAAATATCGACTTGTTGCATTGAAGAGATCTTAAAGAGACGCGGATGGGAGTTATCAATGAAAAGGGAGAAATCATTAAACAATTCAAATGAATAACACTGTTCAATTTAGTCTGCTCGCACTCAGCACGCACCTAATCCTGAGCAACAAGCTACTTTCAACTCTGTGTGCATTGCCCTCTACCAACCAAACACATCTCAGGTGCCACAAGTTCAGCCTCTGACCGTAACTAATATTCACAGCCTGCTCTTTCCTGGCCTATTCCATTAATTAACATCTGCATTCCGGCCTCTAACGATAGTTTGTCGATCGGCGAGCAAAAGTATCGGTCAGGAAAGTCGTTGTCAGCCGCACTAATGACAGCAGTGAGGGGGTTATGCCTTGCAGAATTTGTATTTTATTATCAAAGTTTATTATTATTATTATTATTATTATTATTATTATTATTATTATTATTATTATTATTATTCGCGCGTAAATCGTTTATAACCTCGAATTATCGGAGTGAATAATGGAATGGGAAAAGTTTATTCTTTTACCCGCCTTCTTTAATTTCCTTGTTCAAGACAAATTCGAACGTCCTAGTAATTGTTTTCTGTTTCTATTCTTTCTTTACGATTCTTCTCTTTTATTCTGCATTTTATGATTCCTTTTTATATTGTATTTCTCTTTTCTCTTTCTTGAGTATCTTTAATTTCTTGGCGATGTCATTTGCTTTTATTTCTACATTTTTGACCTTTACATTTCCTTTAATATTTAACTATATTTTTATCATGAAGAATAATCGGACTAATGTTTTCATATTTATTGTTATACTCACAACGCTTCGACCGATATACTTTTTGGTCTTCTTCAAAGGTTTTATGTGGAAACCTGGAGGCTGCACAGAATATCACAACTGAACACCTTCATTTAATCTTCGGTTACATTGTTCTAATTCTAGTGGCCATGACCGGGTACAAGTGTTAAGGTTTAGTAAGTCATCATCATCATGTCGCACTGCTAACACGGATCTCCCTGACCCTCACTCGCCACCCGTCTCTATCGTCCATCGATCCCGGGAGGTCTTCTTGGCTACATTCTGTATCGGCACAGAGATGTCGTATATCGGTTCTAGCTGGTCGTCCAACCTTTTCTCGTTCATGTACTGGGTTCCAAAAGGGTGCTTCACTTATGAGTTCGTCCTTACTTTCCCAGCAGTTTCACGCATGTCCGGTTCGTGTAATTTGGATACGTTCATTGATCGGCGGTAGATGGCCGTAAAGCTGTTGTTTTGTAGGCTGTTGCCTCCAGGACCTGATCAATATGTCTGGCAGCATTCTTGTCTAATAACCATCAAGCATTTCTCCATACATCTTGTTAGCGTCAATGTGGTGCTTCCATAGAGCAGTACCAAGCACTGCTAGGAAAAATCTGCGTTTTATTCTATCGGACAGGTCTGACTTCTCTATAACCGATATCCTCTCGCTAGCTCTCCATGCCTTTGCTAGTAGCGTGTTGATGACATTCTCGGTTGATGAGACGCTGCTTCCGAAGTAGGTTAACTTATCCACTCGTTACAGAGAGCTATCCATTAGTGTGGAGATGTCGCCTCTTTGATTAAGTGAGCAAAGTTGGCGAGCGTAGTCGAGGGCGACCAGAAGGCTCCCTTTTCAATAGCTACTACACCGAGGTGTAGGAGAGGGTCCTATTCCTTTCTCAGGATTGCTCCCCTTTACCCTTGATACGTACCTTATATTGCTGAGTGTTAAGCAAGGAGGTATGAAGTACCATGGTTAAAGTCATTTCTATGACGCGACCTGAGACTGAACCTACAACTTCCTGAATATTTCCCTCAGAAGGACTTTCCAACCAAATCATCTACTGACAAGTTAACTTAATGTTACTTTCACAAAGGGCGTTCCGAAATGCACGTCTACAGTATATTCATTTACAAGGATTGTGTACAAAATGGAATCGTTGACCCTAGTGCAAATCCTGAAAAGGGTCGCCTGAGTTCACTTAGTTCATTAATAGGCAGCAAGTCGTTATTTAAACATGTTCGGTTGATTACAACGGATAGTTTTTCCCCAAATCTATCTATCTATCTATCTATCATTATATATATATACGTGTGTGAAAAATATCCAAGTTAGATAAGTTGTGAATGATTTTATTTGTGAATATATCAGAGAATTCTGATAAATCTCCAGAAGCGCTCATTGTATAGTATTTGATATATGCATTTCCTATAGAGTAAATGTAGGGTCCTAAATCCACAAATTAAGTGGAGATTTATTTTGAAAAAAGTCTACCCTGGAAAAAATATCATCGTTAGATACAAGTTTACTTACGAAATATTAAATAAACGTATTGAAGTTTATATATAAATGCCGCCATAAAAATAGAGTTAAACTCATTCGAAAAAGGTTGATAGAAAAATCGATAGTGATAAAAATACTAGCATGGAATTAATATGTCATTATGACTATTATTATTATTATTATTAATGGCAATGCATAAGGCATTGCATCACAGAGACGACGTTGACAGACTATATGTATCTAGAAAAGAGGGAGAAAGAGGACTTGCCAGCATTGAAGACAGCGTTGACACATCCATACATCGACTCAAAAACTATATACAAAAACACGAAGGAGGACTCATTACAGCCACCAGAGACGAAACTGAGAACAATATGAACAACAGAATGACAATATCAAGGAAAAAAAAATGGAAAGGAAAACAACTTTAAACGACTAAAAAACAATATCACACACGACAAAACTTGGACATGGCTAAGAAAAGGAAACTTTAAGAGAGAAACAGAATCTCTCCTAATAGCAGCACAGGACAACGCTATGAGAACGAATCATATCAAAGTGAGAATAGATAAGACCCAACAAAATAGCAAATGCAGGTTATGTGGTGACAGAGATGAAACCATCAATCATATAATAAGCAAATGCAGCAAATTAGCACAGCGAGAGTATAAGGCGAGACACGACTGGGTCGGTAAGGTGATTCACAGGGAAATGTGTAAGAAATTTAAATTCGACCATACTAACAAATGGTATATGCACAACCCAGCACCTGTCCTAGAAAATGACTTGCATAAACTCCTATGGGACTTTAATATACAAACGGATCATCTAATCCCGGCCAGGAGACCAGACTTAATAATAATCAACAAAAAGAAAGAGAACTTGCAAAATAGTCGACTTTGCTGTCCCAGCTGACCACAGAATAAAACTGAAAGAATGTGAAAAGAAGGATAAGTACCTCAATCTTGCTAGGGAATTAAAAAACTGTGGAACATGCAGGTAACAATTATACCAATTGTAATTGATGCGTTTGGAACAGTAACTAAGGGATTACTAAAGGGACTAGATGACTTGGAGATTGGCGGATGAGAGAAGGCTATCTAAACGACAGCATTGTTGAGAACTGCCAGAATACTAAGAAGAGTCCTGGAGACTTGAGGAGACTTGCTGTCACTCAGACTTCAGTGGAAAACCATCGGCTATCGCTGATGTGAAAAGCTCTAATGAGTGAATAATGATAATAATAATATCAAAGCAAACATAGATAAGACGCAACAAAATAGCAAATGTAGATTATGTGGTGATAGAGAGAAAACGATCAATCACATTATGATAGAATGCAGCTAATTAGCACAGAGGAGTATAAGACAAGACACGACTGAGCGGTCCAGATGATTCCCTGGGAGTTATGCAAGAAATTTAAATTTGACCATACGAACAAATGGTACCTGCAAAACCAGGCATCTGTCCAGGAGAATGATATACATAACACCTATGAGATTTTAACAAACAAACGAATCACCTAAACTCAGATAGAAGGACAGACATTATAATAATCAACAACAACAACCATAAAAAGAGAACTCGCAAAGTTGAGGATTTTGATGTCCCGGCTGTACAGAGAATAAAACTAAAAGAAAGTTAAAAGAAGGATAAGTACCTCGAGCTTGCTAGGGAATTAAAAAAAAAAAACTGTAGAACATCAAAGTGACCATTATATCAACCGTGATTGGTGATTTTAATACAGTCAACAAAGGATTATTAAAGGGAGTGGGGGACTTAGAAATAAGAGGACGAGTAGAGACTATCCAAACTACAACATTATTGAGAATGGCCAGAATAGTGAGAAGACTCTTGGAGACTTGAACAGATTTCCTGTCACTCAAACTCCAGTGAAATAGGTAAAAAAAAAAACTCCAGTGAAATAGGTAAAAAAAAACTCTCAAGAAGTAAATTATAATAATAATTACAATAACAAATTAACTATGATTGCACTATTTCCTTTTAATTATTGATTATAAAAGTATTAATAATTAATAATTTTGATAATATCAATGATACTAACGGTAATTATCATGGCGGTGTTCAGAATAAAAATATAAAAATATTTAGAAGTTTAATAAAGACTAAATTTTAACTTTAAATGGAAAGCAAATGAAAGCTATATTTTTTTTTAATTAAAAAAAAAAGTTTAGTTATGTGATTTATCAACATGATTCCATAACAAAGAAATAAATAGATTTATTTTTCTTAAAATAAAATAGGTTAATTCATTGACAAGTTTTTATTTGCTGATCGTTTTGTGATTTGTGTAAACATTTTACATACAGACAGTGATATTACATCCGTTTTTGACACTAACTTGAAGCCTATGTCTTCTTGCTTCTTTTTTTAACGTGTAAGAATCCATTAAAGAAATATAAGTTTTTTCTCTCCATTGATTGGTATTAGAAAGGTTGATATGCCATAAAACAACAATTATTCATCATTATCATCATGTCCCACCATCAGCATAGATATCCCTAACCATATTCCACCACCCTTCTCTATCGTCCATCGCACCCAGGAGGTCTTCAAGACTACATACTGTATCGGCACAGAGCTGTTGTAAACCATCCCAATGGATTGATGTTAGTATTCCCTTTTTGTTTGGGCAGTTTCTTATGTCACTCTAGTTTGAACGATGCCAAGTCAATCTTTTAGATCGAGTAGTTGTAGATTTTCCTTTTAGACTTTTTAGCATTTGCTGCATTGAACACTTACATGAGGAACTAATTTTCATTAAGTGTATAAAAAAAACCCAAATTTACAGCCTTCCATATCATAATAAAAGTGTAACGAAAATACCTTCCACATTTTAAACTGTGAACTGTGTGGTGTACATGAATTTAGTCGACTCCCTATAGTAGGTCCATTTAGCTAAAGTCTTATTTTGTTTTTTTAACAATTTTTTTTTCTGAAACAATCCTTTATGATCATAGACTGACTGCCGCTCACAGTAGACTTTCTTTTTTAACCTTTTTATACGGAGAGCTTTTTGCACTTATTTCATATTACATTGGAATGGTGCTGTTCCGGATTGCTATAGGTTAAAAATTTCAGAACCATGGATTCATCGTATAAAAGAAAAGGTCGTTTACGTGGTGCTTCAATAAGTTTCCAGCCTTTTTTTCGTAAAGGGATTTAAAATTATCGTACACTCTTGAAAATTCTGTATGTTATAGATATATATATTATGAGATGACTGTCTAAATTTTATGATTTCAGGTTTAAATAAACAGCTAGAGCAGTAATTGGAATCCACCCTACTAAAGTCTGATCGTCACAGCTGATGAATTTCAAAAATGCCTTCTGGACGTGAGGACACTTTAGAAGAACGATATGCAATAAAATTCTGTTTTAAACTTGGAAAAAATCCAACAGAAACTTATAAAATGCTTCAGACTGATTTTGAACCATCTTGCATGAATCAAGCCTCTATTTTTGAGTAGCATAAAATGTTAATAGTATTACTATATTGAGGTTTTAAGGGAGTTCAGGAAGATATTCCGTCGGAAGCGGCCAGCACTCTTCAAATTGGGTCAGTGGCATTTCCACCAGGACGATGCACCAGTCCACAACTCCATCCTTGTCACAGGCTATTTGACCAAGATCGGCATCATGACAGTTCCTCACCCTAACTATAGTCCAGACCTTGCTCGCTGTGACTTTTGCTTATTCCCTAAGCTCAGAGGCTGTCGTTATGAGACAATTGAGGAGATGAAAGAGGCATTGACGAAGGTCATTGACACGCTCACACAAGAGGACTTCCATGGGGTCTTCTAGTGGTTATTGGAGCGGTACAACAAGTGCATTTCAGCCGGAGGAGATTACTTCGCAGGGGAATTGTGCTTCATTTGTGTACTATCAATAAAAGTGCCCATACGAAAAAAGTCTGGAAACTTATTTAATGATCCTCATATTTCATCAGGGAAATATTTTCTATATCTATTACCTGGTCTTATTTGTAGTTTTCTCCACCTCTAAATTCAAAGCTCATCCAAGCTATTATTGTAACTAATTTTATGTGAATGAAATTATGTAATACAACAGCTTGATGGAGCTTCAGTTGCCACTATGTCTCGGTTCACTTGCATCTCGTAGATAATAGTTTAAAATGTGTGAGCTATTTCTATTGTACTTTCTCTAATGCAAAAAGAAAGGCATGCAAAATATAAGAAGACGAAAATGATAATATCACAAAGGAGAAAATAGAAATAAAGTATATGACTAATGCACACAATGACTAAAAAGCTTTATAAAAATATAAGCAGTTTGAACATAAATAAAAATAAAGATGAGCTATTTCTGCTGTATACTTTATTATACAAAAAGAAAGGCATACAAAATAAAAGAAGCCGTGGATGACAATATCACAAAAAAAAAAAGATAGAACGTATATCACTAACGCACATAATAACCAAAAGCGTTGTAAATATACTAACAGTCTGAACAATGAATATATATATATATATATATATATATATATATATATAAAATTGTAAATGTTTGTTATTAACCGATAATCTCCAGTTTTATTCCACTAATTGGTTTAAAATATTCAGAGAGTATTTTATTCGAATTCAGGAATGCTTTTATATCCTTATTATCCAAAAATATTACAATAATTAAAAAAAAATATTTTTACGAATTCGTTTTTCTCCTAAAAAATCCGAACGCAAATAATGATGGAAAATATTACTTCCATTTTCCAAGAATTTGTAGGGAACGAATAAATAAATAAATAAATAAATAAACTTAAAATTTGAAAAAATAAATAGATAAATAAATAAAAAGAAAACTCTTAGATTTGCAGAAAACTCCCAGAGGTCCATTATGGGAATGCGTAAAAAAAAAAAGGCTTTCCTTTTGACAAACGGGGCAAAGTAATCTTTCTCTTTCAGGCAGTGTACGTCGAACCAACAACACCATTTTGTTGTCTGGTGTTTTAGGCACCACGCATACGCCTTTGGTAGCAGTCCTCTCTCTATCGGTCAGCATTATGCTGAAATATACAAGACCCACGAATGAACTGTAAACTAACTCTTACCGGACTTTGACAAAACTTCCAAAAGAAAGCTAACCCTTATGTAAGCACGAAATACCAAATGCAGACACATACATACATGAAACGAATTAATGTATTTTTGACACCTTAAACTGTGGGATTCAACCATTTCAATGTATTGTGGAAAAACCCTCATCCCCGGAATGGTTGTTGAACCCAGTAAATAAAGGAAAGTATAAAGAAACATCTTCGTCTCTTATCTATTTCTATCTTTTCTTTTTGTATATTTCTATAGGTACTTTATTTGGGCAAGGCATTGCGCCAGCCAGTCAACGTGGGGTAAAATAATATGACCAAAATTTGGAGTCAGATATCTAATGGCAACACAGGCTTGCCCTTAACCCCTGATTTCTCAGCCAATCAAACCTCACAAATTTTACACGTGATATTTTTCTGCTTTTTTGGTTGACTTAAACAGAGATACTAAACTTTAAACCATATTTCGTTGGTTCAGTAGTAAGTATTTTTTTATTCTAACGAATTGTTTACAAAATATCTTTTTATATTTTTTCAACATTAACGAAAGACATCCATATTTCGTTGGTTCAGTAGTAACAAATTGTTTACTAAATATTCTATTTTCTTTTTTCATTACGACATTTTTCTCTTACTTCTTTAATTTATTATTATCGATAAGTCACTAAACTCTAAACCATATTTTGTCAGTTCAGTAGTAACGAATTGTTTACTAAATATTTTCTTTTCTTTTTCTTTTGTTGTTTAAATTCGACGAAAGACATTCCTTAACAAAGGTTTCTTTCGTTAATAAACTTTAGGCCATATTTCGTTGGCATAGTAGTAAGTAAATTTCTTAAAACTTATTCTTAAATTTTTTCTTCACTATTGATATCCCATTTATTTTGCTGTTTAATAAATGTTTTATGATGTGCCAATTATCAAGTTGCGAAAAATTAACCAGCCCAAGCTTTGTGATGGCACACGTCTTTTAGTAAAAAAATTCATGACCAACATCATAAAAGCAAAAATTTTGACAGGGCCTTTGAAAGGTGAAGATGTCCTCAACCGTGATTTCCTATGATTCCAACAGATATTTCATTTCCATTTAAGAGATTGCAATTTCCAATTCGATTGGCATTTGCAATCACGATCAACAAAGCACAGGGACAATCTTTAGAATTGTGTGGCTTATATTTACACACTGATTGCTTCTCACATGGGCAATTATATGTTGCCTGTTCTAGAGTCAGCAATCCAAACAATCTCTTGTCTACACGGAAAGTGGAACTATCAAGAATATTGTATATCCACAAGTATTGGAAAATTAAACATATTAGAAACATGCATTTTCTTTTTTTTTTCCATTTAAACAAACTGAGCCACAGCAACGCGTGGCCTGGTACAGCTAGTAATATATATATATATATATATATATATATATATATATAAATACAATGCCAGACCAAAGAATTATATAACAAACCAGAAATAATTTAAAAACAAAGGTACGCCAATCTGAAGGACGATATTGACCTAAAACCCCACCCACTTAAAAAAAAAGAATAATTAAAACCAATAGCAAGTTTAATGCTAATTTATACCTGAGGAACATTTAATATCAAAAAAATATTTCTGTCCGCAGATAGGAAATTGATATGTGATGTCCGCCTCTGACCACCAACAACCCTGGTGTCCTGTTGTTTGACTAACAAAAAAAAGTAAAACACGGGAACTCTCATTCTTGTTGGAGAGACGAGAAATTTTGATTTTTTAAAAGAGTCATTCAGTTAGTCTCCGAGAGAGCAACAAGTAACAATCTAAATTGTTGGCCAAGCGAAACTACATTTTGTCGGAGGAAATACATCCTTTGTCGACTTAAAAAAATTCCACTTCACTTTTTTTTTGAGACTGGTCTAGAATTTTTTTTTTTTTTGACCACGTATCTGAATTTTTCTTCCTTGATATGAACTCGTTGTTATCTCTAAATTTATCTGTCTCATCGTCTCCAAAAGCTTTCTTCAAGACGCCTGCAACACTATAGAGTCCGCTGATTATTTGGATTACTATCATAATCTTACGGCTATGTCGCTATAATAAATCGCTTATCTTCACATATTTAATACTCAATAAATGTAGGACATTGGAAAATATTGACCGGAGTTGAGGGCGACCAGAAGGCTCACTTTTCAATGGCTACTACACCGAAGTGTAGAGAAGGGTGCTACACCTTTCCCTGGAATTTCCACTGTACCCTTGATACGTACCTTTAATGCTGAGTTTTAAGCAAGGAGGTATCAAGTATCACTTTTAAAGTATTTAGTATGACGCAATCTTGGATTGAACACAGGTCTCCCAGACCATTGGCGAACACTCTACCAACTAGACCAATGAGCTCAATCAATAAAAAATATAACAAATCAAATTATATAGTTAGGATTAAATTTTAACTACAATAGAATATAATATGGTAAATTACTAAAAATATTATTTAAGGTTTATCTCTTCTTTCTATTATATGTAGACTAGGAGTCAGCGAAATGAATTGATTATTTCTAATGAAGGTAGCCTTCTAGTGACAAATGCCAATTTTATTTTCAGTACAGACTGCTATTTCTAATCTATCTATCTATATCTATATATATATATATGTGTGTGTGTGTGTGTGTGTGTGTGTGAAAGAGATATAGAGAGAGATAGAGAGTAATAGATTGAGAGAGAAAGAGAGAGAGAGGGGGGAGAGAAGGAGCGTGAGAACAACACAGACATGGAAACAAAGAAAGAGAAAAGAAAAGCAATACGAAAAGTCAAATTTAACTTTTTAGATTGGAATACTTGGACTATTTATCAATTGAATCAAATGACTTTTAGAGACAAATAAAAAAAGGGGTAATTCAAAAATATCGCAAACGAACGTTGGAAATATAGTTATGACAGTACATAATCATTTCCAAATGAATCATAAACCATCATTTTCATAATGACTATTTGTAGAACGGTGCACAGGGTATATAAAAATTCATTGCTATTCACCAGAATATACACAAACGTGGTGCCTTCAATAAGTTGCCAGACCTTTTTTTGTAGAGGTATTAAAAGCGTCACAGACTCTTGAAAATTCAGTATGTTATGGCTATACATCTTATGAGATGACTGACTAGTTTTTTTATGATTTCCGGTTCAAATGAACAGCTACAGCAGGAATTGGAATACACCCTATTAAAGCCTGATTGTCACAGCTGGTGAATTTCAAAAATGCAATCTGGACGTGAGGAAGAACGATATGCAATAAAATTGTGTTTTAAACTTAGAAAAAAGCCACAGAAACGTATGGAATGCTTCAGACAACTTTTCGACCATCTTGCATCAATCGAGCATCAGTTTTTGAGTGGCATAAGAGGTTCAAAGAAGACAGGGAGTCTTTCAGGGATGATGAGAGGTGTGGGAGGATTAAGGAAGTCAGAACACTAGAGTTGATTGGCCAAAGGATTAGGGTTAGGGTTAGCGTTATTATGTTGAGGTTTTAAGGGAGTTCAGGTAGAGATTCCGTTGGAAGCGGCCAGTATTCTTCAAATCGGGTCGGTGGCATTTCCTCCTGGACAATGCATAAGTTCACAATTCCATCCTTGTTACAAACTATTTGGCCAAGATGGGTATCAAGACAGTTGCTCACCCTCCCTGTACTCCAGACCTTGCTCATTGTGGCTTTTGGTTATTCCCTAAGCTCAAAGGCTGTCTTTATGAGACAATTGAGGAGATGAAAGAGACTGCGACGAAGGTCATTGACATACTCACACAAGAAGACTTCCCTGGGGACTTCATGAAGTTTTCGGAACGGTGAAATAAGTGCATTGCAGCTGGAGGTGATTACTTCGAAGAGGAGTGGAGTTTCATGTGTGTACCATCAAAAAAGTGTCCATACGAAAAAAAGTCTCTTCACTTATTTAATGAACCTCGTATATACTCTTGTGTGTGTGAGAGAGAGTATTTACCAACCGAACTGACAATGAGTAAGTGACACTGGGTCAATTTTTCAGCAGAATTCAGCAAATGGGATATCAGACTTTTCCTTCTCAGAGACCATTGTCATATCATGTTTATATACTCAAGTCTTCCCTACTATTTAATTATAACTGGAGACAGAATAACTTGATTCATACCTGTTCGTATAGTATCCGTTCTCTTCAAATTCAATAGAATGATTGAGGATTCGAACTCAGTTCGCCGGAACCATTTCCTACGACAATAACCATTGCACTTAGAGCGTACATATAATACACACACTCACACAAGCATATATATATATATATATATATATATCATTGTTTGCGTCTGTATTATTTTAAATTTTAGCTTTTGGCATACTTGTGTATACATCCGTGCCTGTTTTGCGATGAATCGTTTCCGGACATTTTCTACATTAATAATATGATAATTGTATATGTGACAGTCTTTAAAAATAAGTGAATCAATATTTTTGGTCCCCACGGCAAGGCTTTTGTTGTAAAAATATGTGTTATGAAGTTGTTGAAAATCATGTAAAATATAGTTTATAAAAGGAAGAAAAATTCAAATCTCACACGACGAGACGCTCATATGTTTCTTAAAAGTCACGATTTATTCACTATAAGAAAGCGAAATGAATGTATTTAGCAACCCCCACCACACAAGTAGAATGAGACACATGGTTAATTTTTAATCAGGGTTCAACTGATTTGAAGTCAGAGTTTCCCTTGCAGTCTGCCCTACTAGCCATCGTTTGCTGTTCGTGTTGTATGGTAATGAAGTGATGTATAGAGTCCATAATATTTTTCTTAATAAAGATATAACCTTCTTCTTTATTACACAAAAGGTTCGGAATGCGACTGGAATGAAAGACAGACTGATAAAGAGACGAAGACTAACGAACGCCCGCTATCATTTACATTTTGTGGAGACATATTCAGGGTCGAACTTTTTCTGCTCCTCAGCCGGTGCTGCTTGGCCCACAGAGCCGGGCCCAAAGCAGCTTCTGTTTCGGGTGCCCGTTTCTCCTGACTAACGGTTCTCTTGTGTGAGTTGAAAATGTGTTCTTATATAATATACATAACGCCCAAGCGTTTTCCTTCGGTCACTGAATTATTTTCGCTGTGCTTTTGTTTATACCGGTGCACATCCTGCTGACGAGATCTCTTAGTAAGAGGGTTGTCGAAGATCAATATATAACATTGGGATAATTTATTGGATTCAAACATTTTACAAGTGAATTAGTGATATGTGAAATGCAGACAGCCTTGTCCAGGATTTGAACTCGGTCCCCCATATCCACTTTCTACAATGATGACCATTACAGCATAAAATAAAACTAGAGGAATTAGTGTCAATTGATATTTTATCAATTAGTACACATGTCAGCAAAGAAAAAGGGGAAACGACTTTAATGAAACTCTTTGCAGAGGGTTAAGTCCTTCTGAACAAGATTCCTGGATTTGACATTAAACAATCTGATAGTGAGGCTCCAGTAATGCCATCGCTCTCCGGTCCTGTTTGGTCTGGTGCGGTAGCACCTGATAGGGTCCTATCTATGTCAAACAGAACTGTTTAACATTTAAACTGAATGCTAACAAATTCCATGCTAAATTGATTTGTTACAAATAGAACAATTTAATCATTTAACGGTGTGTAGATAAATGACTGGACTGGTGTTTGGTTGTCTAAATTTCTGAGACGAAGCCTGCTGATTTTTATCATTAAGGTTTTTCGGACTATTGTCTTCATCTTTATTGTTATGTCTACAACGTTTCGGCCGATATGTCCTCCGATATGTTTTTCGAACTCGGGAACCTTCACGGAACTTTTTATTGAAAGCACGGTGGTCGCCAGTTCTGATTCTGTTAGCCACTGTTGCTCGCCTGTAGTGAGGATTAAACCTACAACCTTCAGATGATTGTCTCCTTAGAAGCTTAGGAAACCATCGCCTATAACCGTTACGCCATGTGTCCTGCTGGACAATTCAGAGTGAATTTTTTGGGTATTATAAACTTAATCTTCTTACTTTAGCTAGAATTACTACTATTATGTATAATTTTTTACCTGTGCTCATATTCAGATTTTTTTTCTGATAAAAATGACTGGTGATTAATTGAATTATTTGTGGTTCAGTGCCATACTTGGAAACATTTAACTTTGTAGACTAATGTTAAACTGAATGGTTGAAATAGAACGCTTTGATTATTTAATTGTGTGTATCTAAAAATGTGTTCACTAATCATATCTTTATTATATATATATATATATATATATAACTGACATTAGATAACTTATAATGTTTGGTATATCAGAATATTAAGCCAAACAAAATATTAAATCAATTTTTTCATGCTTTAGAATATTTTAAAAGCTCATTAAAATATTGTCCATACACTGATTAATGTCATGCAATATGTAGTATGAACTGATCACTGATAATGTAATTGTGTGTGGTCATGAGACCTTTATTCTTGTAGCATGTTTTGGGCAGTAGTAGCCTGGCAGAGCCCATCTCTCTCTGAAAACTTGTCTCAGTACTAAGAAAAATTAAAAATAAAAAAGCAGCAGGGCTTGATGTAATACCCCCACAAGTATGGAGGACCAGGGAATTCGACCATATACACCTTCGACACTCTAATGCCGTATGTAATCAAAACACAATCGACAGGTGGACAAAGAGAAGTGTGACCTCAGATTCGCTGAGAACTACTGAGGTATAACCCTTATATCCATAACAGCCAAGATATACAACGCTCAACTACGCAACCGTATAGAACCCAAAATTGTGGAGATACTTAGGAAGAACCAAAGTAGCTTTCGGAGAAATAGATCCACGGCATCACAAATTTTGACTATCTGTCGAATTCTTGAAGGTGTAGGTACCAAAAAAACTTATGGCAACAATATTATTTGAAGACTTCGCCAAGCCCTTTGACTCCCTACACAGGAGAAAGATGGAACAAATACTACTCGTTTAATACCTACCCCCAAAAACTTCGCAGCCATAATTATGCTATATAGAAACATACAAGTAAAAGTCCGCTAAGCGGATGGAGACACAGACTACTTTGATATTGTAGCAGGTGAGCTGCTAGGAGACACATTAGCCCCATACCTCTTTATCATCAGTCTAGACTACGTGCTCAAAACGTCCATTGATAAAATGAAAGAAAGCTTCTAAGCTGATAAAGGAAACAAGGAGACGATATCCCGCAGAAACTATTACCGACGCAGACTACGCCGATGATATAGATCTTCTGGCAAATACACCCGCCCAAGTTGAAAACCGTCTTGAAATGTTGAGAGGTTTGAACATTTCGTACTCAGTATCATTCGTTTACAATGTTACGATAGATATAAAAAAAAAAAAAAAAACAAGAAAACAAAACACGATCTACTTCGGGGGTTGGTAGACATTAAAAACCACTTCACATTTTATTCTTTCAAAATCCCTTTTCTTACAAATTCATTCAACTATTTTTTTGCGTAAAAAAACATTCTCATGTTGTCCTTTGGAATGTTACGTATCTGTTATTATTTATTTTTTCTTCCTCTTTTCAGCCTAATTTTGACACAACTTAAACTGCCCCTGCTTAGCCTATATTTAAATAACTTTTACTTAAAATAAATTATTATATGATCTATGTTATTGTAAATCAGTCGTGGGTTTTGAATAGATTTGCTTTATTTTGTTTAATGGCAAATCAACATTCCTGGATTATTTAATGCATCCTAGTAGAAAAACAATAGTGATACTATTCAACCCATAGCTGGCTGATACCTTTCCGGGGATATCAATTCGAAAATGAATATTATAGTTCATCTGGAGTCCAAACTCACTTAATTTGGAGCCACATTTAATCGCTTAAGCAATCATGCCACGCGCAGTGTCGCAAATGCGTTAGGAATATTCAAGTAAACACAGTAAGCTTTATTAATGTCGAAACCTCATCGTTTTTATATTGTACTGCATTGATTTTGATTGTATGATATTAGTTTTGAACGTATAGATAAGTCATCATCATCATCAATACGTCCTGCTGGTAGCACGGATATCCCTGACCCTCTCTCTCCACTTTTCCCTATCGTTCATCGCCTCTGGCAGCTCTTCTGGACTACATCCCGTATCCTCACATAGTTGCTGAATGTATGTTCGTGCTGGTCGTCCTGCTTTTGCTCGGCCATGTGCAGGGATCCATAAGAGTAAATCACTTATGAGTTCGTCCCTGCTTCTCCAGCAGTGTCCTGCATGTCTGGTTTGTCTAACTTGAATAGTTTTCGTGATAGGAGGCAGGTGGCCGCACAGTTCGTGTCTTGTGGGGTGTTGTCGCCAGGACTTGTTCAAGATTGCTCGTAGCATTCTCGTGTAATTGCCGTCTAGCTTCTTCTCCAGCCGTTTTGTTAGAGTCTATGTAGTGCATCCATATAGCAGTATCGATGCGACCGCTGCCTGGAAGAAACTGCGTTTCATTTTATCGGTCAGGTCTGATTTCCATATAATCGATAGCCTATTGATAGCTGTCCATGTCTTCGTTAACCTCGTGTCGATGTCCTTTCAGTGGATGTTGAAGTACTTTTTTAGTCTACCATTGAAAGAAGTATGGGGTTTATTACATGCAATTTAAACAAACTGAGCCACAGCAACGCGTGGCCGGGTACAGAAAGTAATATATATATATATATATATATATATATATATATATAATTCCAGACCAAAGAATTATATAACAAACAAGAAATAATTTACAAACAAAGATACGCCAATCTGAAGGACAATATTGGCCTAAAACCCCACCCACTTAAAAAAAAAGCTTCATTAATGTCGAAACCTCATCGTTTTTATATTGTAGTGCATTGATTTTGATTGTGTTGTATTAGTTTTGAATGTATAGATAAGTACTTGCATATTTTGTCTTTATGTCAGTGGATGTTGAAGTACTTTTTTAGGCTACCATTGAAAGAAATATAAGAATTATTACATGCAATATATGATAAAAACTCCTTATTGTGACTAAAATTCATGGTTTGTCCCTTACACGAATTCTTTCATTACTGGAACATATGAAAGAAAAAGATGAAAAAAAAATTTCTGCAATACAAAGGTAAACTAACAAAATTTTAACATATTGAGAAACTGTTTTTAAGAGTTGGAGCTTCAGTCGGTTATTTCAAAGTTTTCTAGCTCGGATCTTGATTCAAAAAGATAATAGAGACGACAAAGTTTTAGAAAACAATTTTTATACAAGAGAAATAGAAGAAAATAAATGATAGAAAGGATAAAGTGTAACAAATTTGTTGTGTTTTTCGAGATTTTCTCGGAGAAAGTGTGTCTGCTAAACAAAGGACTTTAGATTTTTGTTGTATTTAGTGGTTTTGTTAATTTTTCGTTGATTTTTTAGGTTTCATTTAATATTAATTGATTTGGTTTCTTTGTTTAATGGTATATAAACATTTGTTGGTTAATTAATGCCAAAGCTATTCTCCTAGAAGAACAGTAGTGGTACTATTTAACCTATAGCTGGGATGATAAGGGGGTTAATACCTTTATAAAGAGTATCTGCCTGAAAGTGAACATAATAGCGCGACTGGAATACAGACTCGCTTACATCACTTTAACCATTACACCATGAGCCAATAAACTCAGCAACCATTCAAATATGTAGGGGATGTTGATAACAATCATAACTGGAAGGCTTAGAATGATCCCCAGATGGTTGGAAAAGGGACTGTGAACTTAATATGAACTAAAAAAATAATTACATTAGTTATTAAGAGTACAGTATGGAAAGGGTGCTGAAGAGTCTGAAATCGGAAGATGAGCATAGGCCATCCAAGCTGCAGCATTGTTGAGATAGAGTAAATACGAAGACCTGCTGTCAATCAAACTTGAATGAAAGACTATTAGGTGATTCTGTTGTAAAAAAAAATGCAATAATAATAATGATGATGATGATGATGATGTGAAAAAAAATGATAAATACTTCGATCTTACTACGGAACTGAAAAAAACTGTGGAACATGAAAATGACTTTTATACCAACTATAATTGCACTTGGTACAGTAACCAAAGGATTTATAAAAGGACTAGAAGACTTGAAAATAAAAGGACGAGAGGAGAGCATCCGCACTACTGCATTACTGAGATCAGTCACAATAATGAGAAGAGTACTGAAGACTTGTGGAGACTTCCTGCCATTCAGATTCCAGTGAAAGACCATCAGCTAACGCTGGTCTGAAAAAATCTCAAGGTGTAATTATAATAATAAAATGATTTGTCATCTAACGGATTTTGCCATTCCTTCGTATTGCAGAGGGAATACAAAACAGAGGGAAACGATAAACAAATTCATGGACTTTGACTGAGGACTAAAAAGATGATTGTGGAACGAGAGGGTAACGCTAAAACTTGCAGTTGTTTACGCACTTGGAACGTTCTCCTGATTCTGGGGGAAAACACTGTGGAGTATTATAAATCATAGGAAGAAACAAGACTACTCGGAACACAGCGTTGTCATGGTCGGCTAGAATACTCAAGAGAGTGCTGGAGATCTGAGAAAACTTACAGTCACTCAGACTCCAATGAGAGATCACTAACGTTAGCAAGAGATCACATGAAAAGAATTAAATAACTTGCAAATAATTAAATAATGATGATAATAAATAACAACATCTGACTCCTTTGTCGCCAATTTCCCTCACTTTTTATTTGAATCACGTGTGTCTTACTCATTTCTAAGTGAATAAGATATCTAAATTTCCCGCGTTATATTGGGAACTACCAGAAAGAATAAAGTCTTAAAACAGTTGAATTTTGATATTAAAATTACGAGAAACTAACCGATATACCTTCCTTGTTTGTTAACCCACCATCTATATGAATCTAGTTCGACGACAATAGTCACACACATTAGAGATTTACGATTTATTCTTATACCTATAATTATATAATCTATTTTACGATTTATAATTGATTTTCACTTTCATTCAATTCACCTCATTGCCAGTACTTGAATTATTATTGATCGACGAGAAGCTGATAAGTCAGTGTTTATTTTTATGCTAATTCCTTAAAAAACATTAATAAATATTTTCTCTTTACAAATTTAAGAGAAAATAGAAGCGCAGACAGGCTTCATTAGCTTTGATATTGCAACAGGTCTAAGAAAAAGAAAACCGATTTCAAATCATCATATCCCATTTAAAAATAACCTTGTGTCAAATCATGCTCATGGTAGAGGGATTGAGGGAACGCATAAATAAGTACACATCTTTTTTTTTTAATGTAAAAAAGATATTCTTTAGAATAAAACAATATCTGGATTTGTAATTTTAGGGAAATGTCAATTATTCAAAAGATATATTATTTGGAAAGATTTATTACCAATTTCTTAAACACTCAAATTCATTACTACCAAATCCACTTTTACCCGAAGAAGCAGCTCTTGCAACAACAAATAGATCGTTTCAAAAATTCTTCGTATTTGGTAAGAACTCTTAAGAAACAAAATCATAGATATGTTAATATGAACGCGATTCTGCACGCATAAAATAACCCTAGTTAGGTTGACATGCCGTTAAAGACAATAAATCAAAAATAACATGGTAACAATAAGTGATCAGTTTTAAATGCATTAATATATGTGTAAACAGGTGTACAATTTTTTGGAAAGATCGATATTCATTTATTTATTAGCACTTAAATGCAATAAGGTTTAGTCATCGAAATACTTAACACTACCCGTTTTGATATTATTTTGTATAGAAATAAAAAGATTCTGATTTTTAAGGAAAGTTTTTTTTTTTAATCTCAAATATTAGGTATATGCTTATTTATGGCGATACAGTGTATCCTGTTTTAGGGAAAATAACATTTAATGATCTAATAACTTAAAAATATTTCGATTATATGGCATCTGA
>OY757922.1:88044282-88104282 GCA_963585895.1 Sepioteuthis lessoniana | reverse complement strand
TGGTATGACTCCACCTGGGATTGAACCCAGGTCTTCCTGACTATAGGCGAAAGTAGTTTATCTTACTTTCTCCCATCAGTCATAATAATTATAGCTTATTTTCTATTTTTATTAAATTTAACTTTTGTCTTTCTATACCCTCTAATCTCTATATTACATCCCAATATCCACATCTAAACATCGAAGCTTAGACCTGAGAACAATTCACTGTATAAGGAATTATCGGGATTTTATATATCTTAAAAACAGCATTTTCCTTTTATAAATAATCCAATATATTACAGTCATATATATATATATATATATATATATATATATATATATATATATATATATATATATATATCCCTGACGACCTGCCAGAAGCGATAAACGATAGGGAGGAGTGCCGAGAGAGAGTTAGGGATATACGTGCTAGTGGCACGACATCATGATGATGATGATGATGATCAACAAAACAGTAACTATACGGCCACTCACCTCCTATCTCACAAACCATGCAAGTAAGACGATCAGGATATGAAAGTCACAGCTGGAAAAGTAAAAAGAAAATCATTAGCGACATTCTTTAATGAACTCCTGCATATCAATGTGTCACCGGTTGTTGTAATGATTAGCAAGTTAGACACGCAAAAATGTTTTTTTGTCACTAAGGCGTTGAATCAAAAATTGGAAGTCCCCCAAGGTGCTGAGTTCAATCCTGAGTGCAGTGGCAGTGACAAAAAAACAATGGCAGTGACAGCGTCGATAGAAGCAGCAGCAGCAGCGACAGCATTAAGCAGTAGCAGCAGCAATTGCCTTAATGGAATAAGAACATGGTACCCCCGGAACAATAAAGGGTTGGGTTCGAAATTCTAGAGTTCCCGAGTTCGAGATAAACCTGAAGAAGGCCGGAGGATCAGACGGCTGAAACGTTGTGGAAAAAACAACCTAGATGAGGAAGTCAGTCCGAAAAGCATAATCAATAAGATTATAACTTAGGAATTATTGGATACAGTAGAAACATTTCCTAAAATAAGATTCCAAAGACTAAACTAGAACAGACAATTAAAGCTGTTTTGTAAGATTTTGGCGTTTCTATTATCGCCTTAGCGATGATTTTTGTCCAGATACTGCACGAAACTTCCCTTTACCCTAATGCCACCAGGAAAAGGCATGAACCACGCTCGTCTACACTCTTGCTTAGTGTAAAAATTAGGATTTGGTTTTGGTCTCTTTGTTTAATGGCATATCAACCATCGTAGGTTATTCAATTCCAAAGCCACTCTTCTAGAACAGCAGTAGTGGTACCATTTAACCGATAGCTAGGAGGATATAGGGGTTCATACTGTTCCCACGGGTATTTGTCCGAAAGTGAATGGAACAGCGTGACTGGAGTTCGAACTGGCTTTTTACAGCGATCCCGAAGTCGTGAACTTTGGCCATTACACCACGAGGGCACTCACTGTAAATAGTGGGGCATTTTGGCTTTCATAAGGCAACGAATCAAGGTAAATGAAATCTTCTAAATCAAAAAAAGTGTTGACAGGAAGTATCTAAGAACTATTACTGCATCCTTTTATTTTAATCTCACTATAAAAGTAGGGTTAGTTAGGAGTAATGTACTCCGAATGTTACTTAATGTGTATGTACTTATAAATAAGAGGCTGGAGGTTTTCACGATTTGATGATTATCATCGTCAGAAATGGATCCGTGGACAAATTCTAGACAAGGCTGTTTATATGACACCAAATTCTGATATACTTGATATATGTATAAATATGGAGGTGCCCGTGGTGTAATTGTTATCGTCGTAGGAAATGAACACGGTGACGCGAGTTCAAATCCTGGACAAGGCTGATTGTATTTCACATAGCACTAATACCCATGGGAAAGGTATGAATCCAATTATTCTCCCTCCAGCTATTGGTAAATAGGAAAGACTGGGTTCTTCAGCCTTGGTGAGGCAACCAGTCTAGGAGAAGGAAAACTCTGAATTCAAAACCTGTTCAACTTCGCTTAAAAATTGACCTTGCGTCATATCCTGCCCGAGTGGAGGGGTTGGTAAATACGATAAATATGATATATATATATATATATATATATATATATATATATATATATATATATACCCTTTCACCCACTCTTCCGTTGTAACATTCTCTTCATTTGTGTCGCCCCTTCAAAGAGCGGAAATACGTGTAAATTTGTAAAGTTGCATGCCATTATATACACATGAATACGTATATGTATGTGCACGAAGGACAGTAAATACACCAATCTACTAACATTCGAACGTACACAAATTTAGGCACACATCCACACAAACAAAATCCCTTTTTCCAAAACTACCCATCAAAATAACCATATAAATCAGTGTTTTTGTTTTAACCTTTCACTCTGACTACAGAATGCGGCTGGAGGTTTTCGCGATTTGATGATTATCATCGTCAGAAATGGATCAATTCTAGACAAGGCTGTTTATATGACACCAAATTCTGATATACTTGATATATGTATAAAACAAACTACCCTTCTTCTTCTAATGAGTTAATAGTGGGGCACGCTAGACTCTATATAGCAACATGTTAACGAAAAAGAAAGCCTTGAAATCAAATGTGTTAAAAAAAAAGCTTAAAATATACCTTATGTCAAATCCTCCTCGTGAGTAGGTGTTTGGTAAATGCTCATATATTTTGAACAATTTTTAACCTTGATAACGCAATTAGACTTCGAGAAAAAAAATCTTAGAATGAAAAAGAATAAAGAATGTGCAGAAAAATTAGTTTTTCACTTTTGCACTATTCTTCTGTTAACAGCTCTCACAAAAAGTGTTTACTTATACTGAAGCCATCAATACCTCATACATACATACATACATACAAAATTATCTATATATGGACATTGGTGTGGAGTCATGTGTGTGGTTTTAAAATGTTGTTATTTTATTTTCTATATTTATAAAGACAAAAATACTCAATAGCAGAGGTAGAGCACACGTTGATCTAAATTTAAATATCTTAGAATGAAAGTCAACGGAATCTGGTGACTATCAGTTTCTAAGCAATAGAATCATCAGACCAAGAGCTCATTGATGATTATATAGGCTAGAAACAGGATGTCAACAAGCGCTATTGATTCTGAGTTAACTGTATTCAAACATATCTGTCTCTTTCTCACTCTTTCATCTGTCTGGCTTTTCATATATCTCTCTATCTCTCTCTCCACACACACACACACACACACACACACACATATATATATATATATGTATCACTTTCTCGCTCTTCTCATCTCTGTATCAATGTCCCAGAGAGGCTAGAGTTAGGTTCTCCATTTTTCTCTTTCTCTCTCTCTCTCTTCCTCTCACGCTCTCTCTTTCTGTAATTCTCTCTCTCTCTCTTTCTATCTCTCTCTCTTTACATATATATATATATATATATATTACCATTTGTATGTGTGAGATACATATGTACACGCATTTTTTAAATTTTGTCTCTGTATTCGTTTATGTGTTTGTAGTGTGCGCGTGCACACGTGTGCGCACGCGCGTTTTGTGTGTGTGTGTGTGTGTGTGTGTGCGCGCGCTTTGTTAGAACGTCTATGTCTCTATTTCAAAGTCTGTGCGTTGGCTTCTGTCTTCGTGAAGAAAAAGAGAGAGGAAGAGAGAGAGAGAGTGAGAAAGATAGAAAGAAAGAGAGAAAGAGAGAGAGAGAAATAGAGACAGAAAGAGCTTTAATAAAGAAGGAAATAAAACTGTTTAAAAGTGGCAAGCAACATGATAGCAAATATTTTGGTGCAAATCCGTAAACAGATGAATATTTTAACAGACGCTTAAAGTGTTGAATAAGCAAAAAAGAAAGTTACATAAAAAAAAAAAAGTGAAAATAGTTTTTTAAAGATAAAACAAATCTTAAGCCTTTATATCAGACAACAGACACGTAAATTATTTAGGAATGACTAAGATAAAGACAAATAGACACCTTGAGAAAATACGAGGTCAATGTAAAATGTTATTATTTTTCAGGTTGGTAACACTGTTAAAAATAGCTGATCAATGGGGATTTGAAGAAATGAAAGATTTTTCTCAGAATCCATGTTCACTTAAAATATCTCGGATCATTACGGGTGAATAAGTTTACAAAAGTGTTTATGGAAATGGTTAACAAGATCCAATTCTGTGTCCAACTTCCTGACGACTCGACGAGATATTAAACTATTAAATGTGGAATTCTAACACCAGGATTTTAAGTAACTCAGGGAGAGACTGTGTTCTTTATGTTGGATTCCTCATGGTATACGCGGTACGCAAAACTGTCATTTCTATAAATGAATTTTCTGACAACAGCAATCACTTCCAGTAAAAATTGGCAATCCGAGACGTGCACTGTAAGCATTTAAAATCGTTTTGCAAATATCCTCAAAATCAACTGCTTGTTGAACTTTCAATCAGGAAGACGTATCTTTTGGATTTTAACATCAGAGGAAATTTGTAGACTGGGATAACCAACCCTGGATTCCGTGAACAACAGACCTAAATTGGCGATGAGAATTTTAACATTTTAATCTTGGCAAAGAAACCAGTCTAGATGAAGGAAAACATAGAATTTAAACCAACTTTGGTCTGCTAAATCTTTGATCTTGTGTCATATCCTGCCAGTCGAGAGACGAATAGATAAATTCAAAGTTCTTTCGATAGCTGACCTGACACTGCAGGTATTGAAGCATACATTTATTCTATTTCCTTACAACAGGCAAGAGCTTACTCAAAATCACTTATTTTAAGCGGAGGAAAGCAGGTTTAAATTAAGAGTTTTCCTCCTCCTCAACTTGGTAGAATTGTAATGATGCACCATCGTTGCAATCAAGTCTAAGTTCCAGTCATGCTATCATCTTCATTTTCGGTCTAATTGTTGTATATTGACCTTCGACCCGGTCAAAAATGCCATTACAAAGTGATGCACCGGAAGGAAGTGTGACATTCCGATGTCACTAATTGAGAAGAAATCGTGTAGGCGGGCTGGGCTGAAAAAATTGAGACATGGTAAAAATCCCATTGTACACTTATAGACTGATGCACCGGAAAAGAGTGACCTGTGAACTTCATAACAGTTATTTCCACTTGATGACGATCAAACATGCCATTCCAAAGATTGAGTGGGCGATTGAACTATTATATAACTCGGTGAAGACAGGAAGTCAGTGAGTTGGAGATCAGAGAAGTCGGAGACAAGAGGTGTTAGAGAAAGCTACAGCCGGCAGAGGGGGCCCTCAGGACTTCCGATTGAGTTTGGAGACCAGACCAGTTGGTGAAAAGATGCTGGAATGACAACATGTCCCAATGAGGATGGGCCCCCAGGCCTCCGGTTGAGCAGCCCAGGAGAACGAGAACGACACACGGCGATGTCCGGAGAAAGCTACAGCTGACAGAGGGGGCCCTCAGGACCCCCGATTGAGTTTGGAGACCAGACCAGTTGGTGAGAAGATTGAGCAGCCCAGGAGAACGCCGGAGGGACTGGGGAGGTCAATATGTTGCAGTCTTTGTTCGGTCTCCAACTCCCTCTCACACGCAAACCTTTCAATAAAGTGAGAGTTATATTTTTCTAAGAACTGTGTGGCTCGTCTTTATCATTGCGTCTTTTATCATTGTGTCATTGTGTTCTGCATGAATCTGTATATGTGTATAGTTGTAGCATATGACTATACAACATAATAAGTAAAGTTGGCGATCGTAGTCGAGAGCGACCCGAAAGCTTCCTTTTCTATAACTACTGAACTGAGGTGTAGGGGCAAGCCCAATTCTTTTCCCTGGATTGCTCCACACACATTTTTGATAGATACATTTTAATGCTGCTTGTTAAGCAAGGAAATATGAAATACCTTTTTTTTGAGTTTTTGGTATTACTCGATCTGGGATTGAACCCTAGTCTCCCAAGCCATTGGTAAATACTCAATCCACTTAAATTATTGACTCTCCTATTTCCCCAGCTATGGGTTATATAGTAGTGTGGAATTTTTTACAAGGACAACTTTTGAATTGAATAACCTATGAAGATTGGTATGTCATTAAATCAAGAAACTGAGCCGAACCAACTATGACAGTTATCTAAACAAGCCAAAACGACTTAATAAACATTACAGTTTACCTGCAGCAGGGAGAGAACATGCCTTTCTCAAAAGAATTTGCACGAAGGGAATCATAAACAGCGACGTTCTGGATTTAAACTTAGATCACCGAGTTCATTTCAATTATAACCGTAACACTAAGTCAATGCTATGACTGATCATGCTCTTCAAACTTGATAAAAAATACTAAGACAGGTGATAAATTATCATTGATCAGCTGAATTTTGCAACCTCAGATGTAAAAAGTTAGCAATATCATTATTTCTTAAACCAAAAATGTTTCACTCATTATTCTGCCAAATTGGCTGCGCTTATCAAACACTGACTGCATCTATTTCCAGTTGAAATAACGTCCTTCTCATTTTCTTACTTGCCAAATGAGCTATTCGGCAAAAGATGAATTTGATTTACAAATAAGTGGTTAATAAATAAAAATGTACAATCTCATTATGTTATACGTTTTGTCATTTAGTGAGCAACAAGGAAATTCCGTAATTGAATTTGACAAAGAAAGTTTGATTTGCTCACGCATTTTGTGTTATGTCCCTACGAAGAAAGTCACATGAGTAAACCTGTAAAAAATATTTGAAAATAACCTTGATCCCCTGAAGCCTGAGCAAAAGACTAAATATGATTAAATGTCTACAAATATATATACGCTGAACATTCAAAACATTTTGCCTGCATTTAAATAAAAATACGAGGTTTCACGCTGCCTTGTAAGGAAATTTATTCATTTTGTACCATCTCAACTGTTGACTGAGATCGCTATGTTACTATTTTGGGCTGGATCCTAGATTCCCACACGAAATATTCAGATTTGACGACCAGAAAGTAAAATTAATCCCTAGGAGTTTGACGCCTCGGGAATCAGAAAATATGTGTCAAAATTTAACTACATCCCAAAAGAAATACAGTTTCCCAGAAATATCTTCTAAAACAGCCCCGTGAGTGGCACAGATTTAGAGGGGTTTTTTTTCTCTTTTCAGATTTAAAGTAGAAAAAGATTGACGAAACATTGAAATACATGATTCACTCTTTTTGTATTGCTCTAATGATAATATATTCTCCTGAAACACAATAGGTTTCCATTGTTACTTTTCATGATAATTCCGATGTTTCCATTAAAAAGGTCATCATCATCATCACGTCGTGCTACAGGCACGGATATCCCTGACCCTCTCTCGCTATTTCTCCCTATCGTTCTTCGCCTCTGGCCGGTCTTCAGGGCTACTTCCCGTATCCTCACATAGCTGCTGGATGTATGAACGAGCTGGTCGTCCTGATTTTGCTCGGCCATATGTGGGGTTCCAAGGTAGTGAATGATTATTATTAACATTTTATAGTTATCTGCGTCATATCTGAAACTAGACTATTAAAAATGACCTTGATTGCCAAATTAGACGGAAAACCACTTAATATACTCTGAGTATTTAAAAAATTGTTTATAAGAATATTGTAATAATTGTTTACAGTTACATATATAGTGAAGTAACAGAAGTTATCTCAGTACGACCCCTATCGTTCGCCAGTTAAGATATCCACAAGGAGAATTCCTCTCTAATAAATCAAGTACTTACATACGCCTAATTACCACAACTCAGAGGAAATATTTAACACTTCACTTATCTCACACAAGTTCCACCTTCCATCACATCAAAGCATATCCGTGCCTCTTTTCAAAATTCAAAAGATCTTACTGAAAATGCCTATTTACAAAGAATAAAACAAAGAAAACATTTCTTTACACAGGAAAAACAAAAAAAAAACAAAATTCTTGAATCTCTACATATAAAGCTTAACAAACCTTCCTTAAAGAAGATCAACTTCGAATATAGCTGCCACATAGTAAAATGCTTTTAAGACTGTTCGTGTCATATCTTCCTCTTACTTCTAATAAAAAAGGAGAACAATAAATTCCACTCTGGCTTGTTCATCATTCTACTCTTTATATGAATGCATAGGATTGGTCATCGAGTTTCTCATTTCATTTTTTTATTTTCCTAAGGATGGCTCTCGTTGAGGCCGAACGTACTAAGAAAATATACGGTACCTTTCAGAATTCATTCTGTCCAAAATCAAACTACTTATAGAAAGTCTTGAACAGATAAAAATAAATTAGGCAGACACAAAGTATTTGTCCTTTTTAATCAAAAGTATTTTAAAAGAAAATTATATATATATATATATATATAGTCTGTGTGTGTGTGTGTAAACTTTAGTCATATAACCTGGTTTCGTTGTGGATAATGCGACTCAATGAATTAATATGTATCTATAGCTCTTCAAAATAAGCTTTCGCATTTTCTCCGGGTAAATGGGCCGGTGGGTCATGGATTTTATGTATAACTTCAGTCAATTTTATTGGACAGCATTATTTAATCAAGTATATGGGACTTGTCTGCACACTAAGATAGATTCTAATGTCTGAGCTTTGACATACTCAGGTGAGCAAATATCTTAATTCAGTTTCCATTAAGCAAATCAAGAAGTCACTTTAATTTAAACTGACATATTGAGCAAAAGCAACAAAAGCACTGTTTATGATTTCATGCTTGATGTTTTTGTAATGTGACTACAGATTCTAACCAATATTTAATCTGGTGCTTTTCTATTTGACCGTCAGCAAGGAGAAAATAACGGAAACTTTCGTTACGGGAGCAAGAGACGGTCACATAAGACTGTTTCGGATTTTAAAAAAAGAAGCCATCAGTGAATTAGTCACTGACCGAGCACCTAGTAAGTGTTGTATAGCAATGATACTACTATACAAATATACAGATGCAGGGAAACACGAAACACTGACGACTCTCCGTTGTTCAGGTACGAAACGTTGATTAACTTCTTGACTTTTAGTTTTTCGACACGAGGAGAGGGAGACAAAATTTTTGCTATGATGACTGTTGCTACATCACCAAGAGTCAACGCCCCAGCTGGACTGGCCCGGCCCAGATTCAAATGTCAACTAACTGCTTTTTCCAAAATCACCAAATTCTCAGCCTATCGCTTCCGGGCATGATCTCATTCACTCCCCAAACCCATTTCCTATCTGGGATTTTTATTATGACATTTGTTATTGTCATATCCTCTCCGAATGAGCGTTAACTGTACTCAATGTGTGTGCACCTGCACCAGCACTAAGCCGAATAGTTCAAAGCCCAACCAAACCGAATGATAAAATATAATTAACGAAAAATGATAAATATAAAAAATCATTCTGTAATTATATAACATAAGGACTTCAATTTCAGAACAAGAGAAACTGGTCGCTACATTTTCGAAGACCATAATTTAAAAAAAAATATATATTTAACTCGTCATCTTCATTTCGTCTTCGTTTTTAACAACTTTTTTCGAGACCCTGGAAGACCACATTTTTATTTGACGTGATACGTGGGTCTTACAAAACTGTTTCACAAAGATATCCTATACTCATTATAGACTAATTATTCGTTGGGCAATGGTTATCGTCCTAGGAAATGGGATCGGTGAACCGGGTTCAATCCTGGACAAGACTTCTTGCATTTCAAATCGCACAAAATACATTTGAGAAAGGTATACATCTAACTTTTCTCCCTCCAGCTATTGGGGAGAATGGGCACTTTATCTCTTGTATGGCAACCAATCTAGAAGAAGGAAAACCTGTTAAACTTCCCTTAAATATTGACGTTTGCCACATCCTGAACGTGCAGAGGTGTTATTTGGTTGGTTGGCTGGGTTTTATGGAAGATAAACCTTTGTAGATGATTTAATGCCAAATTCGTTTTTATACAAATAAGCAGTTCTATTTCAAACTATTCAGTTAAGCAAAAGTATACAGTTCAATTGTCAATGTCAACAGTTCAATTGTCAATGTGAGTGGACCAAAAACTGAACTATTTGAAACTTATGAAAATGATTAATTCGGAATTAAATGACCCGAAAAGAGTTGATTGGCCGTAACACTAATCAACTAACCAATAAACATCAATGACGTAAACTCTTTTTTAATTAACTGTCAGTCGAGTATAAATAAAAAGCCCCACTCGGTTCATAGGGACAAAACTGACTTCCTCAAAGCCGAGTGCCCAAAGACCATATGTGTATTCTTTCAGTATTCGTGTTTGATACCTCAATTATACAGTTCAGGATCTCTTCTAATATCGTCTTTGTGGTTATTTTACAGTCAAAATCACAAGGTCTGAATGTTGGTTGGTTAAAGTTATCTCAGTTGAAAAGGAGAAGTAATACTAAAAATTACACTGACGCCCCACTCTGTATGACGGTGAAACATCAAATAATTGTACGTATTCAAGAAAATATAACACCTGCAATATTTTTTATTTAAATAACAATGATTTGCTTTGTATACGAAATTTTATTGGCAATTTCAAAACGCCTTTTTGCAATCTCAGAAATGATCTGAAACATCTGGTTACGTTTAACCTTTAGACGGTCTTCGAACACTCACAGCAAAAAAAAAAATATTTGAAGCTGTCTATCTACATAAATTGCAACGGTCAGATTTTGGGGCCTCACAATTGACGTTGGTGGGATGCCGTATACAGCTTTCAAAAGAATATTAATTTTCTTTGGATTGATCACCTGATTCTTTGGAGTCTTCTCCAAATATAGCACCTGCATAAAGCTAATTAAAAGGGGAATACTATAGGGACCATAAATTTTTGGGTGACAGCTACTCAGGATTATCGATTCGTACATGCCCCGCTCTGACAGGAAAATGATTTTTTAAAATCATAAATGGTATGAGGTCGAATAATCCTTTATTGTTTTGGTGTTAATCTATTCTAATCCTTTTAATGCATCGTTACTTTATCGATGCACCCTGTGTTGATTGACCGATACTTGTAGCTAGACGTTTACTTGCTTCGATAAAGTAAAGTTGCCCGTAGTGTAATGGTTATCGTCGTAGGAAATGGACACGGTGACACGAGTTCAAATCCCGGATGAGACTGGTTGCATTTCACATAGCACTAATACCCTTGGGAAAGGTATGAATCCTATTATTCTCCCTCCAGCAATGGGTAAATAATAGGGCAGACTGGGTTCTTCAACATTGGTGAGCAAACTAGTCTACGTAAAGGAAATCTGTTAAACTCTGCTTAAAAATTGACCTTGTGCCATATCTTACCCGATTGCAGGGGTTGGTAAATATGTATATTAAATATATATATATGTATAATTTGTGAAATAATTGCTTGTCGGTAACAATCATTAATCTTGTTAACGCACATTTAAATAGTTTGCTTACATACATTTACTTGGTTTAGAATATTGCTAATTAAGAGAAATAATTTATTTGAACTCGGTAACATTATCTAAATTGTTTCAAATGAACATTAATAGTTTTATTTTCACACAGTTTGACGGTTTAAAGAATGTCCATCTAACAGTATTTGTTTTATTTGCACGTAATTAGATGGTTTCAAGTAGTGCTATTTAACCCTCGTGATTCAATTAAACGTTATCAATTCACTTGCACACAGTTAAATTGATCAAGCTATGACAATCTAATAATAATAATTCAAATTAAAAGACCTTCGTTTGCGCACAGTTAAATCGTTGAATGTATTATGATTAGATATTTTTATTTGACCCGTAGATGGGACCCTATCAGGTAATATCACTCGGGGTTAGAGTTGGTCAAGGAGCATTACTCCTCTATCATCAAACTCCAGGGCTGATGCCACAGTATGTTGTTTGATGTCATATCCAGAATACTTTTTTGTAAGGTGTTTCCCCTCTGCTCAGATGCTGTGAGTATATGCTACAGCCCCAGCTAACCGGGATGCCGAAAATTACTATACTGCAGGGTAGAACTGAAGTTTAGTCATGGCGAAGAGACAACAAGACCGTGAAAGGATAAAACGTAAAGATCTGTAGATATATTTCAGACATCATCAGGAAAGCAAATTTCTCTGGCCCAAAGGCATCAGAATAATTAATATTCAAAGCTTTTAAATATATGATGTTGATGAGCCCAAGAAGGTAATTAGAACATCGCTTTTAGCTACTTCTCACAGTTATTTCGACAACAATTTAATACATCAAGATAATCACAAAATAAATGCGCAATTATTTCGGGATATTCAAATGTCGCTAATTCTAAAAATCACGTCGGAGGAAAAGATAATTAACAACTAATAAATATCTCATTAACAATAAAATTTGGTCAAACCCTGAAAATATTAATTAAAATGAATTATTTAGTGAAGAACTGATCAACACCGATAATTTGATAAGCTTTTACTTTATATTTGGCAGAGGGCCAAATAAATAAGAGCACCTTATGAGACACTAATCCATTCGTGATGGTTTGCTAGTCTAGCTTGATAACCATGAAACCACCAGAGATAACCTCCTTTACGCAGATAATTTAATAAACGTTTACCTTAGATGTGACAGAAGGATGAATAAATAGGAGCACCCATTGAGACACGAACATAGTGTTAGATTTTTCCCGCTCTTGTCCCTGTTGCAGTTCTAACGATAAGAACACAGTCTGTCCTACTATTTACTCTTACCTGTTGTTGGGTTGAAAAAACGGATTTATACATTTGTTATATAATAACCGAGGGATTTCAGTTCATGCCTTTGAGTTTAGTTAGGCTGAGAACCTTTCGGCTCAGCACATGGGTTAGTTAGGTGCAACATTGAGGCAGGTGTTAACGCGGGCGTGCGAAGGTGGATGGAGGTGTCACTCAGATGTCATAGACATGTCCGATACGAAATGGTGTGACAGGGTGCGGGTGACGTCACGAACCGGAAGCGCGCGGAGGTTTGTGTGAGAATTTGAAGAAAGAGAGAGTTGAGATTAGACACTGGACGAAGACGTTCGAGTTTTGGATCTCGCAGACTCGAGGCGAATTTGCGCGCAATGGAGGCCGCTCGAGATGGGGGCCAACTGAATAAGACAGCATAGAAGATTGTGTCTCTCCTCCTTACGTCGAAACCTTTAACTCGAAGGGTGTCCTCGTGGTGTAATGGTTAAAGCGATGAACTGCGGAATCGTAGTACGCGAGTTCGTACTCCAGTCGCGCTATTACGTTCACTTTCGGGCAAATACCCTTGGGAAAGGTATGAACCCCCTTATTCTCCCTCCAGCTATGGGTAAATAGTAGGATGGACTAGGTTCTTCAGCCTTGGTGAGGCAACTAGTCTAGGAGACGGAAAACTCTGAATTCAAAACCTGTTAAACTCCGCTTAAAAATTGACCTTGTGTCATATCCTGCCCGAGCGGAGGGGTTGGTAAATAGTAACTCAAAGTTAATAAAAAGGTTTCATACCTGAACAAGAAGTCGTTACGTGTTTTCGAATTCCGAGATTCCTATGTTCTGTCGTTATGAACATTCGATGTTCATTTCGCACATAGCGTTAATTGTGAATATGGCACACATTTTCCAATCAGTTTTTCGTGAAGAGAAAATCAAAAGCCCTTGCTCTGGATTTAAATTCTGGTCTATAATTCCATTACCTCTAATAATAACTGTTACGCTACACATTCAAAAAGTAGGATGTGACCTGAGGTCAATTTTTAAGCTGATTACGACATTTTAAATTCAGGGCTTTCCTTCTTTAGAAGGTAGTAGCATATTTAAAGTGTTTAGTCAGACCTACTATTTACCGATAGCTGGATTAGAAAATTCGGATTCATTTTTATCGTATTTAAACTATTGGTTTCCTGTTTTTTGTTATACTCACAACGTTTTCGCCGATATATCCTTTGGCCTTCCACAGGGGTTTCATGTCGAACTCGGAATCCAATAGAGAACTTTATACTGAACCCTTTATTCAATCCCCCAGAGTAGACGGTTCAAATTCTCTTACACATGAACGGGTACAATTCATAAGCTTAGTAAGTGTTCATTTGTTATTCTTACCGGCTGTCGGGATTGAACCTGCAACATTCAGATGATATCACTCCGAAGCGTTTTCCCACCAAACGCCTAATCCATCAGCCGGATTAAAATATAAGAATTTATGCTTTTTCCAAGGGGATAATCGCGAAATGAAACGCAAACAGCCAAGTAAATTTTTCATGCCGCCAATGTATATATTTTCTCCACCCCAATATCCCAGTTAAGAGGAAAGTCCCCTTGGCGTAGTGGTTAACGAGCTGGACAGCCATATCGTAGTGAGCCAATTTTAACTCCAATTGTGCTATTACTATTAATTTCAGACAAATAACATTGGAAAAAGTTAAGAACCTTCACCCACCCAGTTATTGGTCAAATAGTATTATATCAGTTCAACAAAGATGACATTTGAATAAAATAGCTCACGAAGGTTGATATGTCATAAAAAAAACAATCCGCCACAATAAAGTGTCGACACGAGGTTATTTTTAAATTGGATTAAAAATGGTTTAAATTAAAAATTTACTTTCTCGTATCTCGACCTTCTGCCAAACCAAGACTATACATTTCAGTCTTATATATATATATATATACCCCGAGGCGATGGATGGAAAGACAAATTCAGGTTTTGTATAATTGTGGACATATTGATGGTGATTTTGATCAATGGAATTCACAATCTTTGTTGGCAACGAAAAGAATTATCATCATCATCATATCGGGCTGGTAGCACGGATATCCCTGACCCTCTCTCGCCACTCCTCTCTATCGTTCATCGCCCTAGGTAGGTCTTCAGGACAACATCCCGTATCCTCACATAGCTGCTGAATGTATGTTCGTGCTGGACGTCCTGCTTTTGCACGGCCATGTGTGGGGGTCCATAAGAGTACATCACTTATGAGTTCGTCCCTGCTTCTCCAGCAGTGTCCTGCATGTCTGGCTCGTCTAACTTGAATAGTTTTCGTGATAGGGGGTAGGTGGCCGTACAGTTGGTGTCTTGTGGGGTGTTGCCGCAAGGACTTGTTTAAGATTACAAGATGTTTATGTAAGGTAAATTCTGGTATAAAACATAATTTTTCTATAAAGTATATTTTTTGTCTTTCCTTATATTTTTGATAATGTTCTGTGAAAATATGTATGAATTTTTAGGGAGTGACATTTGAAATATTTCACCACTTAAACACGTGTTTGTTTGTTTTTTCATGATACAATAATATTCAGTGATTAATTCCCATCAGTTGAAAAACTTCGTAGTAAGAAAAATATATATTCTTTGTTGTTTGCTTTTTGTTTGATGTCTGTTAATTCTAATACTTTTTGATCAGCTGTGACGCAATAAGCGTTTATTCTTAAAGCCCCACTCCGGTTCAGTATTAAGGTAAGTGACTACTTAAAAACATCAAATAATATAAGCAATGCAAAGACTGGCTGACAGACTAAGTGAGCTTAGTAACGAGCAATAACATTACTAACTTTATGACGAATTCAAGCAAAGTTAGCAAATTTATATATATATATATATATAGTCATCCTTTTTAAGAAAGAACGATAAGTTATTATAAAGAGCAAATATTTTTGGTTTATATTTTGATTGGCATATCAACAACTGATTGGATATTTTATGACGAAGTTTGACTTACTTGAATATGTTTGAATGTAGGATCATTGAATAAGTTTCCAGACTTTTTCATAAGGGCACTTTTATTGATAGTACACACATGGAACTCTAGACCCCTTAGAAGTTATCTCCTCCGGCTGCAATGCCCTTGTTGTACCGTTCCAACAGCTTCTGGAAGGCCCCATGGAAGTCGTCTTGTGTGAGCGTGCCAATGACCTTCGTCACAGTCTCTTTCATCTCCTCACTTGTCTCATAACGACAGCCTCTGAGCTTAGGGAATAAGCAAATGTACCAGGGAGCAAGGTATGGACTATTGGGACAATGAAGAACTGTCTTGATGCCCATCTTGGTCAAATAGTCAGTCACAAAGATGCAGTTGTGGACTGGTGCATTGTCCTGGTGGAAATGCCACTGACCCGTTTTGAAGAGTGTTGGCCTCTTCCGACCGAATCTCTTCCTGAACTCCCTTAAAACCTCAACATAGTAACCCTAACCCTAAACTTTTGGCCGATCAACTCTGGTGTATTGACTTCTTTACTCCTCCCTCACTTCTCATCATCCCTCACAGACTCCTTGCCTTCTATGAATCTCTTATGTCACTCAAAAACTGATGCTCGATTCATGCAAGATGGTCCCAAAGCAGCCTGAAGCATTCCATACGTTTCTGTGGCCTTTTTTCCAAGTTTAAAACAAAATCTTATTGCATACCGTTCTTCTGAAGTGTCCTCACGTCCAGATTGCATTTTTGAAATTCACCAGCTGAGACAATCAGGCTTTAGTAGGGTGTATTCCAATTGCTGCTATAGCTGTTCTTAATGAACGTGAAATCATAAAAATTGGTCAGTCATCTCATAAAATGTATTGCAAAAACATACAACAATTTTTAATGCTTGTACAAAAAAATCTGGAAACTTAGTGAAGGTATCACATAAATCTCAAAGAACACTAAACATAGAGTGTTATAAGATAGCCAGATAAGCGAATAAAAATACAGCAATTCAACAAATCACTTCAAGAACATTCTCTAAGCACCTTGTGTTGAAATGCTTAATTGACTTTTCCGTATTAGGTTTGCATGAGATACAATAGGTTTCTCGGCTTGTGTCTATCTAATCTGTTGTAGGTTTTTCAGCTTTGACCAGAATAATGGACTAACCAAAAGAGAATATTAATCAAGAACTAAGCTGGTAGAGCAGAGAGTAGCTGCAGCAGCGGTAGTAAGCACCTTACCTATCTTCGTGTACGTTGAACCAAGGAAACCCTCCTCAGAGACTTTGGATACATTTGTGTCGAGTTATTTATTTATTGACCCTTAATAATCAGTCATAACATAATCTAAAGTCGTAAACGAATGTAACAACTCTCTTTTTTTAAATGAAGAAACAAATGGTTAAATCAGAATGCTCTATTGCAAAAGAAGTTCTTCTGAATAAAGAAATAATCAATTTCGCAGGTTATTATGATTTAGAAAATGCTCTCCCGTCAAGTAAAACGTATGAATAAATGCACAACATGAGACCGGCAGATTGCTAATAAAAATTCCTTTGTTAATATCAGTGAAGTTTGTGTAGAAACAGCCAGACTCTTTAGATGAACCGATAACAGAAGAACGGTGCAGCTCGAAGCCACATATATATTTTTAAGCTGTGTTAAGTAATTTTTTGCTTTAGGCTAAACTACCCAATTTATCCTATCATTCACTCATTGATGGATGAAGAAAGATTGATTTAAACCTTTTCAAAGGACATTGGAAGAAATATTTTATTATTTGTCTTCTTTTCTCCTGAAATTTTGAAGAAATTGTTGGATTTTAGACTTAATCGTTATTCTTAATTGCTAGCTTTCTCTCTTTTTCGTAGTAAGATGTTATGAACATGCTATGAGAATTTCTGAATAATTCTAATATATATATATAAATTAGGATCTTCCTACATATGTTTCGCTCTGTCTGTGGAGCATAGAATACATCATTTGGATTTATGTTAGAAGGATGAAACACCACTAAAAAGGGGGGGGTATTGCCCTGTGTTACTCTAAACTACATCTTGTTCCCTCTGGTCAAAATGGTATCAAATTTTTGGGTCCCATCCATGGGACAAACAGATCCATTTGAAAATTATTTATGTTTCATTATTAAAATCCTAACCAGATAAAATAATGAAAAAAATGATTATGATTATAAATTAGGAATCATTATTTATCTTTCCTTAAGGGCACAAGTGTTAAGTGAAAGAAAGACACATTCAGAATGTGAAATGGATCTCCAAGTCTATTCCTTACCACACAGTCTATTATGCCATCACAACTGTAGCTCATTTACTCTCTGAGGAAAGCACAAGACTGGAAAAAAAAAAGATGGGAAAATATGATAGTGTTAAGCCAGACTTAAGAATTGAACACTTGTACTTGGTGCAAGTGAGAATTACGCAGATCTTTCAGCCAGAAAGCTGACTAAATTATCGATAATCTGATTTACATTCTTCCGTAAGAAAAGAATCGCAAATATCCGATAATTCTTTATCATTCACGCCCTCTTTATTTTCTTTTTTTCACGGTTTAATTTCCGCATCATTTCCCTCTCTCATCTGATATTGTAAGAAAGAAATCCTTGTCCAGAAAGACAGAAGTAAAATGTTCTTCTCTCCTTTCTGAAAAGACAAACTGGGCACAAAATCAAAAAATCGTTGGCGTTGGCTTTGTCGACTATCATCGTTTTTTTTTTACAGCTTTTGTTTGCCAATTTCATTAGATGTGATTATTTAGGATAAGAACACATGATACAACTTAAAGATTTTTACTGGTAAATTACACCTTGTACTTGAAAATAGAGTGTATCTATTTTCGATGATTGTTAATCGTTTCTTAGAAAATTATCATGAATTATCATTAACCAATAAAAACAGAAATTATACTATGTAAATATCTTAATTAAACGTATAATTAAATACAGGTCACTTGATCAGGCCTAGATTTCATTAAATTGCAATTTTATGTAGGGATGTTGTCATAAAAGTCGAATATAATACAGTATATTTGAAAAAAATAAATTAATTTTAATTTTTATGTCTACCGAATTTTAAAATATTGAAAGTTTTAATCGTGAAAAATATCAATTTTCTTTTATCGAGCTATTGAAATATTATTCTCTCTCTCTCTCTCTCATAAACACACACACACACACACACATACACACACATATATATATCTATATATATATATATATATATATATATATGATTATATTTGAGAAATACATACGTGTGTGCGAGTTTAGTTTGGTTTGGTTCGCTTTCTAAGTTTAATCGTATATCAATTTCCTCATCCATTTTATGTAAAAGCCATCTTTGGAGAATATCAGTTGTAATACTATTTAATGTCCATGTAGGGAGGTGCCCGTAGTGTAATGGTTATCGTAGTAGGAAATGGACACGGCGACACGAGTTCAAATCCTGGACCAGACTAACTGCATTTCACATAGCACTTATACCCTTGGGAAAGGTATGAATTCAATTATTCTCCCTCCAGCTATAGGTAAATAGTTGGCCAGACTAGGTTCTTCATCGTTGGTGAGTCAACTAGTCTAGGAGAAGGAAAACTCTGAATTCAAACCTATTAAACCTCGCTTAAAAATTGTCCTTGTGCCATATCCTGCCCGAGCTGAGGGGTTGGTAAATACGAATATCCAGGTAGGGAAATAAAAAAAGTTCTTAACTTTACCAAAGGTATAAGACCGAAATTGTGAAAAATAGGCGTTTGAAGTCGCTCTCGATGATATCGCAGTCTAGCACATTATCCGATTCATAACTTGTACTCTCCTTGTGACACTATGAAGGGGGTGCGCCAAGCAGACGATCCCTTTGTCTTTTTTTGGCGCGATACCAGACGAAGGGTTTGGACTCGAGATCTCGGACTCAAACGGAAGTTCGGCATGGGAACGCCAGAAAGAGAAGGAGTTGGTGACGGGCGACTGAGAAGGGCAATCGGCAGTCGACACTGGACAGCAGAAGAGACCAATCGGCACGAGATATGGTCCAGAAGCAGTGAGGGAAGTCCAGTCAGGATGAGTTGGCATTCCTATTCGCTTTGTAGAAATTTCGCTAGAAATACACGCTAGCGTTAGTCTACAGATACACCAGTAATGCTGAGTGTCACAACTTAACCTTCTTGCTCTTTAGTTAACCAAAGCCCGTATTGTTCATTTGTTCTTTGTTCTTTCCTTCCACTCCCTTGATTGTATTTCTTGTAGCCATGAAGAAATGTGCGATACCCCTGTCGGAACCACTAGATAATTCACCGGCCAAAATTGAGATGTTTCGAAGAAGTTGATGTAACGGGGACCAAAGGGGCATGGTCACATCCTCATATGTTTGTGTGCACGTGTGAGCATATGTATATATAATGAGGATGCATAAATCAGCGTTCAATGATCTGAACCTGAAATTGAGCCAAAATAAAACATAAACGGTTGATTAAACAAGTCTTCAAACTGATCTCAGTTTCTCATAGCTTCATTCGGCTCTTTTAGTATAATCATTTGAAAGCACAAATTACGAAGCGGTGAATAAATCCACATCTATAAAATGAAAATAAGATATAAAAAATATAGTGAAAATAAGCCGCCCACTACCACCTGTATATAAAGAAACAATAATCAAAATACACAAATCAAATCGCGACAAAGAAAATGTTCACAATTCAATGAAGAACTATACTTTTTATATTACAGTTCGGTAATTTAAAACTCAACCCCTGGTTAAATGATGGAACACTTATCTATTACAACTATGGCACTTTGATATCAACTCAGATCATTCATTTAGTTATTAATACGGATGTGTACTTGTATCTGTTCTGGGATATGCCCTTGGTGGCATATTTTGTAGACACGATTCTCTTTGAGGATCTGTTCTATAGACATACCTGCTCATGGGGAATTAAACCGTACCCACATATCCTTCTGGTGATCTATTCTGTACATGCACCATCCACAGATGACATATTAAGTACACGAACCGACTTATGGTTACCTATTCTGTACAACCCATCTGCAGTTGGTGACCTATTCTGTACCTTTACCTCCCTCCAACGACCTGTTCTGTACACAACAATTTATTTGTCTTTGGTAACATATTCCCAACAAGCTCATTTTTTGACATTATGTAGAAGCACTTCAATCAGTTGACCTTTTCTTTACCCGAATCTGTTAATAGTCCTTTTCATTCCGCTGGCATCCTATCTCTAATTGACTCAAGCCGTCTCTGTCCTGGCTATATTTTTGTTTGACCCCTACCTGCGTCTGCTTATTTACACAGGTGCATCTCTTGATTGACGGCTCAGTCGATGGTCAATATGTAACACGTATACTAAATAAGTCAATAAATGCAGATGCAAGAATAGAATAGATCACCAGAGAGAAGAATAAATATAAAATAGTTCATCAAAGAGGAGTTGAAAAATAGAATAGGTTATGATCGAGTACAGAAGAGTTCAACAACAGGTGTGCTATGTAAAAAATAGGTCAATAAATGGATGTTTGGTATACAGAAGGGTAACAGGCGGTCCTTTTAAAACATGTTTACAGTGCAAAGAATGATGTTACTATAAAGGATAAGTTCATCTTCATTTTGGTGCACTTTGTAAATCACAAACTGCACCAAAATGAAGATGAACGAACGTCTAATGTAATGTCCGCTTTTAGTTGATCTTATGTATACATAGGTTTTTTTAAATACCCTATCCGGTGGCAAAAGCTGCTCGGTAGCGCCAGGAGTGGCAGTACCGCCTTGAGCTACCGAAACTGTGTTATCACCCTGGATGGTGGCTGATGAGGCTAGGGTATCGCACGTGCTTCCACACGTTGTATGATGAAAAAAAAAAAAAAAAAAAAAAAAAGGATAAGTCCACTAAGTGGTTGTGAGTGAAAAAATGAGAGATTTTACACTATTATTCACGAGTAGGACTTTTGCTTTTAGAATAGCATGCAGAGTGTTATACGAATGCAGAATAGGTCAACTGTGTAACATGCTTGTAAATAATAGGCTAAAAGCTGAAATAGGTCACTATAAGAATTTTTTAAATGTATTTATTGCGGACTTTTTGTCCTCATCTAGGTAGTTTTTTGTGTTGTTTCTTCTTTCACTACATTTCGACCAACTTTCACCCCTGGCCTTCTTCAGGTAATTTACCGCGACCTCAGATAGGAATCCTGAAGAATGTCAGAGGTGAAACTTGGCCAAAACTTTCGGCCAAGTTTCACCTCTTCAGGATATTTACCGCGACAACAACTATGGAAGGCAGTAATTACTGGGGATACGGTTACAAAACTCAGCATTCCTATCCGAGGTCGCGGTAAATCACCTAAAGAAGGCCAGAGGTGAAACTTGGTCGAAACGTAGTGAAAGAAGAAACAACACAAAAAAACTACCAAGATGAGGACAAAAAGTCCGCAATAAATAAAATTAAAAAATAATTCTCAGATTAAGAAGCCTCATCTCAAAATGATTCCAATTAAAGACAGGTCACTATAACATATGCAGATACAAAACAGTTCACCAGATGATGTACTAATCCGTACACGAAGCTACATTTCGTCAACTATTCTGTTCACACATTTCCTCTGGTGTGGATATACAACTCTCAAAGGCAATGTTGGTGGTATATCGATTTTCTAACTTACTATGAACGCGGATACACCTCTGGGGATTAATTCTAAACCTGCAGGTCATCTGCTGACCAATCTTCTCTTCTCACGCGCCACTGGTGACCTAATCTGTACACAAAGCTAAATTTTGTGATTTTACATCAACACTAATTTCGTGGCAGATTCTGTAACCACAAGTCCCTTTCAGTCATCTATTCTGCACACTACTAACCACTTGGAAATTTAATCTGTATTTGCGCGTTGTTTTGATATTCTACTCTGAATTTGGTGTACCTTAGCCATGATATGACAACGCGAAACGTACATAGAATGTTCATAACATATATACATAGAACATAAGAATCTCGAAACACGAAAAACACTAACGACTTCTTACTTCAGGTACGAAACTTTTTATTAACTTTGAGTTTAAAGGTTCTTCGACATAAAGAAAGAGATAATCATTCTTTCAATTCTGGCTCTTTCATCTGCCCCCCCCATCTCGTGCGCACCCGTCGCCAGGCCTCCGCGAGCAAGTGAAAGTCAACCGTCTTCTCCAGAGGCAGGACTCAACTCAACCAACTGACTTTTTTCAAAATACCCCAAATCCTACGCACGCTTCTGGTGCGTGACGTCACCCGCACTCTATACTCCGGTTTCCTCTCTGGGCTATTGTGACATCTCTGAGTGACACGTCCGCTCCGCCCGCGTGCGTGAACACCTGCGTTAATGTTGCACCTAAGTAACCCATGCACTGAGCCGAAAGGTTCTCCGCCTAACTAAACTCAAAGGCATAAAACGAAATCCCTCAGCCATTATATTACATAGGAAGTCCATCTGGAGACATATTCTGTAAAGAAATGCTCCTTTTCATGATATAATGGAGAATACTACAAATGCACCAACCTATCTGACTTTTTTCAATTCATTCACCAATTCAGGTGGTCTATTCTGTACTACATTCTCTGCAAAGCGCATTGTGTTTACTTATAACCTCTGTAAAGACTTTTAGGAGGTGCCCGTGGTGTAATGGTTATCATCATAGGAAATGGACACGGCGTCACGAGTTCAAATCCTAGACGAGATTGATTGCATTTCACATTGCACTAATACCCGTGGGAAAGGTATGAATCCAATTATTCTCCCTCCAGCTATGGGTAAATAGTAGGGCAGACTGGGTTCTTCAGCCTTGGTAAGGCAACTAGTCTAGGAGAAGGAAAACTCTGAATTGAAACCTGTTAAACTCCGCTTAAAAACTGACCTTGTGTCGTATCCTGTCCAAGCGGAGGGGTTGGTAAATATAGGGAAAAGATATTTTTTTACAAAAATTTAATTTAACGACTCTCTCTCTCTCTCTCTCTCTCTCTACTGGTGAGGTATTCTGAATACAAACATTCATTTGATGACGTATTTTGTTCAAACATATTACTGGTGACACATTCTTAACACAAACATTTATTTAATGACTTAATTGGTTCAAACACGTTTCTGGTGACTCATCCTGAACACAAACATTTACTTGACTTATTTTGATGACTCATTTTATGACTCATTTAATGACTTATTTGATGACTTATTTTGATGACTTATTTGTTTCTGGGGACTCATTCTGAACACGAACATTTCTGAACACTGTTTAGTGACTTATTTGATGACTTATTTTGATGACTCATTTGATGAATTATTTTGTTCCATGTGAAACACATTGACACATTCTGAATACAAACATTTATTTGATGACTTATTTTGTTCAAACACGTTTCTGGAGACAAAAATTCATTTGATGACTTATTTTGATGACTTATTTGTTTCGGGTGACGCATTCTGAACACAAACATTTCTGAACACTATTTGATAACTTATTTCATGACTTATTTTGTTCGAACACGTTTCTGACACATATATTTATTTGATGACTTATTTCGTTCAAACACGTCTCTAGTGACACATTATGTAGACAAAAATTCATTTGATGACATATTTTGTAATCTGAACCAAAAAAAAAAACAAAAAAAAAACTTTATCATGACCAAAATAAGTCATAATGTATATTATGACTTATTTTGGTGACTTATTTGATGACTTATTTAATGACTTATTATAATGACTTATTTTGATGACTTATTTTGATGACTTATTTTGATGACTTATTTTGATGACTTATTTCGTTTCTGGTGACCCATTCTGAACACAAACATTTCTGAACACTATTTGATGAGTTATTTTGATGACTAATTTGATGACTTATTTTGTTCTGGTGAAAATATTTATGTTCAGAACATGTCACCAGAAACGTTTGTGTTAAGAATGGAACACAAATTATCAGAACACAAATATTCAGAACACATATTTGTTTTGATGACTTATTTTGTTCAAACACGTTTCTGGTGACGTAATCTGAACACAATATTTATTTGATGAGTTATTTTCTTCGAGCTTGTTTGTGGTGATATATTTTGAACACAAACAATAATTTATACGTGTATGTTTCCGGTGACGTGCTACTCTGGTAATAACAATTTCTACTCATACGTTCTTTTGGTGACACAGAACTGGTGGTCTATTAGGTACATAAGTCTTCTGATCAATTCTGCACTCGCACGTCCGACTGGTGATCTGTTCAATACACTGTTTCTTTTAGTGACCTATTCTGCATAGCTGCACTCCGTCAACTTATTCCATACACCAACCTCTATTGGCTGACCACTTCTACTTTTCTCTCCTCTGTTTTGAACCAATCTGCACTCTCATCCTCTTCATCCACTATTCTATCTTCAACCATCCATCGGCTGACCTAAACTCTACACCCACGTTCATTTGATCAACTATCCAGTACATGTATCTCCTTCTGGTGATTGGTCATCTTGGGAGATAGCTTTTTTAACACCCACACAAAACTATTGATCTATTCTATACTTCCGACTTGTTTTTTAGGCATTCTGTTCACCGATCCTACTCATGATCAGTTTAACACTAACCCTATCTGTCGATCTATTCTGTACACGTTAACACTATGGTGACAAAATGGCAAAGATTAATTAATCAATGGTGACCTTCTTTGGTAAACCATTTTTACATAATGACCTCACTCAGTTGACATATATATATATATATATATATATATATTGTCATCCACAGACCGACTGTTTCGTTCTATCAGAACTCTTCAGTGTGGCTAGACACGCAGGACGCTCGAACTCGTGATCGAAACCAGTCCAAATTTACGTTAGACTAGGTCTCAGACCTCTCGACCAGCAAGCTGACCACGTTGACTAAGGGAATTTTTAAGGTATTTATTTTGTAACAGCAGCAGCAGCCGTTTGTTTACATTTTTATACCCTATCGGCTACGAGAGTGCTCAATTCTTTCAAGAGCTTTGCATTATGCGAGCGGCGGCCGACAATTCCTCCACCAGAGTGCTCAACCCTCATGGGGGAACTTATATATATATATATATATATACCGCACTCTATTTGCTTCCCTATTCTCAACTTGTATTTATTTATTGTGATCTATTCTATACACACATTCAATTAAGCACGCTGTTAGATGGTAACGTATGCTATACACCCAGCTTTTTAAAATTAGGTAATCCGTAATGAAAGTCCTCTAGTGTGTCTTATTCTGTACACGTTGCTCTTCTACACTTCTATCAACACCACCCACTCCAGTGACCTCTTCTTAATTTTACCCCTATAGCCAAAATGATATCTATATAATAACTTACTCTCTGTAATCAAGACCTATTTCAGTTGACCTATTCGATACAACAAACTTCTTCAGCTGGCCTCTTTTGTAAATGCATCGCTTTTGACCTTTTCCGTACACCCATCTACTACGGATGAATTGCATTGTTCCTCTTGAATTACTTACTATGTGCCAGAGGTGACCTATCTTACTTGCACATGGCTGATCACCTGAGGGTAGTACGAGTAAAGCATACGTATCCCAGTTTAGGTACGTATACAAAACGAGTCACAAGAAGTAGTCGCTAGTACATACAAGGTTACACGAGGAAGCTTCGTGTGTACATCAAATACTTACCTGAGAGAGCTGCATGTAATCCATTTAGTGTCCTATTTCGTACATAGCACTGCCTCTGCTGAACTATTCTGTATACCATCATGACATATTTTATACGTGTTTCACCTTGATGAGTCTATACACGCATCAATCTTTGATTGACTTTTTTTTGTACACGCACTTTTCTCTCGTGACCTATTGCCAATATCTCACACAGTTGACCCAATTCTGCACTTTCTTCTCAGTCGGATGAACCATTTTGTACCTGCACTTGCGTCTGGTGATCTATCCTGTATGTGACCATACATATATACCTCCCACTTTCAAACTATTCATTATACATACCTTTTTCTGGTGACCTATTCTGTACACACCCGTTCCTCTAGGGTTGAGAGCTTCCTCCTGTATATGAACTATTAACTTCATTTAATACGCACACCTCTCTTGTTCTACACAGAGAGCTCCCCCAAAGACATAATCTGTATCCGCAACGTCCTCTGTTGACCAATTGTTCACGCAACCATCTGTTGAACAATTCTGCGCATATATCTTACTATGACGACTTTTTCCGTTCACTTATTTTTATTTTGAGACCTATTGTATTACTGCACTTCCTATAATGACATATCATGTAAAACAGCTCTGTTGACGCCCTTCTGTTCACCCAACTTTCGTTGTTGACTTAATCTGGACAAGCAGCTACATCTTGTGATATATTTTCAATAGAGCAGTCTGTTGATCTATTCTGTACACATACCTGCCACTGTTGACCAAGTCTTTTCTGACATAATCTGTTTCTGCATCTTCCATATCTGACCTATTTTTACACCCACATCCATTGGGAGACCAATTCTATACTCACTTTTCTATCTGCGACCTATTCAGTACTCGCACTTTATTCTTTATACCCATCAATTTAGTGATTTGCACTTCTCTCTGGTAACCTATTCTGTACAAGAATTGAACTTTGGTGACGCTTTCTGTATAGACGCATTGTCTCGCAACCTATTCAGTACACGCATATCTTTTGACCACTTGTGTTCATGCAATTCTCTTTCTGATAATCTATTCGGTACACACACCTCCCTCTATTTACTTATTCTTATACAAAATATTCAGATGATCTATGGCTTCTTGCAAATAAACTTGCTCAAGTCGAATCGTTCTGCATAGCCAACGGCAAGCAGCTAAAAGCATTGGTCTTTCTTAAACGTAGACTCATGAATACTCATTACTGATAAATAAAATCCACTGACTGCAAAGCAGAATCCGGTTGCCGAGATTTAAGTATGGTTTTCATTAATGGTAAGTAGTAAAGTTATCTCCCTTTAGTCGAGGGCGACTAGAAGGCCCCATTTCAATAGCTACTACACCAAGATGTAGGGGAGGGTGCTACACTTTTCCATGGATTGCTCCACTTAACCCTTGATACAAACCTTATATTGCTGAGTGTTAAGCAAGGAGGTATCAAGTACCATTTTAAAAGTCTTTGGAATGACACGATCGGGAATTGAACCCCAGTCTCGAAAGTAAAGCATTACAGGGATTGAACCTGGTCTCCACTGGGCCAATGAGCCGCCTCACTGTTCTAGTAAGTAAGTAACCCAATTTAGATGAGATTGGATCAGTTTATTCTACACTTTTTTGTACGCATTAGTGGTGCTGGTGGGTAGAGTGTTCGCCAATGGTCCGGGAGACCTGGGTTCAATCCCAAGTCGGGTCATACCTAGGATTTTAAAAATGGTACTTGATACCTCCTTGCTTAACTCTCACCAATATAAGGTACGTATCAGGGGTAAAGTGGAGCAATCCAGGTAGAGGAGTAGCGCCCTCCCCTACTCCTTGGTGTAGTCCCTATTGAAAAAGGAGCCTTCTGGTCACCCTCGACGACGGTCGCTAACTTTAATTATTTTACTAACTTAATTAATGGTGACATTAAGCTCACGAGGATAAAGAAATTTAGCGATTCGAGCCGAATAAAACTATTTGTTAAGTGTTCGGTCATTTGAGCTATTGCTAATGATCAGTCAAACAAGCTAAGCACAATCTGACAATGTCAAGTTGACATCAATGTAAGGGGGAAAGTGTCAGTCAGATTTTTCTCGAGTTCTCCTGCTGATATAATACTCAGACGATTAATCAGTTAAAAGAAATCCTATCTATTCCATGTTTAATCTATCATTCATTATCTTCTCCGGTGTTTTCCATTTAGAAGCGTACGGATTCATATGCTTAAAATTCTTAATTTGTACAATATTGACAAATCAATATAAGCTGTATAGTGAGATGTAGATAGTGGGTGTGAAATATCATAAAGGTTAATATATTATATAAATTATGCAAAATAAAAGACATACCGAAGATGCTGAGATCTGACACCAATCTTATTGAATATAAGTGATCTTAAAAGAAACAAACATTCCATTTTCATCTGGCATCCCTTTTTAGAAGCACTCCAGGCCCTCAGCAATTTTCCTGGATCTAATCCCTTTTTACTCAAGTACAAGTGCAAATTGGGACTAAGTTCCGCTTGAAATTAATCCGATTAATTTTTTCCCATTACTCTGCTCGAATTCCAGCTGTGGATGTGGGGTGAGTCACAGAAATGAAATAACATCCGTATTACCCACTTGGCAATACCGTTTCCCTAAATATGTTTTGTTTGGATCGTTTCTTACCTGTGAATTTTGTTCGATTAATGTATCTATTTTACAAAAAAAAAAGTCAGCCAAGAGCAAAATGTGACCGGGGTCAATTATTAACTGGGGTCCAACTGATTTAGATTTAAATGCAAATAGCTGTATCAATGAATTGAAATTAGTTACAAATTCTTTTAAATGGTAGTTTTACCGTATTAGAATATGGTGCATAAAGAAAAAATTAATAACAAGGTAATCCAAATAGAAGGAGAGTTTAATTTAAAATGAAAGTTGACACGATAAGGTTTCGGTTCTAATGAACCCAGGACTGTGAGGGACGAAATTAGTCATGTTAAATTGACGATGGAGATTTAAAAATACAAAATGCAAAAACCTAGGCAAAAATTTATATAACAAGAAAAAGTCGGCCTTTTAATTAGGGAAACGCTGATTCACTAATTAAACGGCCAACTTTTTCTTGTTATACAATTTTTTCCCTAGGTTTTTGTATTTTGTATTTTTAAATCTCCATAATCAATTTAAAATGACTAATATCGTCCCTCACAGACCTGATGATGATTTATTAGAACCGAAATGCTATAGTGTCAACTTTCCTTCTCGGTACATTTCTCCTTCTACTTGGATTACCTTGTTATTAATTTTTTCTTAACATATTGTCGGAATAGGCTCCATTATTTACTTCCAATGGTACATATGGAATATGGTACTCATGGAATTCTACGAATATCGCTAAATATTTAATATGACACATATGGAATATCTATATACGAAATATATACCATAACGAAATAAGGTACATATGGAACATATGTTCCAACGGTGTATGGTACATATCGGTACATACAGAATATGTACCATACAGGAATATGGTACATACGAAATATGATACTTATCAATACAAAATGAATATGGTAAATATTGGTGTAAGATATTAACTTGAAGACCTTATTTATATCTGTCGATGAAGTGGCAGAATTCGAACCCTGGTTGAACGAAAATAACAGGAATGCACCTGGTACCTAAAGTAGACAGAACGTAGGTGTTCTAGGTGGAAATATTTAGTAAATTGCATGGGTGGCACCTTAGAAGAAAGCGTGTTCACGTCCATGTAATAGGTGGCAGGCTGGAGTGGGGTTGACAGCGATAATTTCCGTGAGCGTCCGGAATGTTATATTACCAGGAAGATTTAGACCCGACGCCAAAGGAAGAGAGAAGGGGTTCACTGAAGTTTCGTACGCCACCCGCTGAGTGCGCAACTCAGCCATCTTCATCTCTCTCTCTCTCCTCACCTCCCTCTCTCAATCACACTCTATCCATCCGTACATTTTGGAAAATAAAAGGAAGAAAAAAGAAGCATATGATATTTCTATATATCAGTGTTGTCGTTTTCGTCCGCTACACAACATTGGTATATATTTGAAATAAAAAAGAACTCTCTTTATTGAGGGAGGGATTTAACCATCAAGTCCGACGTTTGCAAGAAGAGGAATCTTTCTTCTCCTTCTAATCATCTTCTTCCTCTTTCCTTTCTGTTTGACTCCTTTAGTCGTCTGTCTGTCCCAAAAGCATCAAACCAACAGAGCACCACTTAAACCCACTATTTATGCACGTGTTGAAGGGAGTTGTAATATACAAACGTGACTCGAACTCTCGCCGACACGAGACACAATTTCACATAAATTCAGGTCTCGAAAGCGGGCAGATTTTTCCCAAGAGGACATCTGTAGGCAAGACACGTACGGGTTCGCTTCGGATTACGAAGTAATTCATTTCGCCTTTTACTACAATATGGAATACCGTGTTGCACGAAGGTCGATGGATTGAAAATATCCAGCGATATGTCGTGCGAGAATTGTCTTCCTTCTTTCTTTTATTGCGATTGCAATGACTGTTGTCGGCTTTCAGAAAATACATTTCACATTCAAGAGCAGATAACCCAACATAGTCTTCAATGCAGAGTTACCCGTTGCATGTCTGTTTATCAGTAAGATTTTAAATCTAATATGCCTTTCTATTTGATGCATAATTAGCTGAAGATGAGATTAAGACATGCCTTTCCCCGAAAGGTCACCGCGAATTATATTTTTGGAAATTTTCATATTAATTCATTTATTCATTTGTTCATTTATTTATTGTACCAATGGCTGTCACGTGACAAACACTTAAGAAATCTAACATAATATACTAATTAAACTGAGAACGCAAAAACTAGATATAAAATGTATTTCAGTTGAATTTAAACGGTCAAACCACGGACACGACGATCAGCTATCTGAGATGAAGATTAAAACTAACTCATTATACTGCTTATGGTTAAGCGTGAAAAAGAATTTTTTATCAGTTGTGTGTTTCAACTTTATAAAATTGATCAGTGAGTTGAAAATAATTTATTGCATAAATATTAACTAATAGTAGACGTGTCTCGGTCAGCTGGAGCTGTAGAATACATCGACTGCATCACAGCAGAGGGCAAAGACTCACCCAGTTTCCTGGATATGACATTAAGAAATCTGATAATGAAGCTCCAGTTATGCTGGAGCGTTGGGGAATGCGGAATATCCATTTATTGTCGTCGATCCCAGATCAACTCTGCTAGGAATAGCTGCACCTGATCCTATTTACCCAACCGCTCCGCTCTTGCAGGATATGACACAAGGTCAATTTTTAAGCGGAGTTTGAATTCAGAGTTTTCCTTCTCCTAGACTAGTTTGAATTCAGAGTTTTGAATTCAGAGTTTGAATTCAGAGTTTTCCTTCTCCTAGACTAGTTTGAATTCAGAGTTTTGAATTCAGAGTTTGAATTCAGAGTTTTCCGTCTCGTAGACTAGTTGCCTCAGCAAGGCTGAAGAACACAGTCTGTCCAACTATTTACTCGTAGCTGGAGGGAGAATAATTGAATTCATACCTTTCATTAGAGTATTAGTGCTATGTGAAATGCAATCAGTCTCGTCCAGGATTTGAACTCGTGTCGCCGTGTCCATTTCCTGCGGCGATAACCATTACATCACGGGCACCTCCTTATTCAGTCTATTTATGATAAACTGAATTGTTTGAAACAACTTTGTATCTATAAATTTAATATTTTACTAATACTGAATAAAATTGTAATTAATAGGTAAAATATATAAATATATTTTTATTATAAGATAAAATAGGAAAAAATAATACAAAAGAAAAAAAAAATAGGACATTAATCGAGTAGAAATTATTCTAAAAACACAAGGGTTTGTTTTTTATTACACCGTTTTTTTTTTGTTTTGTTTTTTTTTTTTTGTTGCTATAGATAATCACAAGGTTAAGAATCGAACATTAAAATCTTTTTTTTTTAAATTATTAGTTACATTAACATAATATCTTTCACAGATTAATTCTTTACTTATTGCAATTACTTAACGTTCGATATGTGGATTATATTTTAATTATGTGTTTATAACGATTGATTTAAATTTCACTTACAAGATGTTTCTTAATATAAATAACCTGATTTCTTACGATATTTTGAATAATTAAAAGTATTTTTTTTTAATTGAATGGAATTTATTAATTTTTATTCATATTTTTTGATATTGGTGAAAAATAATAGTCTCAAAAAGTAGAATATAAACCTTATCTATAGATATTTTTTTTTTAAGTGGCATACCAAGAATTACTATTTCCGGGATTAGGTTTTTCAATTTCAATGTTCTGCAGTAAATAAGTTAGGGGCACCGGTTTTTTTTCTTAGAATATATATATGAAAAAAAAAAAAGATATAATATCTTCAAGTTTTTTTTTCTTGTTTAATGAATAGATAGAATTAATTATTTTAAATGAAGAATATTAAAATAAAGCATTTTTTTCAAATTCTCTTCTTGCTGAAAGCAATATGAAAACTTTTAATTAAAATTTTGAATATCTCCTCTGAAGAAAATTTTTATAAGAGCAAACTTAAAAGTTGAATTATAAGAACTTATATGAGCCAGAAAAAAATTTATAATGACACTAAAAAAGTGATTTTTTTCTTTTTGTCTTTATATAAAAGACTTTTTAACTCCACATGTTGAGCGTTGATGTATCATAAATCCCCAATTAATTATACATCAATAGCCGCTACAGTTGAGAACACATACTGCATACTACTACCCCTTAAGTTTCTTCCTTGGATCATATTATATATATATATATATATATATATATATATATATATATATATATATATATATATATATATATATATATATAAAGCTCGCAAGGAATGACAATTGAACAATCACCACTAACAACACAAGAATAATACTATGTATATTGTCTAGCCACACTGATGATTTGTGATACAAAGAAATTGTCTCAGAATGACAAGACCCCCCCACACACAATATATATATATATATATATATATATATATATATATATATATATATATATGTGTGTGTGTGTGTGTGTGTGTGTGGTTAGACAATATACATCGTGTTATTATTGTGTTGTTAGTGGTGGTTGTTCAATTGTTATTCCTTGCAAGTTTATATATATATATATATATATATATATATATAGTTGTGTGTGTGTGTGTGTGTGTGGCTAGACAATATACATAATGTTCATATTGTGTTGTTAGTGGTGGTTGTTCAATTGTTATTACTTGTGAGATTTTCACACGAGCGTTTTCTGATAATCTTTTACTTGAGTCCGATTGACCTTCGGTTTCCTAGAGCTTCCAGGACTCTTCTTAGTATTTTTGCAGACTTCAACAATGCTTTCTCGGCTCGTCCTTTGATTTCCCACACTTCCTGCCCTAGTATTATTTTATCATCATTATTATCATAATTATAATTAGTTCTTGGGTTTGAGCAAAATATAGAAATGTATGTTATACAACTATGGAGGGGTATAATTACCACAAGAATTCCAGTCTGTTGTTTGTTTTTTCTATTTAATTGATGGTTGGTTGTTGCTCTTTTCCTTCTTTGGTGCGTAAATATTTAGGACTCAACTCGGATTGAAAACTCCGAAAGGCATGGTATTTGTTTATTTACAATTACAAAATGATAAATAAAAAAGATTTACAAGACGAAATAGGAAAAATGAGTTACCACATTTGATAGCATATAAGACGTACTATTTTTTACTAAAATTATCTTTTAGCATTCCTCAGCGTCTTATATGCCAAATTTAGGTAGAAAAACTTGAGAGTCGGCCAAAATTGGCAACTCTTGTTAACCAAGACTAGAGTAACTTTCATAAACCTATTGTCATTCTTTAAAAGGTTATTATACAGATTAAAATGTTATAATTTCTTGATTTGACCTGCTGATATAGGGAACTTCTTATGCACCTGTGTGTCTTTTATGCAGTCGAATATGGTGTATATAAACAAAATGCTTAATACTCTATGAAAGGTAGAATACTGGCAAAATCCTAAAAAAAAATACAAGGAATTGGATAAAGAAATAACAAAATTGCCTAATCTCTTTATTAGAATTTAAGCTGGATAGAAAAAGAGTTCTTGGCAAATTGACTGCTGGAGAAGAGTGGTAAATAAGTGGGGTATTAAGGGTTACATTGCCAAACATGTAATAGTATTTTGAGTTCGTAAGTGTCAGCATTCTTGTCTTCTTTGAGAGGTAAGGATATCATGCGGAATCGAAAAATAGAAAACGAGAAGATAACATCTCTTGTTCATCCTTTCTTTCTATCCTGAAGTTTATCGAATTCGTTGGTATTTGGTTGGTATCGTACACTGCCCAAAATGCAGGGATATCTTTGTTTGTCGAATTTTCTTCAGAACATCTTTTGTTTGTAAACCTGTGTTGCTAGTGGCCATCCATCTTAATGCTAGCTATTCGGCTGACCGGTAACCTACCCTTGCTCGACCTAGGTTTCAATGCCACTATTAGTAGTACATACACAGTACCGACCCGGATGCTATACAGCTAGTAGTTGCCCGGCCCGTTATTTATCGGTATTTGATGAGTAAAATAAGCTCTGTCAGACCTTCTGAAAATTTATTCTAAGTATATTCCGGTCTTTCGATTGGCCGAAAATATTTGCTAATCTTAGTGGACAAGAAGCCTTTTGCGGCCTTTTTCTGGTATAATTTGGGATATCATACTTCTGGACACAGAGAGGCTTTTGAACTTGAATTAAACTGTTATCCTCAAAATTCCTCACACATTGTAAACAAGGAAAGAGAAGGATGTTGAAATACTGAGTTGTAGATTCGGATAAAAACGTATAAGAAACTGTTATCTAACCTTTTCATGTCGACTTCGTTATTGACATTTTCAGGTTAATTGAAAGAAGTGTCAGATGAAACACTCAACACTGTTATATATGAAGATTTTCTGCTCAGATATAAGAAACTTTTAATTTAATTCCTATATGAATAGGGGATTTAACAAGATTATATACATTATATATGGTGCAGAAGAAAAATCAAGAATGCTCTTGTAGGATAATAAATGACTATTATAAACTAATATTGATTTTAATTTTGAAAAATTAACAACAAAATAAGATAAACCCAAAATAAATTTACTCAATATGGCCACCATTTTTTTCAATTTTTTTATAAACTCGCCTTCGAAACTTTTTTATGCCTTCAAAGTAAATTCTTCAAACATTTTATTCCATTCCTTCTCATAGGCAATCTCGAGCGATCCCATATTTTGATGCGAAGTTATATTGTTTTGATTTTTAAACCCCCCCCCGTATAAAATGATCAAGGGGGTTAATGTCTTGGCTTGATGGAGGTCATAAAGAAACTCCAATTATTTCGAATATTTTTTTCGTGGTTTGTTTGTTCGTTCAGCAAATCATAGATTCTTTGTCGTTTCTTTTCTTACTCATATTGGGCTCAATCTTAACGAAAAGTTGCTTTAGTAATAGAACCAATCATGAAAATTTAGATTTATCAGGGTTTTTTCTTTTCGAAAATTGGACTAATCAGACTAAAAAAGGCTTTTAAGAATTATTCCATATTTTACTTCCCCGCCCTATATATGGCATAAAGGCTTATTAGAATATTAAAACCTTCTCAATTAACGTCAAGAGCTAGATGTTGCAAAATAGGCTACAATCTTGTTAGCATTTAACGAAAACCTTGTGTGCACATTTAATATCAAATTTAGTTATTTTTCAAACATTTATTCAAGTTAAAATTCCTTTTCATTTATTAATCTTTTCGTTTGCACACAATTATATGGTTCATGTTTGCCAATCTGATTCTAATCAGTTTCTCACACCTTGTTTCAATTATTCTGATCTAATACTAATGATATCCGAAAAGATATATAAAGCTGATCGATATTATCCTAACGGATACGACCACTTTGCTACATAAGTAATGTTAATAAATTCGTTACCAAAGAAAATGATAAAAATAGAAATAAAATTAGAAAATTGATGTAATGTTTAGGGATGAAAATGAAGACACACAGACAAGAGTAGGTTGAAACAAATATATCACACTAACAGAACAAATATACAGAATACAGGTGTTATACAACAATTAGGAATGTCCTTCCGGTACTGTCAGGTAGCTTGTAGGTTATCAGTATATATAGCACATCACATCATTTGGAGGAGTGTGGCACAAAGCCTTTTTAGGTGGGTCCAGGCGCTGGACTGCAACCTAGACAAGTCCAGTGGTTTCAAAAATGCCTCGGGCCCCGTCGGCATTCACCTAAAAAGAAGCGCCTCAGACCCGAGGCGATAAATTTAGCCCCTACACGGAGCCTGGGGTGGCCCCCTGAGGCTCGAGGATGCCGGTCAAGGTGCACCTCGACCGACTGCCACTAGAACCAGGACACACCCGATCAGATCCACGCAGCCGACCAAGTGTGTCACTGCCCAGCGCCCCCCAGAGAGTAGTGCATACGCTCCACTCTGCTTAGGGGTTATCAGCATTTGTCTTCCGTCCCACCAACCAGACGAGTATGGCACAAGGCCTTTTCAGGTGGTTTCAGGCGCAGGGCCGTACCTCAGACAGGCCCGGCATTTCATTAATTGCCACGGGCCCCGTCGCCATTTCCCTAACGAGGGTGCTTCAGGCACCAGGCGATGAACCTAGCCCCACCAAAGAGGGTCAGAACCTGGGGCGATGACCCAATGATGCTTGAAGATGCCGGTTAAGGCGAACCTCAACCGACTACCACTGGAACCAGGACACACCCGACCAGATCCCCGCACCGATTAAACGCGGCCGACTGAAGTGTGTCCCGGTAACCTACCTAGTGTCATGAAGAGTTGGTATATATTGTGGTGGAAAAGTCAATTACCACGTAGATAGGTGCCAAAACACCTCCTCCTAAAACTCAACTCCGCAGGAGTCTAAGAAGAATCTTTTTTTCATAGCTCCATTTCTCGGGCTGTAACCATATTTACCAACCCCTCCGCTCGGGCAGGATATGACAGAAGGTCAATTTTTATGTGGAGTTTAGCAGGTTTGAATTCAGAGTCTTCCTTCTCCTAGACTAGTTGCCTCACCAAGACTGAAGAACCTTGTCTGCCCTGCTATTTACCCATAGCTGGAGGGAGAATTATTGGATTCCTACCTTTCCCAACGGTATTAGTGCAATGTGAAATGCAATCAGTCTCGTCCAGGATTTGAACTCGTGTCGCCCTGTCTATTTCCGACGACGATAACCATTACACCACGGGTACCTCTCGGGCTGTAACTGTAGTTGTAAAAGTTTATTTATCGTGAGGAATATTAAATAAAAAGTTTATGAAATTTCTTAGTAGTTTTCCTCTGTTTTACTTGCTTGTTTACTTACAGAAATGCAAACATTCCCTTTTTACAATTTGGTAGATACAAACTTGACTGACTTGTTATACAAAGTTTAACGTAGAAAGGCTTTTTAGACTTTTTTTTTATCTAATTACATTTTGTATTATTTTTTAAATATCTTAGATTTTTCGGGTTGACTATAATTAAAATCTTTGCTTTCCTTTTCCTGTTAGGACGACGTATTTCGAGAACTGCTTGAGAGGTTGGAATATTAGGTGTCGTCGATGATATCCATCACCGTTTCCTCCGAAGAAACGCTCTCTTAAAAATTCTGAAAAAGACTTTTTCTCCGGGATTATAGCGTTTTGTTAGTACAATGTTTGATCTTCCATGCTTCGTCTGTTTAGGTAGTAATTTGTCGTACACAGACTGTATTTTACATGTAAACATAATCTCGGCTGGTGATTGTGAAACAGTTGGGTTTTTTTTTATTATTCGGAGTAATCCAATGTAACTGAAGAAATGTTGAAGGGCTTTTTTCAGTTGGTGTAGCCCTAACTTTTCTCAAATCTCTCTTTAATGTATCCACAAATCGTTCAGCCTGGTCTATGAGAACTAAAGAGCCCTAGCTAGCTATATTCTCTGACGCAATCAACAATACAATAGGTCATTCATTCTTCACCAAGTGTGTTACTATGAGTAGTCTTACTTAAAAAACATGGATGAAAAATGTATTTTATTTTCAATGATTGTTTTATGCACAATTTATGAAAATGATGGGAATGGGAGAAAAACCCGAAAGAAAAAGTAAAAATAGGACAAAATAAACATCCCTTTGGTTTCCCTCCAATTCGCTCATTTATAAAATGAAGGCCAACTGTTTTCGGTTTCCGAGGAGACCGAAAACAAGCCGGACCTTCTCTAGTGAGGAAAGGAAACTAAGCTAAAGGGGCAAAATAAGCGCAGGGTCGGGTGTGGTGTTGGACGTTTATGCAGGCCACGGGAATTAGAATTTAGATATGAATTCCAAAATCTTCAGAAAAATGGAACGGAGAATACTTCGGAGACAAACACCTACATGGTGGGGACAATAACTCGTAACATACAGCTAACAAGGGACCTTACACACGGTCACCTTTATCGTCCATTTTCCCTGTATTCGGGTCGAGGTCGGGGGGACTTCGTTGTTATGTTGTTTCCGACAAGTTTTGATGCGAGGTCCTCCGAGGGCAGCAGGATATGCCCGGTGACGTAGCTTCGTTGGCAAAAATACCGGCATTGGATGTCTGTAGTTCTCAATAGCTCCCTGAAGGATTCCTTTTTTAAAGCGGCTAGTCTACTTTTTCTTAAGTGGGCGACTATAAGGGAAAGGTTCTTAAATTCCACGGCCGCCACCATGTCCTAGATAGGCAAGATGGTATTTGCCTTGAAAGTATGGGGCATATTTGCCCACCCTCTCCCTTTCGTGCTCTTCTGCCATTTTTCTTCTTATGGTGCAGACGACTAGTGTTGCTAGGCTGTTTTTGTTATTTGGAGTCTGTCCAGGCTGAATAGAACCAGCCGGTAGTGACGATTCCTGGGAACCCGATAGCACTGGTCATTCTGTTGACGTTGGTGTTATTGCTGCCGGTTGTTCTGGCTCCTTAAGGGTGGTTTCTAGGTCTTTGAGGCTTGTGAACAGATCCCGATGTGAGTCAATGTTTTCTTCCTTCATAGTGACTTTAGGCAACTAGCAGGAAAGATGAAGTTCTGAAGAAGGTTATTTACAGTTGTTGTTGTTGTTGTTGTTGTTGGAGATTATAGAAAAGCGTCAAGTCTAAAAAGAAGAAAAATGTATGGCTGAAAACTGGGAAGAGATGAGAGAAAAAATAAGCAAGAATTGGTTCAGGCTGGCGTCTGCTAAAGTATACATGGCTCTATGCATAATAGCTATAAGCAGCTTGGAGATCATTGGTATTTGTCACACATCCAAACAACTGGACAAATATGGTACAAGACCTTTTTTAGGTGGGTCTGGAGGCCGAGCCGTAGCCAAGACACCCTGTAAAAACTCAACTTAAAACTGCACTACCCTTGATGACGATGAAAATATCGTTAACTTCGCTAGAGCAGAAGATATGGGACAGTTCGTTTACCATCTAGATTCCGATACTAAAAAAAATCACAAGAAGTCCTGGAAAAATGAAATGAAAGATAATAAAGAAACCGTGTTCAATCGTCTATATCAAAACTTTATGAATAATAACTTGCTGCCTAAATATACTCTCTCCCCCGCCTCTCTCTCTCTACACACACACACACAGACACACACACACACACACACACACACACATATATATATATGAACTCTCTCTCTCTCTCTATTGTGACGCGAAAGGTTTACTTTTATCCCAGAACGGGGTTTTATATTCGCACGTGTGAAGACGGGGCAGGTTGGCACTTGATCCCTTATAGAATAAGTCCTCGTTCAGAGTTTTTCTCTCAGGCATATAAGACCTGGCATATCACACATTCTACACACCCACCAGGCCGCTAAACGTCTTCCCCTAAACAACAGAAGATATGGACCTATAGGTTTTAGTCGTAATAATATTATATTGTAGTAGTCGGCAACTCCGGTTTCCCATGTGATATTTTTAAGGAATTAATAGGACAATTCTAAGCAAGATAACATAAGGCGAATAGAAGCTGAAAAGGATGCATGAGGTAACAAATTTGTAGAAGCTACGGCAAAGAACAACTTCGACCACGTGGTAACATTAAAATGCATGAATCCTTTACTGTACAAAGAGATACACTTTCAACGTGTCAAATATGTATAATGAATGGACAGTCCACGAATATAAATGTCTTTCTTTTCTTTCCCGTTCTTTCGTTTCTTCAATTTGAGAGAGAGACAGAGAGAGAGTGGTATATAAAATTTGGGTATAAAGGAGAAATAGCCACAAAGTTACTTATCTTATTTTTCGACGGGGTTCCACTGGAGAATCTTTCTTCTTTCACGGGCTAATAGACTTTATGCTATTTTTTTACACTGGCTTGAAGAACCTGGGTCCCTCGTGTCTCAGATATTCTTTTGTCTTCTACCCGGAGTAAATGGCTGGGTCTGTCTGCCACAAGCCCTTTCCAATAACTAACTTTCTTTTTTTTTTTTTGCCGACGGGGAGAAGGGTGCCACTTCCGTTTTAGGGCCCCAGCCAATCATTTGGCTTCTCTCTCCTTCTCACTTCCGGTGTCCGACGACCTGAGGTTACTAAGTACCAACACCTGTTGATATCCCCTCTGTGACCTACATTCTTTCTTAACGGTCACTCTTTTGACGGGTTGCCACTGTTCATTCTAACGGGAGGATAGTATTAATCTTATTTCTATCGTCTCCGTGGGATATCACGTGACACTATATATATATATATATATGTATATATATATATATAAACTCTCAATATATGTATATATACACACTCTCTCTCTCTATATATATATATAGAGAGAGAGAGAGATTTTATATATATATATATATATATATATATATATATACATATATAAAATCTCTCTCTATATGTATATATACTCGCTCTCTCTCTCTGTCTCTCTCTCTCTCTCTCTATATATATATATATATATATATATATATATATATAATGTATATATTTTTCTGCCAGATAATTGTCGTATGAAGAAAGCATGAAAGCACTGGTCGCAGATAAACATGGATGCTATCAAATGTATATAAAAATTTATATGTATTTATTTATAATATAGTATATAAGTGTTCTATCATAGATATTGATAACTCTCCAAATAAACCATTTTTGGTCTGCATCTAACCCACTTAATTAGATAGGGACAAATATATACTTTTGTAATATACATATATATATATATATATATATATATATATATATATATATATATATATATGTGTGTGTGTGTGTGTGTGTGTGTGTGTGTGTGTGTGTGTGTGTGTGTGTGTTTTCCTGTCTACTGAATAAAATGATCAGTTATCCTCATCACTTAAACCAAAGTAAAATAATTAATGTCAATCGCGGCAGATGACAAATATTCGATTTGTTCCTGTCTGCTGCTTGTTTCATCATTATTCTTCATTATAGTATTATTTCATAAATATTTTTCTCTCGATTCTTTGATGGCAATTTTATAAGATAGAATATATCACGCATGCAAGAAGAGAAACATGAATTGCAGAATTTTATTCGATTTATCTAGCAAATTATTCCAATAACTCAAATACATGAGATCTTAAAAACCCTCGACTTTAAAATCCTAGCTATAAATTTATCCAATCATTATTAAATTAGAAAAAAAAATTCTATTAAAGCTTAATGTTATTGAAATAAATATGAAACACATACCTGACCTGTGGTGTATGATGGCTTTAGATTATTCAAAACTAGACAAATATTACATAGCTTCTGAGAATTGGTTTGTTGATCATTACAAAACATCGGATTGGAGAAAAGAAACACAGATACCTTCTCTAGGTTTTATCTCTCAACAGTTTCTGGGGCCATGGTAGTAGATGAAAATGGATCACAGAAACAAGCTACGCGGTTATTTATTCATTCTAACGAGAAACGGCCGTTCTCATCGATTTTTATCGTTCTTTTCTCTCCGTATACACAACCACTTTTCTCCTCGTACCCTAACATGCAAAGAGAGGGAAATCTAGAAAGCCAACGTAGTAGTGGCTAACGTACTTGACTGTGACATCCTTGTGAGCGAGTTCGAAATCCACCCATGCAATCACTTTCACTTTTGGCGTAATACTCATGGGAAAGGTATGAACCTCTTTACCCCACCAACTATTAGTTAAATAATTATATTACCACTTCTACAAGGATGGCTTTGGTAGTGAATAATTGTCGAAGGTTTATATGCCATTAAAAAGAAAGAAACAGCGCAAAAGCAGTATTTGATAAGAATACCATCTAACTTTGTGAAGAATATTTATGTTATATAGCAATATTTGTAAAGAAGTATAGGATATTTAAATAAAATTACTTTATGAAAATCGCTGAAAATAAGAATAATTATGATTATCATCTTACATTTACAAATGAATCACATTTCGCCATTAGATAACACTCAATAAAATTGTTTGCCCTTAAACTAATTATTTAAATCAAACCAAACTAAAGAAGACGGATCTGAATTATGCAACATTCAGAGATATCTGAACTTTGGGAAGGATCAGTATTTATTGTTACTTAAGTAAGTGAGAATTCAGTATATTCTTGACTTATGACATGTAAACCTATGTAATATAATGGCCGAGGGATTTCGTTTTATATATCTTGCCTTTCGGTTTAGTTAGGCTGAGAACCTTTCGCTTAGAGCATGGGTTAGTTGGGTGCAAGCATGGGCGCAGGTGTTCACGCACGCGCGGAGAGGATGCGTCATTCACAGATGTTAAAATAAAACCCCAGATAGGAAATGGATCAGGAGGTGTGAATGACGTCATGCACCGGAAGCGTGCGCGGAGGATTTGGGGGATTTGAGAAAAGTCAGTGAGTTGAGTTTTAGCGTCCGAAGAAGAAGGTTGACTTTCGGGGCTCGACGAGATCAGACCAGTAGTTTGCGTCGGGGTGTCGCGCGTGTTTGGGTCAGATGGAAAAGTCAGCATAGAAAGCTTATGTATTTCACTGCTCATGTCCAAAAATCTTTTAACTCCAAGGTAATAAAAAGTTTCGTACCTGAACTAAGAAGTCGTAAGTGTTTTTTTGTGGTTCGGGATTCCTATGTAATCTATATATGAGTTATGAATATCCTATGTACATTTCGCATATCCATATCATGGGTATGTAACTCTAAGGTATTTGAAGTATCAATTTTGAGTTTGATTTTCGTAATAAAACTGTTAACAAAGAGAAACCACCCATCTTCTTTTAGTTGAATATTCCATTTCTTATTTGAATAAATTACTGTTTGAACAATATGCAATATCTTGAAAACCTGTGAGCTTGATTTGTCATTAAACTGCATTTGATCATGAGATTCAAGTCCCAGAGTTTGAGGAATTTTGAACACCTCTTCATGGCTATAACTTCAAAGGCTACTTGAAATAAGAGTTATATCTATTTAATCATTTAGTAAGGATTATCATATCAATTAGTTATTTATAGGCATACTGTTTGTGTTGAATTGTTTGGGGGGGTGCATATTAATTTGTATCAAAATTAATTTGTATCTACAAATTGCTACCAAATATTTATAAACTCGCCGGTCAGTTGCAGCAGGAGATTGGCCAATCAGAGATGACTTAAGCATATAAGAACAAATGCAAGATACATTCTTGTGTTTAGTACGTGTTTCGGCTTTGTTACTGAGAAGGAGTACTTTTTGTATCACATAACTGAAAACAAGATGGCCACACGAATTCTAGTAGTTTGTATTTGATTGTAAAACTTTATAAATATAATGACTACCATTAGATTGTAAAACATTAAACCTTTTACCTGTGCGCAAACGAAAGAGCTGTAATTCGTTTAAAAATTAAGTAGCCTCCATATTTTTTTGCAAAAATTATAAATATATATATATATATATATAAAGAGAGAGAGAGAGAGAGAGAGACAGACAGAGACAGGAGAAGAGATACAGAGAAAGAGACAGATCGAGAGAAAGTTAGACAGAGATATTGGTATAGATATTGATAAACTAGATCGATTAATGATCGTATACATTCTAAAAAAAAAAAAAAAGACCCTTTCTTTCGGTATCGTCTCCTCAGAGTATGTCCGAGATTGGTAATAAGGAAAATTGCATGAATGGATAACAAAAAAGAGATGGTTGAGACTTCAGAGATGAAAAAAAGATCATCAAATCGAGTCAAAAATTCAGATGGTACCAGTGATTGTATATATATATATATATATATATATATATATATATATATATATATATATAACAGGATTTAGCATTTAATAGCACACAAAAGTTGATATGTCATAAAATATCATCGAACCAAGCGAGCAACGAAAATAAATATCTCAGTATGGTTCTGAACAAACAATTGCAATTTGTCTGAGAAAAAAATATCTTGAGCAAGAATATGGATGCGCAATGGCTTTCGTTTTCATCAATTTTTTTCAGTTTTACGCTTTCTTCACATTTTCCATTTATATGACAGAGAATAAATTTTTCTAAAGTTCCTATTCTGATATGAGAACTTTTTTTTTCATTTCTTCCATCAATATTTCAAACGGTAGAATATCTTTTTTTTCCTTAGCACATAAAGATGAGGGTCCGTACTGATGATCCATTTTTTTAAAATTGTATTTTTCTCTCCTTCCTCTAATTCTTCCATCAGCGAAGTTTTTTTTTTCTTTTTGTAAATAAAATTTTACTTATTCTCTCTTTAAAGTGTATGTATCTATGAAATTAGTTTAGGATGTCACAGTGTAACTGGCGTATTTTTGTAATTGTTGTTGGAAGGGTTTATTTGAATAAATGCAAAATAATAATGAAAGAGTAAGACATATTTTTTATGGGTTTTATGGGTTGCGGGACTAGTTACTTTAAAGATAGTACAGACAATACCAGCACCCCCTCCCAATTTATTGCTCAGTCGGCTGGGGCTGTAAAATACACCGACTGAACCTCTGCAGAGGGGTAAGACACCCCAATGAGTGTCTTGGATATGACACAAAAATGTCTGATGGTGAGGTCCCACTTATGCTGGGACTTTGGGGAATACGAAGCACCCATTCATTGCCACTGCTGCCAGGTCCACACTGGCCTAGCGTGGTACTACCTGATAGGTCTCTATCTATGGGTTAAATAGAAGTAACGGCATACTTATGCTAATCTGAATTGTTCCATTAAACTGAATAGCTTGAAATAGAAATGTTTTTGACCATTAAACAATACTTACATTTAAAATGTGTGCTTACGCTAAAATGAATAGCTTAAAATATAACTGTTTTTTGACATTGAAACTGTATTTATACTAAAATGAATTGTTTAACATAGAACTGTTTTGACATGTAACTGTGTGTAAACAAAATCTGTACTTATTCTAAACTGGATTAGTTGAATTAGAACTTCTTGACTAAACTGAATAGCCAGAAATATAAATGTTTTTCACAATTAAACCATACCTACATTTAAACTGCGTGCTTATGCTAAACTGAATTGTTTGAAATTGAACGGTTTTTGACATTGAAACTATACTTACACAAGGCGAAATTGTTATATATAACTGCTTGAATAAACTGAATAGTTTGAAGTAGAAATGCTTGTTGGCAATCTGTATACTCATGCTAAACTGAATTGTTTTAAATAGAACTGATTATCTACACAAAAATAGATTTGGCGTTAAATAACCTACAAAGGTTGATATGCCATAAAACCCAACCAACCAACCAACCAACTAACCCTCCTAATTTAAAGGTATTTGTCATTTTTTTATCCTTGTCAATTGGGACTGTCAAATATTCACAAAAAACATCCAACTACGAGCAAAAAATGATTTTTATTAAATAGATTTATGAGTGTTAGACATCACTACTTGAAACGATTTAGTGTTCCAGGAATAAAGTTTAAGTGTGTCTGATGGTGAGACTCCAGTCTTGGAGTTTAGGGAATGTGGAGTACTCTTTTATTACGAATACTCTAATATCCACTCTGATCCTGAGGGGTAGCAGCTATTAGGGTCATATGTATGGGTCAAATAGGACTGCTCAATCAATTACTAGGGTTTACTATTAACATTATTATTATTATTATTAGTTGTAGTATTAGTAAAAGTAGTACTTATTTGAAACCAGACAGCTTTGTGCAAGTTGTTTATAGTATTGATCAATAGAACTACTAATGTTGAATAACAAAATAAAACCATTTCATTATGTTCGAACAAAGGATCAATTCTAAATACAATTATTAGAATTGAATCATTATGATTGAAACTATTTAACTGTGTGCAAATAGATTATTGATATTAAATATAGTTAATAATAATTAATAGCAATATCTTGAAACCATTTAATTGTGTGGAAGCAAATGAGCTTCTGCTTTCTAAAAAAATCATGTTACATACAAACCATTCCGGTACAAATCGTGGTGTAATGGTTATCGTCATAAGAAGTGGACACGGCGATACGAGTTCAAATCCTGAACGAGACTGATTGGATTTCATTTGGAAAGGTATGAATTCAAGTATTCTCCCTCCAGATACAGGTAAATATTTGGGGCAGACTGGGTTCTTCAGCCTTGGTGAGGCAACTAGTCTAGGAGAAGGAAAACTCTGAATTCAAACCTGTTAAACTCCGCTTAAAAATTGACTTTGAGTCATATTCTGCCCAAGCGGAGGGGTTTATATATATATATATATATATATATATATATATATATATATATATATATGTATGTATGTATGTGTGTATATATATATATATATATACATATATATATATATATGCTTTAAATAAGACACTGTAGTTGATATGGCATAAAAAAACTCGGCACATATTTTCGTACAAACAAATATTTACACGCGAACACAATCATAGAAACCATTATTGGCTTGACATTTTTAGAAGATACCCAATAAAATCCAAGATTATTGCCAAAAAGGCCAGATATTTGAGGAGATATGTATTTGAAAACGATATATTAATGGAAGGTTGTCAGTGAAGTTAACGTGTGCTTGGAAAATGTGCACATGCAAAAAGATAATTGCAAAACCTTGTGAGGTTTATCAAGGAAACCCGTTTCCAGAACTGGTAGTGAGGATAATCAATTTGAATAGATTGAGTTATGGATTGAGTTCTCTAATAGCTATCCCACAAAAAACATTGACAAATTATAGGCTTTAATGTCTGCAATATCTGAAACCAGAGATTATATCTCAATTGTCTTAACTGGACAAAGAAAGAAATTGGACTATTTATCAAAGTGCACTTTTCAGACAAAAATTATTTTTGCATTTCCTTTGGAAATCCATGCCCCGGAGTCAGAAAGAAGATATGCACCAAAACTTTTTATCAATCTGATTATTTCGGGTGCCCACTCATCTACTGGAAATGGTCCCCCGTTTTTCTTATCAAGTCCAAAGTCAACGTTGCCATCTACCACTTGTTTTAACACATTACTCAATTAGTCCCGTGCCTAACTAATAAAACAACAACTTCTCTAAAAATTAGAGGCCTTTTCTCGTAGAAAAGGTTGTCTTTGGTGTTAAAATACGCCTCTTATCTCTTGCCCTGGAGCATTTTTGCGATCTGCAAACAGGTTGTAGTCGCTGGAGGCCAGATCTCGAGAAAATGGTGGGTGTGGGAGCAATTCGAAGTGAAATTCGTGTAGTTGCGCCATCGTTGTGATCGACTTGTGACACAGTGCGTTGTCTTGGTGAAAGAGCACACTTTTCTTCTTTATTTGTGGCCATTTATTGGCAATTCCTTCCTTCAAATGTACCAATAATACAATATAATATTTGCTATTGATGGTTCTTCCTTTCTCAACGTCATCGGTGAAAAAATGCCGTGCGCATCACAAAATACAGAGGCCAAAACCTTGCCTGTTGCTGATTGGGTTTTTGGTCGCTTTGGACGGGTTTTACCTGCTACTGTCCACCCAGCTGATAGCTGATTTGACTCCGGTATCAAATGGTGTATCCATGTTTCCTCTATTGTCACATATTTATGCAAAATCTCTTTTTTCTTGCGCTGAAACTGTTGCAAACAACGCTCTGAATCTTCGAGGCGTTGTTGTTTTTGATCGACTGTGAGCACACGTAGTACACACTTTGAACACAGCCTTCTCATTGACAAATGTTCACTGAAAATGGTGAATTCACTGCATTTTATATCTTCAACTCCTTTACTATTTTACACAATTTCTATTTACGATATACCCATACGAGTTTATGTTTTGTTTTTATGTTTTCCGGGACAACTGCTTGATTTGGGCGAACTGAGCGTTCAGCGTCATTTGTGTCTGTATGACCACGTTTAAAATCAGCATTCAACCTCTTAACGCTTGTTTCTGACGGAGCAGAGTCCGAATAATACTTATCAGGCAATTGCTTTGCTTGAACAGTATTTTTCCCATGAGAAAAAATGGTTTATCCACACACGAAATTCAGTTTTTTGATGGTTTTGAAAATTTGCAAAAGTAGCTTCACTTAAATAACTCTAAAAGTAAAGTAGTTGACCTTAGTCGAGGGCGATCAGAAGGCTCCTTTTCGATAGCTACTACACTGAGTTGAAGGGGGAGGGAACTTCTCGTTTCCCTGGATTGCTCCACTTTACCCTTGATACGTGCCTTATATTGCTGAGTGTTAAGCAAGGAGGTATCATGTAGAATTTTTGAAGTCTTTGGTATGACGTGACCTGGGATTGAACACAGGTCGTCCGGACCATTGGCGAATACTCTACCCACTAGGGCAATGAGCCTACGAATAACGCTAATTTGTAAACTAATAATCCGATTAGGCTCATACTTTGACACGTGTCATTTGAAGGTTAGTAATTTATAAAAATCTTCTTTTTTTTTATTAGTGGCGCCATCTAGATGTCAGGTCTGGGACATATGGAATGCTGTGTTAGTTCTTGCTTCCGTCTACTGAAGAGATTTATCGAAATGCTGATATCTTTTTACACTTTTATTTGGAACCTGCCCAACCATCTAAATCTTCTTGCAATCAGTTTGCTGGTCATTGTATTCCTGTGCTTGATCGGCCAGCTAATTGACCTGAACTTCACTGATAATCTCCGGGATATTGTCAAAAGAAAGTAGCCACACCAGACATAACAATACAAACGATTCGAAGGATGCTACAAAATCAATCTGAATATTCATAATACCTATACAGTACCATACTCTGATTATCACCACGCCACATCGCATTGGCGAAATAATTTGTGCAAAAGTATCTCCAACCAAGAACTGAAAGCACAAAATGAACTTACAATGCAGAGGTTTGAAGTTTCTGTATTATAAATCATATTTATTGATGTGATGAAAGATTCAAACATTTTACAATAGTGGACTTATCATTTTTTGAACTGAACACAGCAATAATCAAACTTCTGAATGGGTCACCTATGTATTCACTTTGTTTTAGAAACGTCATCATTAACAAATAGAAACAAAATCAATTTCCCTTGTCGTCTGAGGCTGTAGCATGCGCAGGTTTCATCTCTGCAAAGGTAAAGATCACCCCTTCCAGTTTGTGTCGTGAATATAACGCTAAAACATCTCATGCTGGGGACTTAGTTCTCTATCATTAGGGAATGTGGTGTACCACATCATCGTCATTAAACACAGGTTTACTCTGGCCCGCATTGGTAGTACTTGTTAGGAACAGAATAATGGGTAAAAAAAGAACTGTATAATCATTTAGTATACTTGAAAATATTTAACAGTGAAAAATATAATTATTGGTGTTAGATAAAAATACTTGAAACTATTTGGATGTGTGAAAATGAAACTATTCTTATTTGCAATACTAGAAACCACTTAACTGTGTGCAACCAAATGAACCCTGGATCAAATAAAATAAATTGTCGCCTAAAAAACTCTTCGTTTACGAATCATATTGTCAAAAACATTGGACTGTATAACACGTTCATTTTGAAAAGAAGTCCCAAATGGTTGGTAACATTTTTCTATATTAAATTATCATTTAAAAATGCATGTAGGATTTTTATTCAATTTTGTCATAAAAGTCAGTGGTGGATACTATTATGCGTCTTAAATGAAACAACAATGGACTATAAGCCCAAACTAAATAAAATAAAAAGATTCACTATTGAAACGTGAAATTTATTTTTGCAAAAGGGTAGAATTATAACTGGAAATAGTGTTAATTTCAGAAGACAAGAGGGAAAAATGAAGCCAAGAAGGAACTAACAAGTTAATCTCCCCCAGTCCGTCAAACAGTAGAGGGGCCACATGAATATAAACGCTCATAACATTAGGAAAAAATATACTAGAGAGCCCATTTTTAAACAGCATAGGAATGAATAACACGAAATATATACGTGAACAAAAATTGCCCATTAAAACTTGCAAGGATTGATAGGCCGTAAAACATAACCATCAGATTAAAATTAACTGGTTTTCTGAAGAGAAAATGATTGAGGTACTTTCAATATAAAACTACTTTGAAATTGTTTAGGCGTACAGTCCACTTAAAGACAATTCAGATCACATGTGGCCGCTTTTCAAAAGCGATTTCCCATTTTTAATATAAGATATATAATTATTGTCGGAGGAAATGGACATGGCGACACGAGTTCAAATCCTGGACGAGACTGATTGCATTTCACACAGTTCTAATACCCCTGGGAAAGGTATGAATCCAATTATTCTCCATCCAGTTATGGATAAATCGTAGGGCAGACTAGGTTCTTCGGCCTTAGTGAGTCAACTAGTATAGGAGAAGGAAAAATCTGAATTAAAACCTGTTAAACTCCGGTTAAAAATTGACCTTGTGTCATATCCTGCCCGAGCGGAGGGGTTGGTAAATATAATAAAAGATATCTAATTGTCATAGGATGTTCACTTTGATTATTTTTCTAAAAAATGTACTATGTATAGCACTGATTCAGGGATAAATAGAAACCTCATTTCTCAGGCACTTTATCAACCTTCTTTGGTAGAATATTGAGCTACGCAGAATATTCTCCGAGAAATAGCAAAATAAACATTTTATGCAGAGTTTTGACATATGTCCATTTTTATTCATTTATGATTTGAAATATTCTAACATTATGATATTGTAAACTTTTGATTTTCGTTTCTGTATACAGAAATATATTTTTTAAAAATGATTGCAATATTTCATGTTTGATATTTGATATTTATCCACATTTCCATCTGGCCGGATTTGACACGCAGTCTTTTTATAGTAGTAATCTCATGCGTGGCAGTTACAAAAAATGCATGATCCCGTTGACATTGCCCATTTTGGGGGCGTTTTAAGATGAGATGAACTCAGTCCTACCAAGCAGATATTAACTAGAGAAAAGTCCACCTGATACATAGTGTTCAACACAAAACCCGACCCCTACGAACGCCAGGTGGCCCTCGGGAAATTCAAGGAGTACGGATATTTCATTCAAGGTCTAATGAAATTTCGTAACGCTCACATGTGCATAAAAGAAGGAAATAATTGACAGACAACGTTATAGAAACGTAAGTAGTTCATTTCAATCCCATATTAATGATTCAACTACATCATTTTTTCACACTGTTAAATAACTTCCCGTATTTGCATTCAAAATAAGTAATTCAATTTATCAAGTATTTCCATCTAATACGAAATATTGTAGAATGGGGAAGTATCCGTGGTATAATTGCAAAAATGATGAACTGCAGCCTCGAAGTAAGACAGTTTGAATTTCAATCACGCTATTCCGTTAACTTTCGGACCTTACTGAAAGGTATAAACCCACTTATCCCTCCGACTAGGGGTTAAATTGTATCACCGGTGTTCTATAAGGATGGCTTTGGAAATAAATAAGACACGAGGTTGATGTATCATTAAGAAACCAATTTGTTCACAGTTATATCGTTTCAAACACCGAATACCAGATATCCTTTGTAATTGATTGAATTGTTCTATTTGACTCATATGTAGGATCTTAACAGGTGCTACCTGTTAAAGTCAGGTAGACCTAAGAGTAATGGCAATGAAGGGTACTCTGCACTCCATAAAGCTCCGGGACTGGAAGGTCACAATCCCATCCAGTTTAATGTCATAACCAGGCCAATTGTCAGTAGTGGTGTCTTAGCTCTATATACAGGGACAATCGGCATAATTTACAGCCCGACATTACAAGGTGGGGTTGTATTTTGATAATGCATGTCATTGAATAATCAAAGTATGTCATTATATATATATATATATATATATAATGTAATCAGAAGTAAACTCAAACCTGGTTAAATTGTCGTTATAGTTTTATTTCGGCGAAGAATATCATTACACTTTTCGTCTCAGCAATTTTTTAAAGCAGAGTTGGAATTCATAGTTTTCCTTCTCCTACACCGATTACCATGGCAAAGATAAAGTGGCCCTTCTTCCCTACCTGTCTTCCCTACCCACAGCTGAAGGGGAAATAATTGTAGTTATATTTTTCTCAAGTGATTTAGTTCTAGGAGATGCAAACAGCCTCATCCCGGATTTGAAATCGGGTAACCATTATACCACCAGCGCTTATATATATATATATATATATATATATATATATATATATATATATATATATATATATTGCCGTTCTGTCTAGACTGAAAAGTTGTAGATGATGGTAGAAGATTTACTTACTTTCATTGAAGAGACTGAATAGTGATGAGGCGTCGAATCATCAACAGCTTTCATAAAAAAAAATCTTCGGGAACAAATTAACGATGTGCCATAGAAATGGATGCAAAAAGTGAACGTTTTAGTCGGATTTTCACTTTGTTCCCACATAATATAAGTATCGCAATGATTAGCAATGTATATTACACCGTAGTAGAATGTGACTCTGGAAATGGAATCGTATTATCAATTTCATCACTTCCTACTAATACCATGAAGTTTGACACTCTCTAATCATCCGTCTCTATCATCTATCACTCCTAATGAGTACCCTAGATAGCCGGTAGTCTCCATACTGAACTGATGTATGTAACCCCTAGCCGGTCAGTCCACGTTGGCGCGTCTAAGTGCTGGAGTCCATAACTGAACTTCGGTTATAATTTGTTTCTTACTCCTCCAGAAATGACCACACCGTCCTGTTAGGCTTACTAGTATGGTTTGTGAGATGGGAGACTAGCGGCAGTCTTCTCCGTTGTTTTATCGTGTGTTGCTTCCAGTTTTTGCACAAAACTGTATACAGCATTCTTGGATAATTCCTAGTTATTCTTTTCTTCCTTTTACTTAGAATCCACGTAGTGCATCCATCCAAAAGCACCAATGCAGTCACAGCTTGGAAGCAATCCCTTTTTATTCAGCCAGAAAGATTAAATTTTTATATGTTCCATAACCTTATGGTCCTCACATTCAATAAGCTTGTGTTGACATCATTTTCAGTGGATGAGATATTGCTGCTGAGTTATTTGATCTAGTCTGCTTATTTCAGGGTATTGCCACTTAAACTGAAATTTCTCTTTTTCCTTTAAACTTCATGCAAGGATTCGGATTGAACGGGTGTATCTGCAAGAAGCGCAAGATCTTCTGCGTTGCGTGCATCTGTCATAGTTTCCACAGAATATTGTCTGCTTTCTGTATTGTTTTTAATGGAATACCATTCTCTTTTTAACATATCTATTGACTTTTATAGAATGTAATCTAGCTGGATTATTAACATATATGCGGCTAATCTATCTTCTTTCAAGACTCCAACGACATTGTCAAAGAATTTAGTTTCACCATCGGGTGAGTCAATTCGCCAAACAGAAATAGTTATCTATATATACAGCAAAAAGTTCCCTTCTTTTAATAGATATGATTGTCTACTGATTATCAACACAAATGCGGAAAATGACATTGCCTTATTGTTATTTTAAGTGCTGCAAATATCAGTTTATGTGCCACAACAAGAGTCTAGGGAAGATAAACCTCCTGAAATATTCCATAATACATTCTCTGAAAGTCAACAGAAACTATTATTAAAATGAAGTATGATACACTCATCGCCTATAAATCTGAGAAAACATATCGACTTTTTATTTCTTTTCAACTTATTTTCTTGTGAAACATTAATAGGAGCTGATAATTTTTACTTCAATATCAACATTGTAAAGGAATATTATTAAATCTTATTTATCAACAAAAATCACTAATTGAAATCCATAAATTCAAACAGAAAACTGAAATATGACTGTAATAAAAGATTATATATATACACATATATAGGAGGATGCTTAAATAAGTTTCCAGACTTTTTTCGTATTGGCACATTTATTGATAGAACACATAAGAAACTTTAGTCCCCTTCGAAGTAATCTCATACAGCTGCAATACACTTGTTGTACTGTTCCATCAACTTCTGGAAGGCCCCTTGGAAGTCCTCTTCTTTGAGCGTGCCAATGACCTTCGTCACAACCTCTTTTATCAACTCAATTCTCTCATAACCAAAGCCTCTGAGCTTAGGGAATAACCAAAAGTCACAGGGAGCAAGGTCTGGACTATAGGGAGGGTGAGGAAATGCCTTGATGCCCATCTTAGTCAAATAGTCTGTGACAAGGATGCAATTGTGGACAGGTGCATTGTCCTAGTTGAAATGCCACTGACCTGATTTGAAGAGTGCTGGCCTCTTCTGACAAAATCTCTTCCTGAACTCCCTTTAAACCGCAACATAGTAACACTTACCTTAACCCTTTGGCCAATCAACTCTGGTCTATTGACTTCCTTATTCCTCCCACACCTCTCATCATCCCTACAGACTGCCTGCCTTACTTGAATCTCTCATGCCACTCAAAAACTGATGTTCAATTAAAGCAAGATGGTCGAAAAAAGTCTGAAGTATTCCATACGTTTCTGTGGAATTTTTTCCAAGTTTGAAACAGTATTTTATTGCATATCTTTCTTCTAAAGTGACCTCACATCCATATTGATTTTTTTGTAAATACACCAGCTGTGAAAATCAGAATTTAGTTGGGTGTATTCCAATTCTTGATGTAGCTGTTCATTTCAACGAGAAATCATAAAAATTGTTCAGTGATCTCATAAGATGTATAGCTATAACATCCTAAATTTTCAAGAGTCTACGACAATTTTAAATACCTGTACAAAAACGTCTGGAAGCTTAGTAAATGCACCACGTATATATATATATATATATATATATATATATATATATATATATATATATATATATATATATATATATTTATATATATATATATATATATATATATATATATATATATATATGTAGTCATCCACAGACAGACTGTTTCGTTCTACCAGAACTCTTCAGTGTGGCTAGACACGTAGGACGCTCGAAGCCGGGATCGAAACGCATCCAGCATCGCGTTAGAGTAAATATCAGACCTGTCGGCCGAAAAGCGGACCACGTTGGCTAAGGGAATTTTAAGATATTTATTTAGCAACAACAGCAACAGCCGTTTGCTTACATTTTTATACCTTATCGGCTACCAGAGTGCTCAATTCTTTCGAAGAGCTTTGCATTATGCGAGATGGCGGCCGACAATTCCTTCGCCAGAGTGCTCAACACTCATGGGGGAGCGTATATATTGTCATCCACAGACAGAATGTTTCGTTCTATCAGAAATCTTCAGTGTGGCTAGACACGTAGGACGCTCGATGGGGGGATCGAAACCCATCCAACATTACGTTAGACTAAATCTCAGACCTAGCAGGCGTTCGTGTTTTAATGATTTCCGACATGGGAAAAGAACACGGTGAACCGAGTTCAAATCAAGGACGATGCTCTTTGCATTTTACATAGTACTAAAAGCCATGCCAGATGCTTGAATCCAATTCTATCTCTTGCACTGGTTTCTTTTAGCACAGTATGGCAACTAGTTTAAGTGATCTTTGGATTCAGACCAATAAAACTTCCCTCAAAAAATTGACTTCGTGTCACATCCTGTTCCTGCTGAAGAGTTGTTATATATATATATATATATATATATATATATATATATATATATATGTGTGTGTGTGTGTGTGTGTGTGTGTGTGTGTCGAAATGATAGGTTATGGCGAATTAGACAATATGATAGAAATATGCGGGAAGTTGGATAAATCAAATACTTAAAACCGGTTTAGATGGTGGTTTGACTCATCTTACTTTCCAAATATTTTTATCGTTTATGTATATATATATATATATATATATATATATATATATATATATATATATATATATATAAGTGCACATATATATTTACGCAAATAAAAGAAAAAACTTCTTATCAACCTTAAAGTGAGACTTACTATGCACAGACACAGACACAGACACACACACGCGCAAAAATCACTCTGTGCGGAAGGTTAATTGTTGGTTTGTTTTTTATGTCATATCAGCTACTGTAGGTTATTCATGGGGAGAAGAGTAATAAAGGAAAAACCAAAACCCCCGAAATATATACACGTACCTGGATACGAACACTCAGGTATACACTCAAACACACAGAATACACTCTTGAAAAGATGCAAAGAAACCCTAAATAACAAACACATCTGCAAAGGCCAAAGTTTTTCTCGGTCGATTACCTCCAACTGAACATTTACGGACTCTAATCCTGGTATTAAAACCACGACCTTACCAAAATTGTCCCCTATATGATAACAAATGAGGGCTCGCAAATAAATCATTAACTTCTTAAAGACAACTTTAAACATCAGAAAAACGCGTTGAAGAAAAAAATAACCTGAAAGGAATTTATTCGTGGACAGAATCATTTAAAAGTATTTTTTTTTTACTGGACCAACGAATATATATATATATAATTTTCCGTTGACTGGCTTGACTAGTGCCGGACGAAAGGGCCCTCACAATTTATTATTTTAGAAGAGTTCCCCCTCTTTTTACCAATGCTTTTATTAATTTCTTTATATAAATTCGCATGTACCAAAAATGTAATTATCTATAGTCACCCACAGACAGATCATTTTCGTTCTTTCAGAACTCATCAGTGTGGCTTGACATATTAGCTTTCCGTAGCTGGGATCGAAACCCGGTTGATTCAAACGCTAAGCCAAAGCCTCTAACCATTCATCCACGAGGAGCCATTAGCTGTGAAGTAAATTTTAAACGGTTATGAATTACAATTACTATTGTTTGCATACATCCGTTCAACGGCTACCGAGACCTCAATTCAACTATGAAGAGGCTTGCAATGAACGCTAATGGCAACACGATTACTTCTTCGCCAGAGAACTCAACCACACGGGGGTAGGGGAGAATATATCTATATATATCTATATATATATATATATATATATAGGAGTTGGACAAAATATCGGAAGAAACATGGAAATCAAAAAAAGAAATGTTTTAATATAGTTTACTGATTGCAACCCACCAGTGACATCCGGCTTTGTGCAGCTCTCCTCTTACAGTTTTTAAAGAAGCTATCTTCTCGTTTTTGTCATTAAGCTCTGCTGTATTTTCAGAGCTGTATCCTTGAGATCCTTCTCGAAGACAGGTGCTGGGTTATGCATATACCGTTTGCTTGTATGGTCAAATTTAAATTGTTTGCACATCTCCCAATGGATCACCTTGCCGACTATTATTATTATTATTATTATTATTATTATTATTATTCCTTTAAAAGTCTTTCACTCATGCGTTAGCTGATGGTCTTCTACTTGAATTTGAATAACAGTAAGTCTTCTCAAGTTTCCAGGAATCTTCTCCCTATTCAGGCAGTTCTTAATCATGCTGTAGTCTGGATGTCCTCCACTCGTCCTATTTTTTCAAAGTCTACTTACTTATCTTTCTTTCCGCTTTCTTTAAGTTTTACTATGTGGTCTTGTTATATAATTACGTAATGATTTTTTTATATTAATCATATTTCGTTAATCGTATCTTATCATTCAGTTTGGTTGGGCTTTGAACTATTCGGCCCTTTGTTCAGGTGCATAGCATTGGGTGCGCAAAGGATATGACAATCACAATTGTCATAATAAACCCCTGATAGGAAATCGGGCTGGAGTGTGAATCATGTCCAGAAGCGATGGTCCCGAGAATTTGAAGAATTTGAAAAAGAGGCAATTTGGAGTTAACTGGGGGCCAGGCAGGAGACAATTTGGCCTATGCCATTGTAGCATAGAGAACTGAGTGCTCTGCCATGGAGTGGAGAGTTGGAATGTTGACTGTGAACCATGTAAGCAGACAGTTGCGTTCTCTGCCATTCAGGCAGACAGGAGAAATGGTGTCAGGCCATGATGGTGAGAAGTTGAGTTAAGATATATATATATATATATATATATATATATAGTAAGATACGAAAGTCTTTTAAGAATTGTCTCTCTCCATGTGTCGATGAACTGAAGTCAGAAGTTAATGAACGTTCGTACCTGAACAACAGAGAAACTTGTGTATCTGAGTCGCCTGAGTATTTGTATCTTCATGCATATGTTCATGTGTTGTATCACAGGTGTTATTGATGATGATTATAGTATACAACAGTCTTCCGGAACGGCAAAGTCCACTATTCATCCTTATTCCTGGTGGTCTGGCTGAGATTAAGTGATCCGTTTGTATTTCAAAATCCCCCAGAGGCTTGTGCATCTCATTCTTCAGGATGAAGTTTGCGTTGTGCATAAAAAATTTGGTTTTGTGTTGAAATTTGAACTTATTTCACTATTACCAGTTGATTAATATTATCATTATTATTCACTCATTAGAGCTTTTCACATCAGCGTCAGCCATGGTTTCAGTTTACTGCTTTTTCCATTTGCCCAGTCGGCTGGGGCTGTAGAATACACCGACTGCTTCTCTGCAGAGGGGTAAGACCTCCCCCCACGAGTGTCCTGGATATGACACTAAACCATCTGATGGTGTGGTTCCAGCAATGCTGGAGCTTCGGGAAATGTGGAGTACCCCTTCATTGCCATCGCTCCCAGGTCCACTCTGGCGCAGAGTGGTAGCGCCTGATAGGGCCCGATCTATGGGTTAAATAGAACTAACAGCATTATTATGCTAAAATGAATTGAGAAAACTGAACAGCTTGAAATAGAAACGTTTTTGACAATTAAACCGTACTTACACTTTAACTGCGTGCTTATGCTTAACTGAATTATTTCAAATAGAACTATTTTTCGACATTTTACACTTAGCTGAATTATTACATATAACTGCTTAAATTGTTTGAAATGTTTTTGACTATTGAACTGCGTACTTATGCTAAACTGAACTGTTTTCAAGAGAACAGATCATTTACATAGAAATGGATTTGGGGTTAAATAACCTACAAAGGTTGATATGCCATAAAACCAAACAAACCAAACCTGCTTTTTCCATTTAAACTGCATGTTTATGCAAAACTGAATTGTTTAAAGTAGAACTGTTTTGACATTTAAACTGCGTACTTATGCTCAACTGAATTTTCTGAAATAAAACTGTTTTGACATTAACTCTGTGTATTGCCCATTTGGCTATGGATGCCTGAAGTGAATGTTTTAGTCTTATTTTCACTTTGTTCCCACGTAATATAAGTATCTTGTCCAGTTTGCTAGGGCTGTAGAATACACTGACTGCACCTCTGCAGAAGGGTAAGACCCCCAAATGAGTGTCCTGATATGACACTAAATAATATGATGGTGAGTTCCCAGTGATGCTGGAGCTTTGGGGAATAGAGAGCACCCCTTCTTTGTCATTGCTCCCAGGTCCATTCTGGCCTGGAATGGTAGCAGCTGATAGCGCCCTATCAGTGGGTTAAATAGAATTAACTGCATACTG